>CADDXX010000507.1:182359-321698 GCA_902810485.1 Alauda arvensis | reverse complement strand
TTACTTGAATCTTTTAAACTACTTTCTATATTTTATGTTTTAGRAAAGCTATATAAAATCTAAATCACTTCCCCTAAAGGTGTATAATCTATGGAAGACTGTCATGGTGTCTGTGCTGTAAAGCTATCATTGATTTTAGTATTGTTCGGTGCTTTTGAGACTGTTATCCAATACCTGCAGTTTCACAGTACTGCATATTTAGTTGACTACAAGCAAAGTTTTGTATCTATTGTGCTTGTACCATTAATTTTACACTATCTTATTTTCATTTATCTACTCTTCTTTCTGCAGGAACTATCATAATGATTAAATGTCCTGAGTAAAACATGCCAKGTCTTATTATAGGAGAAGAATTTGTGGTGAGGGAAATAAAATTACAGTGTGTAAGAAAATAAGATAAATTATGCCAATGGACTTAATTAATCAGAAATCTTATTGAATACTTGGTGTTGTCTCTTCTTAATCAAGACACAGTTTCCAACATCATCACAATTAAAATTTACTACAGTTTATTATTATTATTATTATTTCTGTGTTGAGATCAATGCAAAAAAATGGAAAAGATGCAATTGTCCCTCTGATGTAATTTCGGCCTACATTTGGGTGAAAAAGCACAGCAAGTGCTAAACAGCATAGCAATAAATGGATCCATCAACAAAAATAACCTTGTTAACTAGAGTTTTGTTTGGCCAAAAAAAGCACAAAATGAGGTGAAGAAAAAAAGAGTTTGCTTTGCCCATCTATGACTCTTGAATTGCTTGTTCTTACTTCGTAAAAATAGGATCTCAGGATCTAACTKCAAAACTGTGGACTTAGACTGCTTAAATGCTCTGGGAAACTGCTTTCTATCATTTAGGGCTCCTTTATAGTTCTTTTTGTAGTATAATCCATATTTAATTGCAACACTAAATGTGATGTAGGTCTGTTGGAAGAAGTGCACAGCACAAAGAACCAGAGAAAATTAGTGAGGCAAAATGAATCAGCGAACAGAAAAAAAAGCTCAGAGATGTCAGAATTTGGTCATCATGTGGCCCCTAGCTGAGAACTTACTTAAGAGAGGCTAATCTGTAAATGCAATCAACATTATCAATGATGATGATGATGATGATGATGATGACAGTAGAAATAAAAAGGGTTATCCCTGAATTCATAACTGCAATTTTTATTTATATTCTATATAATACATTTAAAGGAAATAGAATACATGGTGATATGAAGAATMCTTGGGAAGCAYATTACTGAAAAATATCCTTTAGTTGCAAATAAACCCATATTTCCTGAAGAATTGCATAATCATTARCACCTCTTTTATGCTGAAACGTGAAAATTGGATAGTATTTCTTTCTTTTTGCAGTTGCATCTGGAAAAAAAGAAAATACTGGGAAATTTTTCAAAATGCATTTGAAAACATGGCTTTGATACATTCATGTAGGTCTGCATGCATTGAATATACAGAACTTCTTGTTTTGCTCTTTGGTGTAATGTTGTGACTTGCAGTTGCTAGGGAATAGAAGGCTCAAAATCAAAACAGGATTGGCACAGGCWGTTTTGCAAACACATTATTCAAATCTTAGTTTCTGATTTGTCTCTCTTTAATGATTGACAAAGTCGTCTTTCAACTGTGCAATGTACTAGCTGTCATATATACAAACCTATAAATTCATTATAGGAAGCATAAAATAAAGAATGTATCCATGTATTTTAATTGCTTAGCCAATGATATTTGACATGTTGATTTGTTTTCCCCTGATTTATTGGTCAARGAAGAGGAACATTGTGCCACTGAACACCACACAAAGAATAGTTGTCTTGTGTCAGTCAGCTTGATGAGGTTCCATCATAATCATATCAAGTCAAGATATGGATTAGATTAAAATCAAAAACCTAGCATGTTGCAGAATATCCAGCAAGCAAAAAACCACAATGTCTCAGGTTCTATAAAAAAAAAATTATAGTTGAAATATACATATCTGAATTCTAATATGGCTGTGCCTTTCTACATGACTCTTGTTTAGGATGTGTTCCTGGAAAAGGGTCGTGTAGACCGAAAATATTTGCAAAGCTGGGAACCCTAATAATTCAGTGTGGTTTACTTAGTGCGGGATCTAACAAAAAATCTGTAAAGGAACTGTGGTAGTTTAGTCTAGAGAAGAGGAAATACAACATGGATATGATAAAAACAGGTGTTTTAAAAAGAAAGAAACCACTGTCAATAAGCCATTCTGAATAGGACAAGCAGTAGCAACCATATTTAAGCCAAGAAAGATGTTTTCAAGAGTAAGAAGTTATGCACTTTAATATACTGGGCAAGGCAGTCCACAGAATTTATTTCAGAAGCTCCAAACAGAGAATTGGAGATTCTGAATCAGATCTGTCCATATGTCTCAATGATTCCTTGATACAGTTCTATAACACAAATTTTGATTTCTATATCATTATGTATTATAAGCTTGAATTATTTCAGCATAGATGGGTGTWGATATCAAATAAATAGTTTCTAACCATCTGCAATGTTGGTGACTGTTCCTTGTGACCAGCTTTGGCAAAAGCAGAAATGATTGGTTGTCAGAAATGTAGCACAATGACACATTATATTCTGCTCTAAATTTGTCTYAGAATTCCGTTTATCTGACATCCTTCTGTTTACTTAGGCTCAGTMGGTACCAGCTCTTTGGAATGAAATTGTACATGATTTCTGTGACTGGTAAAGCATGTGAATAAACAGCAGCACAAATTTCACTGAAATTCTGTTCAAATTCAGAAGATTGTTGGAACTGACCGCTTTCCCTTTGCAAAAGTAAACTGTTGAACTAGATTAGAATCAGACTGGCAAATCCTCAAGGTCAAAGCATATATCTGGTATGGGTTTTTGACAGATAAAATATCTCAGGTAAGAGAATGATAGAATCATGGAATATGCTGAGTGGGAAGGGACCCAAGGGATCATTGAGTCCAACTCCTGGCCCTGCACAGGACACCCCAAAAGTCACACCCTGTACCTGAGAGCATTGTCYAAACACTTCTTGTACTCAGACTTGGTGCTGTGACCRCTGCACTGGGGAGCCTGTTCCMGTAACTGATCTTCATGTGGGCAAAAAACTTTTCCTGATATCYAACCTAAACCTGCTCTGACACAAATTTAGGCCATTTCCTAGMRTCCTGTCACTGGCTATGAGAGTGATGAGATCAGTACCTGCCCTTTGCTTCCCCCCACGAGGATRTTGAAGACCTCCCCTCAGTCTCCTCTCCTCCAGGCTGAACAAGCCAAGTGACCTCAGCCACTCCTCATAAGGAGGACACACTTGGCCTCCTGCTGCCAGGGCACTGCTGACCCACATTTAGCTTGCCATCAACCAGAATCCCTTGGTGCCTTTCCACTTTCCAGCCTCTCATTCCCCATYCTCATACACACATCCAGGGTTGTCCCATCCCAGGTACAAAATTCTGCACTTGCCCTTGTTAAACTTCACATTTTGGTGATTGCCCATCTGTCTAATTTGTCAAAGTCTCTCTGCAAGGCCTYTCTGCCCTCAAGGGCAGCTCCTCCCAACTCAGTGTTGTTGGCAAATTTAATATTCTTTCAGATCATGTGTCCAGGTCATTAATGAAGTTATTGAAGAGAAGTAGTGCAAGGATGGAACTCTGCAGAACCCCACAAGTGACTGGACACCAGCCTGATGTCACCCATCCACTGTCCCTCTGTGCCTGATCCATGAGCCAGTTGCTCACCCATCACATCACATGGTTATGCAGCTGTGTGCTCGGCATTTGGTTCAGAAGGATCCTGTGACAAACAGTACCAAAAGCTTTGCTGGAGTCCAAAAAGATCACATCCACTGGCCTTCCTAGATCACTTAGGTGGGTTGCCCTGTTGGAGAAGGAAATCAGGTTCAACAAGCAGGTCTCCCCTCTCAACTCAGCAGAAGTTGTGCTGGTTATAACCAGTGACTGGGTTTTTTCTTTTGTTTGTTTGGGTTTTTTTTGTAACATTATTTGTCAGGGATAAACCAGCATGAAATGAGTCAAAGATAATTAATGAAATGCTTATTTCTTAGAGGAAGAGAAGGACTTTTGTGTTCTTATTTGCTTTTAGTGAAAAACTTTCCCAATGTAACACTTGCATTCTAAAATCTGTTAGAATTGTTGTTATAAATGTTGTTATAAATACATTTCTGTCTTCTTAGACTAATTTTTAAGCCTTTTTTTCAGGCAATATCCAGCATTGAAAGCAGAACTAACTGTAGGTGAGTTTTGGATGCCAGCGTTCATGTAAATAACCCATCAATATTCTGAGTGAACTTGACTCAGTTGCCAGAACAACACTGTCTCCTGTGGTTTCCCCTCCCTTGGTGGGGACCTGGCAGGCAGRAGACATTTCTGCCAGTGCAGGCTGCTTGCCTGCTTGGGCAGCCCCCCTAGGAGTGGTGCCACTGACTGAGCCTAAGGACAGAGTCTGCACCGGGAAGGACACTCACAAAAATCATTCTGAATTAGTTGTATGACTAATTTGTGTTGAACCTCTGATTGGACCATCTCATAGAAAACTGTAATGACCTTAATTTGATTTGGCTTGATTTACTTTGGAAGCAATTTGAACTCATTGAATTAAACCCTGGTTAATTTTCATTATAGCTTTCACACAGGGATTTTATGYAGTTTAACTAAACCACCTGTTATTTACTCAGTATGTTAACTGGAATTAACTATCTTGAATTACCTTGTGTAGGAGATACGTAAGTGAAACCAAAAAAAAACCCAGAATTACTTTATTCATTATTTCAGATACTGATTTCACACATGACCTCCCCACCTCCCCCCTCAAAATGATCACTTATATTTATTTGCTTAGAGGTAAGCAAAAACTGTTGGGTTGCTTTTGGACTGACAGCTTTATTAAAGGAATTCCTCAGAATGTAACAAAACATCAATAAAAAAAAAAACGTTTCCAAATTTGGTGAAAATATTGTTTTTGTTGAAACCTAATTCACAAATGCCTATTCYTGAGAAAGTTTGAACTCATGTCTAAATGTGATAGCGATTCTGATACTCTAAGTTTTAATCACTGGCCATGAAAGTAATGCAAGTTAATAATAAACTTAAAAATAAAAATAAAATAAAAATAATAAATATGCATGTTTTTACTAATTTTTTCCTCTCCCCTCCAAATTGTGTATATGTGTTTTTTTCTCCTTCCATAACAAACCAGTGCCTGGAATCRCACTATCCAGTGTTGTCTCTGGATGGACAATAGGAATGGAGCTTCCTGGCTCAAGCACCTCCAGATATTGAAGGATCCARAGGAGTCAGGGTCATGCATGATCAGGTTTCTGAGGCTTTGGCACTTGTCTTTCCTGAAACCTGGAGCTCTGAATCAGTGAAAACTGCTGAAAAATGAGCWMTAACACAAAAGGSAGTGCTGGCTTTCTAAAACTAACCYTCAAAGGAAGATCTGGAATCTGATTTTAGGTTTCAGATAGCACTTGTAAGTGTGTGTGCATGCTTATGCATTACTAAATCTATAATATATTGGCAGAGCAGAGTTATTACACTTTCTAATGGAATATTATACATCTATATAATGGATAAATATTTCTCAGAAATTGTGCTTTCTGCCTAAGTCATTAATTGCATCATTAATGACTTACATGCTTACAGAGTTTTAAACCCAGTATTTATTATAATCTGGGTTATTTTGTGAGTTTTGGGGACTTTTCTCCACTTAAATAAGGCTTTTGTTAAATGGCAAMATTTATTAAAATAAAATCATGCATGGCAATTTCTGAAGAGTTCATGAAATTGAGGTGTTCTCAGGTGTTGTTAACCACAGCAAATCACTATTATTGTACAATTYATGACTATCATTTTTACATGAAGTTCTGAATTTGATGCAGAAGATACTCAAATCTATTATGCAAAGAATGACTTAAACACTGGTTTGTGGAAAAATGCCAGGAAGTTAGCACAAGGCATAAATACTCTCCCCTGACTGTACTTATAAGTGCACCCTTAATAATGTCCATCTTTCACATCACTCATGGGCAGTTTATAGCCCAGATCTAACATTGAAAAAACCCAGTGATATCATAGCCTGTTATAGTTATCCTTGCTAGTTAAAACTGCACAAGACACACACATTTGGGCAGCTAATTTCTTTTTGGATTCAAAAATAATTTTTGCCAGGACCTCAGGTTCAGTCTAACAGACAAGACTTCCTGATGCTTGCAGACCTACACCCTCACTACTGAAGGGCTGATAAAGATTTTCTGTCACTTGCATTTCCACTCATGAAGAAGGAAAGGAACYTTCACACTTGGTCATTGTAGGAAGCCTTCAGTTCCCACAGTGGAAGCATCTATTTATGCAGGAAGAAACTTAATGTTTATGGATATCCCTGCCAGATCATCTGTTCCAGGGGTTAGAAATAGACAAAGCAATTCAAATTCCTACAGAAAATATAAGAATGGATCAGTATACAGGAATTTTCCACGGGATTAGGAAAAAGATCCTAAGTAGAAAAGACACTTTAATGGAATATTGGAGTCAAATAATATGTTGTTGCAACAATTTCACTCTTTTTTTTTTTTTCAGTTCAGCAATTGAAATTAACTGAAACAGGAAAATTTAAGCTATGTTTTGAAGTATTATTCTGTTGAAACACCTCTTCTCCATGATTCTGCAATTTTATTCAGCAGAATACAAAGGAACCAGACCTATCACACAGAAAAACAGTAGGACTAAGTTGAGGTTTATGACCCTTCATGGGTCAGGAATATAGCTCAGTTTTCTTGACCATTCGTGGTAGGTTGACCCTGGCCAGATGCAGCCAGGTACCCACCAAAGCCACTCTGTCACTCTCTGTCTCAGCTGCATGGAGAAGAGAAGACAGAACAATAGGTTTGGGGATCAACATAAGAGCATGGCACCACATACCATCATGGGCAAACCGGACCAAACTTGGGAAAATTTATGTAATTTATCACAAATGAAATCAGAGAAGGATGATGAGAAATAACCCCAGATCTTAAAAACACCTTCCTCCCATCCTTTCCTCCCTCCCTCTTTACCAGGCTTAACTTTATTCCCTATTTCTTTGGTCAGTTCATCACACTTTGTCCCTGTCTCTTCTTCCTCCTCAGGGGGAGAACTCCTCACACTCTTCCCCTGCTCCCACCCACCACCAAACTCCAAAACCTTGCCATATCAACCTAATACATCATTTTTATAACACATAGCTGTTTGGAAATGGAAGATACTTTGTTTTTGCATCAATCTCTGAGCACATTATTGTTAGAGAAAGGAGAGTCTTTCTAGCCTGGGGACCTCACAGCTGCTCATCACACACTCAGCTATTGGRTTCTCAGGCTGGGAAATGGATTTGTAAAGAGAGGTAGTTGCTTTTTGGGAATAAATCCTGCCAGTGTTTCAACTTGAACTCTTTTAATAGCTCTCTTTACCTAGAAAGATGACTTCATGTTTAGTTTTTTGACTACCTCATATTGCCTATTTAAAACAAAATGTGATAGTTTATTATATTATACTGTATTATGTTATGCAGGAAAGATCAACAATATAGCAATTGAACTCATGGGAAAACTGAACATTACAATGAATTGTGATCTTGAACTGTATTMTGATTTTAATTTTAAGAGTTGATGAATGTCAAAACACCTAATTTATCTGAAATGAAGTATATGCTAATGTACCCAAACATTCATGAGAACATCTGTAACAGCATATCTCTGCTAGGTATATTGTTCTTGATGAGTAGAAAATGAAGACTGTAGAGAGTTGAGATCAAAAATAGAAGTTATTTCTATGATATAACATCCCCTTTCGTTAAGCCATTCCAAGTGTAATGCTTCTAATTATATTTGCATATTATGACTAAAGAGCAAGATTCATAAATATAATGAGTCAGAGAAAGTTCCTGGAGTGAARAAGTTATTTTGATTTACATCAGCTAAAGTTGGGCCAAAGGTGCAATTTACAAAAATCATTGATTATTTTCATCCTACCATCTTAACAGTTGCATATTTTATTACACTAATACTTCTTACAGTAAGTACAGTATTAAATTAGAAATTCAGCATTACTGTCTATGAAATCTTGTATATATAAATCAGGAAACTAAACTGAAAGTTTAACAGACTTATATACTCACATACTCTGAAATTTAAGATTTTAAAATAAGTTTTATATGCAGCATACATAAATCAGCACAATATWCCTGATTCTGAACATAAATCAAGAATTTGACAGTATATATTAATGAATCATAGCAAATAAGTTATACTTAGAAAGTGTTTTTTAATGTGGTAATTTTCAATTTTATTTCACAGCAGATAGGCTTGTTTGAAGCAGTCCCTTCTCATTTTCATTTTTGATGCAGCAAAAATATCAACTGTGCTCATCATTCAAGAAAAGAAACTAGCAGTCAAAAAATTAAAACACCAGATATGGATCMAATGCTTATTGCACCCAGATTGCCAACTAACATAAAATGAAAGTTGTGTAGCAAATGGAGGTCAAGTATCTAGTCCAGTTTAATACAATTTAAACTGTATGTAGACACTTYTGCTAGTGTTTTCTTTTAGCTAGGCAATTTTAAAGGCTTAGAAACACCCWGTTAGAAAATGAGATGACTGAGTTTTAGTCAATACTCACTTCTGTGTTTAGTGCTKTGTTTATTGTTGCCACTCCCAAACCTTTCCCACAGCATGAGTCAAGGAGTAAAATTGTGATAATTTCCCTGTCCACTGAGGATTGTCTTCAGTGCAATACGTTTTGGTGAAGTAATGGACCTGCACCTAAGTTAGAAGAGAGTTTACTATTTATGTCAGAGATAACATCCTTTAGGACAAAATAGTATAGCTTTTAATATAGATTTAGTCTAACACACCAGACAGAACAGAACCTTGCAATGATCAGCTAWGCAGCCTTGTCACTGGGTAGGCTGCTGCTCCATCATCATCAACTCCAAGGACACTTCCCTTCCATGCATTAACTTCTTTGCTCTGACCTTTATTATACATGYATCCTTAGACTCTCAGTTTCCCCACCTCAATCCAGTCAAACTTTGCAAGTTAGATAACTCTACAATCCCTTCTGCTTCCTTCTACCTTTTTTAAAATTATTATTTACATTTGTGTATCACCCAAAATTGTTGAACCCAGTTTAGCGTTTGAAACAGGAATTGTATGCCACTCAAAAAGCCTAYGTGGGAAAGATCCTGCTCATTGTCATTTTTGGTAGAATTTTGTCCTCACATGTGATGTAGTGAGCATCACAAAAAAGTTTTTTATTCACTGTACCCTGTGAGCACAAGGGTATAGAAAGTGTAACAAAGCTTGTTGTCAAGAAAATTCAGTCCCTATGGAAACTTTGCTCACCTTAACACTGCTAAAGACACATAGAWCCTGAGCATTGTTTTGAAAATCATGGATTTACTTCAGAACTACTTATACTCTGTGACCATCAACACACTGCAGCTGTCATGAGTGTCACTTCTTATCAGATATGTGTTCTTTCACCCTTTCTGCACCTCTTGCTCTGTGTTTTCTTCCTTAATATGAAGAAATCCAAATCCTGCAATATTTACACAGTAGTTTCAGCAGAAATCTAAGTAGTGATTAAGTACAAACTGAGGAGATCTGGGGCAGTTATTTGTAATCCCAAAAATTGTTGATTACAGTGTGAATTAGATACCCACATAATTTTGYAAATCTGGTCCTTGGCCCATGGTGRAAAGCAGATACCACAYGGTACTTTTTRCAGATGGATCATATAAACTGTGCATCTGTGAATGAGTGTCACAGAGGTATTTCAGCTTCCTTTTGCCAGCTGACAAATAGAAATCAAACGCAGATGTTTCAGCAGGAAGAGGGAAAGAGAGGGAGAGAAGTCAATTCTCAAGGAATACATGGAGCCAGCCTAACCCTCTGGTGTATGAGTTAGAAAAGCAGGCATATGTGTAACTGGGGAATTTTTCCAGACTCATTTAAAAAGATGTGATGAACTCAATATTGTCAGCAGGAAGTTGAATCCTTCTGTGTATAACATTGGAGCTTGCAGCATTGGGGTTGAATTCACAGAGCACAGTGAATATGAATAGCTTACACAAGAGATTTTTGTCATACATAATTTCTTATTTTCTCTAAACCTTCAAGGTAGAGTGTATTACTAAAGAGTAGGGGAAATGTGCAGCATTACATTACTTGTTTTCATTYCTGTTACTCTTCTGTCTTTCCACTATATAAAATCAAATTGGAAAACATAAAGGGAAAACCATTAAAGAGAAGGTTGAGTTCATAAAAGGGTGATTCRCCTGTGCTAATGACTAGAGACAAAYGTCATTTTTGCATGGATATTCATRTATATGTAAAATCAAGGGGAAAAAATAKGTTAAATAAATATATTCAACACAGAGAGTCAAGATTTTTTGTTGTCTTCTTAAAGAAGTAACAGTGGAAGATGTTTTYATATATTTTTCCCTCCAGGAAAAAAAATAGGAAGCATATTCTAGGTCATATAGTCCTTYATCTTACATGTGGGGGAATCATTCTTTTGACATTGCTGTTTCATATTCAGTGCAGCAATACAATTCCTTTTGAGACTGAGCACAAAGAAAATGAGACAGACAGGGAGACAGGGAGGAAGGCCATAACTTCTTTACTGGGAGCACATGAGTGYTGAACTGGCTGATATTTCCTAGGACACCTTAAGTGCCTTCCTATGGCACAAATATTATTTCTCTCTTACTAAGGGGAACAGTAGTAGTTCATGAAGGAGTGGTGAAAATGTTAAAGGTATATACTTGAATTTCCATGGTATCTGTGTGTTTGGATTCAATAAATTGCTGTTGAACTGCCTTTCATATCTCAGTGACTCMGACCAAGGTATGTCATGACTCCACTCTGACACCACCTTTCTGTTGTTACCAAAGTTGTRTGACCTCCATGCCAGTTCCTGGCAATCCATGGGCACCTATATATTCCTTTTCCATACTTAGCCCCCTACCAGTAACTGTGGAACACTGAAGGATATTCAGGAAACCATCTCTACAGACCCATTCTGAGAAAAAAATTGTCCTTGACTATGTTGAAGGCATTTACTGCTGAAATCAAAGCACATCTGGGTTAATGAGATAAATTTCTAGCAACTTCTGGTCAAAAGAACAGATCAACACGTTTTCTGTAAGCCAAGTCATCATAATAGAAGTTATAGTCTCGCAATGGAGAGATTAGTACATGAGAAACATGCAATGCACAGAAGGAAAAAAAAATGAAAAAAAAGAGATAACTACTGTGCTGTGAGAAATATGTCCATGACCATACAAAACACTATCTCTTGAGCCACTTTTTCCTGAATTTCCTGTAAAATTTTAATTGCACTACACACATATTAAATGTCACATCAGCTATTCATTTCTTTTCTGAAAAAATGTATGTAAACTCAATTTTTTCCCCCAGTTATTTTCAAGGTAAGGCCAAGGCAAGTGGAGTAACCTGTATTAACACATAATTACTTGTACCATAACTTTCTTTGGCTTATTTGCTTTCTTTGATAATTCCAACAAAGTAGCTCTTACATTTTGATTAAATTAATGTGAACATGAGAGAAGCAATGTAAGAGCAGCATGTGCAACACAGTATTGTTTTACAAGAGGGTACTAAGGACTAGGCTATAGCCCACCAATTTAGATCTTTARTATTTCTATGTTCGTGTGTTAGTTAAGTTTGCTTTTTACATAAAATAAATTTAATGGGACTGACACAGCTGCACTTTCTTTTACATAGAAAAAGAGCATTCATCATGTTTTTTATGGATATTAACCACAATGAAAATCAAAATGGATGGATGGATGAAAAAATATATTTAGAAATYACAATAAGCATAAGGTATACAAGTTTTATGAATATGAATGTTCTTTTCTTCAAAACAGCTGAGTGATCAAATGTTTGCTGCAACTTTTAATGACTTTATTAATTTTTAACCTTTTTTTTTGTCTTGTATTCTACCCAAGAGATTTTGTAATTTACAAAAAAAAAAAAAAAAAAAAAAAAAAAAGAGAGAAAAAGACCCCAATATTACCTCACTCCAATAGCTCTGTCTCTTGTACTGGGGAGCCCAGGACTGACTACAAATCTCCAGATGTGTCTCACCACGGCTGAGTACAGGACAAGGATCACTTCCCTCAGCCTGCTGATGATGCTTCCCTGGCCATGAGGTGAGCACAGCAGCTCAGACACTCTCTGCAAGGCCCCTGTGACAACTCTCAGCCCCAGCCCCTGGATTCTGTCTGCATTTCTTGGGTTCAGACAAGGTGAGAAATTAAAGCAGAGCAGTTTGTGTGTTTGTAGAAGTTACAGAAATACTGTAACAAGTGGCAGTCTAATGCTAAACAAAGCTTGATGGGGGAGACAGTCTGTTGCAGGATCCAACCATGCTCAGTGAAAATCTGGGAGCACTCTGATCCCTGCTGAGAATAAAGCCTGTTACTACAGATGAAACAGCGCAGATTCAACAGTATGTATGGCAATTAGCAGGTGCAGCAAACATCAGCTGGTATTTCAGCCAGTCCCCTGTGGCTTCAGATTTGGAAGCAACCAGACAAATCTTATTTGTACATTAGTGTTTTGCTCTTTGGAACACAAAGTTTGATTTGATATTCTTGTGATGTTTGTGCTGTGGAATCGTTTGTCCTTTACTCTTGTGAGGAATGGTGGCTCTGATATTTTGTCAAATTTTAGCAGTACTTTAATAAACATCAAAATATTATGAGCTTTAGGGCTCAGGAAATTAAGTATGTTTTGAATCTGGCTACTGTGATGAAAATCAATGAAAAATATGGTTCCATAGAATAGTTATTTACTAAAAGAAAAACAAAGTAGCTGCGTATCTTTCACTTTAATCAGCRCATGTTATCTAATTAACATATTCCTTTGTTCTTTAGTCTCTATTTGTAAAAGCAGATTTAGATGTACAGTCAAGCTCTGTAAAGTGCACACCACTGTTTATGCTCTGCTTTCTCAATGTGTTTCCCCCATTTCAATCCAGTCTCCATACTCCAGTACAATGGCAATTAATATACAGAGTAAGACTCAAACCACCTTCTTCCTGTATCTCAGTCAAAGTCCCTTCTGTCCTGGAAAATATGAGAAAGTGGAAGTGTCARAACAGGTGAGAGACAGTAACCTTCRGATCAAACCTTGCAAGCTTGAGGTGTGGGCCCATRAAAGCCAAACTCAAGGTCCTGATTCTGGGTCAAGGCAGTCTCTGATATCAACACAGACTGGGGGRAAAATGGCTTTAGAGCAGTCCTGAAGAGAAGGACTTGGGGGACTCTGGTGGGTGAAAAACTGGGTGTGAACTAGCAGTGTGTGCTTGCAGCCCATCCCAGACTCCACGAAAAGAAGTGTGGCCAAAACAAATTATTTACTCCCTCTGCTCTCAAAACCCATATCTAGAGTAATGGTGCAGTCCAGGGGCTCCCAGTAAAAGAATATCATTAATGTGTAAGGGGGAGGCCAGAGGAGGACCACAAAATTGATCAGTCTCCTTTGGAGACAGGCAGAGAGAGCTGTGTTTGTTCAGCACGGAGAAAGCTTTGGGGAGTCCTTATCATGGCCTTTCGTAAGAAAGGGAGAGAAGCTTTTTACCAAAGCCTGTAGTTAGTACAAGGATGAATGAGATTCAGCTTAAAAAAGGGTAGCTAGAAAAGCATAAGAGAGTGGATATAAGGAAGAAATTTTTACTGTGGGGAGGTATGGTAAGATAGGTAAAGATAGTGTGGGGGAAATAGAGTTGGTATTAAAGGTAATCTTGTTGCCAATGCATTGCAGCTGTGTTAATTATCCTTGAGTGGGAACAGCCTTGCCCTCCCAGCTATGGATGTGATAAAAAGTGAGCTGGTAGGGAGGGGTTTAGTTGCAGTTCAGTTGGGGTTGCAGTTGGAGCCTGCTGCTGTGCCCTGAAGAGCCAGGGACAGGAGGCTGTGCAGGGGACAGATAAGGTAAGATTTGTGCTAGGACAGGGGTCTGGGCCAGGGATAAGATGGAGTAAGCCAGTACTATGAGAAGAAGGAGAACTAGCTGGCTGTTGGCATAAATGGACAGACCCTGAGAGCTTCTTGGAGATGCTTTTGGGAAACAAGATAGAGGCTGTTAGATGTGTGAAGCCTTCTGATAAGTATGAAGGAGTGATAGATAATCCAAGTCCTGATTCTTGGAACCCCCAGAAGTTTTTAATTGAGCACTTTGTGTCTTTTGACAGTCTCGACTTCCACAGGGGAGGAAAGGCCCTGGCACAKGTTAGCCAGAGAGGAGTTGTCAGTGCCCCATCCTTGGAAATGTTCAAGGTCAGGTGGGGCTTTGAGCAACCTGGTCAAGTGGAATGAGTCAATTCCCATGGCTGGGAGGTTGGAARCAAATTATTTTTAAGGTGCTTTCCAACCCAAAATGTTCTATGATTCAGCAACACAAGGGTCTARCTCTCAATTTAGAGGTGGGTATTACTGTGAACAGGGGATTTTCTAGAATGAAACAGAGATGCCCTTGAGAGAAATTACCTCCCTGTCAGAGCAGATATAAAACAAGATATAAAACAAATGCTGCATTTTAAACTGGAACAAGGCAAGCATGGGTTCACAACTGGTCCTGATTCTAGTTGAATTACAAGACCTACAGGAAAGTGTGCTACTACTCAAGTTATATCTCCTGCACCACTAAAAATCCAGAGAGGGAAGAGGACCATCATATGTGGGAATAAATTAGRTGAAGCAAATAGAACTAGGWTTTAAAGGTAAAATACAGTGTCAAGTTTAAGCTAAACATGAAGGAAATGCAGTTCTTATTSTTAAGAAGATTAAGACAGTGCAATAGTCTCTTGGGAAAGTGATGCACACCCTTTCACTGCAGCAATGCACACAGAAAGGGGTTTTAARTGTTGTTTGATCTGTGATAGAAAGAAATTGGTGAGTCATTACAAARCACTTTGAAGTCCTACAGAGGAAGATTTTTTTAAAAATCTATGCCTTCCAGTCTCAAGTGTTGAGCTGCTTCTCTGCTCACTTCTTGATATGGAGATAACTGCAAGAATTTTAAGAACTGATTTTTATGKGATGCCTGTTACCACTAGGATCAGAAACAAAATGTTATGGACAGGTGAACAGATTCATGTGCTTTTTCTGCCTGCTATCTAAAGGGCCCACACRCAGTATAAATTACTCCACAACTGCATTTGACCTCCTTTCTGCAATGAAATTGCCCTGGATGTATCTGTTCTGAATGCAGGAAAAGAGCAGCAAGTCAGGTATATATCAGCTACCCACATTGGTTATTTACATAACCTGGCCCAGAACTGCTCAGGATGAGTGCAAACCAATACAGGTCCCAATCACAGTTGAGGCATTCAGACTCCACAGAGTTTCTGCAGCCCCTTCAGGAGTCTCAGCTGCCTCCTGTCCCCTCCCTGTAGAACTTATGCTGACCAGACTGCAACAAATATTGCTACTCTTTCTGCAAGCTCTTGTTCTGGCTTCATGGTAAAACTGACCTGAGAACCAGTCAAGAAATTTTTTCCCCCTCACATTTTCTTGAAAATAAAATATGTATTCCTAGCTCTTTCACTGATATTTAGGGTGACTTGGTGAAGAGAAATAGGCAGAGGTAAAAAAGATTCTTCTTCTTCTGAGAAGAAGAAAAGAGATTAAAATTCTGATTTCAAATGAAATATTTTAACTAATTCACAATTTTAGCCACCACAAGTGTCCATGCAAGTAACCTCAGCACAGTGTGAGAAGGCACACCCTGTCCCTTTGGCAATCAGGGGTGCCTGCACAGCCCACTTTTGGCAAATTATCTGCTCTGGTGAGAATGTGAGAGTTTGAGTAGTGGGGATGTGTGACCATGTATGTCTGTGTACGTATTGAATACAGGAACCTGGTTTTTCGACTATTCACCCAAAACAGATCATACTCAAGAAGGAAATTATTGTCAGCTGGATTAAATTGTAATGGGGGAATTATAAAGAGGATTTGATACAAAGAAGCAGTCGCTAGGAATAGTATAAAAGAAGCATGAAAATTCATAACCAGAGGAAAAGACTGCAGTGGAAAGGACAGAAATGAAACCTGATTTGGCAGGGACTGAAGTTGCCCTGGGGCATCACAGCCCCTGCACAGCCCAGAGGGATGTCACTGTCCCTATGCTGGAAGGGTCCTGACTTGGCCTGCAGGGTACAAACAGCAGGTGGGACCCTCTRCAGGAGTGTGCAAACAACACCTTTGAGCCCTTTCCCATCAGTGTCAGGCTTCTGGAGCTCCCACCTCTCCACAGGAGGGGAATGCAGGTGGGGTAGACTCCATACCTAAGTGGGTGAGGGTTACTGGTTATGCCCCTGTGTTGGGGAGGTGTGAACACAATTGCATGYGTGCATATGTGGTATGAAGATTTTGGGGTTAGTTACAGAAGAATGTACAGAAGGGTATTGGTTTTATCATTATCAGCATAGGCATCACTGTCAGTATTTGTTATTTCTTTTGAAAGTGTGTAATATTGCAGATTATCTACTGTATTATATATGACTCCTGGATGTATTGTTTTATCAATTGATTGTTTATTTCTGAACAAGATGTAAATAATTGTCAAACTTCTTTTCCTGTGTCTATCAGAAAGCATTCAAAGAATTTCTGCTGGCCAAAGGAAAACCTGCAAAAAAACCTTGCAAAAGCTGCCAGAAGRAGGATCTGGAGAACCTACATGACAGTCATCCTGACCTCAGTGCCCAGCAAGGTTATGGATSAGGTYATCTTGAGTGTGATCACATGGCATGTACRGGAYARCYAAGAGATCAGGCCCAGTCAGCATGGATTGAGGAAAGGCAGGTCCTGCCTGAACAGCCTGATCTTCTGTGACAGATGACCTGCCTAGTGGATGAAAAGTTGTGGGTTTTGTCTACCCAGGCTTCATCAAAGCCTTTGACACTGTCTCCCACAGCATTTTCCTGAAAAACCTAGCAGCCTACAGCTTGGAACTCTTCACTGGGATGAGACCAGATGGATGGATGACCAGATCCAGAGAGTGGTGGAAATCTGCGTGGCATCTACTTGGTGGCCAGTCCATAGAGGTGGTTCCTAGGGCTCAGTATTGGGTCCAGTGCTGCTCAATAACTTTACTGATGATCTGGATAAGARGATCAAGTGACACTCAGCTAAGTGGGAGTGTTGGTTTGCTGGAGGGTAGGAAGGCTCTGCAGAGGAACTGGACAGGCTGGATAGAGGAAATGAGACCATGGGGTTCAAGAAGACCAAGTGCTGAGTCCTACACTTTGGCCACAGAAAACCAGCAATGTTACAGGCTGGAGAAAGACTGGCTGGAAAACTGCCAAGAGGAAAAGGAGCTGGGGATGRTAGGTGACAGCTGAACATGGGCCAGGAAGGCCAATGGCCCCTGGCCTGGGTCAGCAATAGTGTGGCAGCAGGACCAGGACAGGGATTGTCCCCCTGTACTGGGCACTGGTGAGGCCACACCTCAAATCCTGTGTCCAGTTTTGRGCCTCTCACTGCAAGAAAGGCATTGAGGGGCTGGAGTGAGTCCAGAGAAGGGCAGCAGAGCTGGGGAAGGGTCTGGAGCACAGGTCTGCTGAGGAGCAGCTGAGGGAGCTGGGGGTGTTTGGCCTGGAGAAAAGGAGGCTCGTGCTCTCTACAACTGCCTCAATCTATGCAAGGGGTGGTTCAGGCTGGACAATGGGAGGAATTCTTCATGGAAAGGGTTGTTAAGGAATGGTGTTGCTAAGCATTGGAATAGGTTGCTCAGGGAGGTGGTGGAGTCACCATCCCTGGAGGTGTTCAAGAAATGACTGGATGTGGCACTTGGTGCCATGGTCTGGTTGATAAGTCCAAAGGTTGGACTCAATGATCTCAAAAGTGTTTTCTGATCTAAGTGATTCTGTGATTCTATGGAAAATTGAAGATTTAAAAAATACTTTCTTGATAGCAAAAATATATCACATTATTTATTCTATCAGTCCCAAAGCACGGTGTTGGATACATAGGATAATTTTACATTACTTTCTCCTTAAAGGTTTTTGAGAATTTATCATAGAAGATACTGACTTTTGTAGAGGCAAAAACAATCCATCAGATTTTGGCTAAGATACATGTTTACCCAGACACAACATGAGGCATGTGGTGCTAAAAAACTTCAACATTCAATTTTATGCATTAAGATCAATTCCTTCCTAACTCAAATGCCAGAGCTGGAAAATAATTTAAATTCTGTCCTCACAAAAAAAATTAGGTATTTTCTTTCAAAATTGTTATAGATTTTTGCAGAGTGGAAGTGTAAGTTATAAGACTTACAAGAGGTTACATGAGTTTATGAGAAGACTCAGGACAGCTTTCAGTAAGTCTAAATTGCCCCTTATTAAATGAAATCTAGTGTCATTTCACATCATCCTGTGAAATTTTGTGCTAAGACTTTGTATGGTAAATTGCAACAATATAAAATCACACATCTAAGGAATTCCACTGGGAAATTCACTTTTCCATTTTCTCTAGCTTTTAACTGTATGTAGTGATTTTAGAGGAGTCTTGTTTGCAAATGATAYAGAGTAGGAGATATGTTTGGAAGACATTTTCATGTGAAGGGAAAGAAGAAGCAGCTCAAATGTCTATAGAAGTGCAAAATCCCTGCACAAACTGGAAGCACTATCACATCTTCAGGCCATTGTCCTAGGGGCAGCACACTTCTGTTGTGGAAATTTACTTGCAAATGACTCAGTAAGGGAGGTTTCCATAAAAAATCTCTCTGTAAAAAAAAAACAAAACAAACAAAAAACGAAAAAAACACTCCCCCAAAAAACCTCAACAAACTTGAAATATCTAAAAAACTTGTGAAAGGTAATCATCAAGACATCATTTAAATGCCATCTGTCTAACTTTCCAATACCTGACACACTCCACAGTGGAAAGAGTTCAAGGTTTATCACCCAAAAATGTGAGCATTTTCTACACCCTTTGTTCAATTTGGTATTTTTTTTTTGTTTTCCAGCTCTGAAAAAGTCTATGAAATCTATGAAATAACTTTAAATATTATCAATTTCTACTGGGCAGGTGAATGCTATCATTCAAATGAACATGCAAACAAAAAGGATTAAAAGAAAGGCAACCTTTCTTCATTCAAAGATTCAGTATGCTTGTTTTAGAAAGCTTAGGCTTGTTCAATCTCACTGAGAATATTTAGTTCACTGAGATTTATGAATACACCTGCTTGCAAAAAAAATAAAATTCAGGATTTTATTTTTTGTTAATACATGTGTTACAGTACAAATTCCCAAATAAGTCATTAATATCACTCTTATTTTCACAAGAAAATAAGAATCTGGTAATCAGCCAGAACATGCAGAGTCACCAAATTGTAAGGGTCTGATCCTTTCTCAGATTATTCATGATCAGGTCAGTGTGTATTAATCTAACTGCAAAACAAGAATCCAAGAATCCAGTAGTTTTACTAAGTACTCAAAAGCTAGAACTGAACAAAACTAGTTTTTTCTCCAGGAATCATTTTAATTCAAAAAAAATTAAAATGTAAAATTTTGTTCAATTTTTATATTGAATAGGAAGCTTTTTTTGAAGTTGTTTAAAGATTAAAGCAGAAATTAATTTCTAYTTCCTTTATGGAGTGGGGACATTATGTGCACATAGGTACACATTCCATTTTTTCACTTTTAGTGTGGCCTGTTTTTATGGCATATCTTAAAATTACAGAATAAATCAGAGGGGAGGAGGAGTCGAGAGCTTTCCAGTCCAGGCCTGTGTTCAGGTATGAGATCAGACCAGGCTTCTTGGGCTTTGTCTTGAAAGACCTACAAGAATGGTGACTGCCCAAACTCCCTGGACCACACATTTCACTTAACTACTTGAACCAGCCTGGATCTCCAGTGTTTCCTACCCACTGTTCCTCATCTTGATGAGAAATGCTGATGTCCTTGGCCTGGATAGAGGCAGGACCCTGTCAGGACTGTGCAGCAAGCCCTGCTTCCCTGGCAGCTTCTCACACAGCCACTGCTCCCACCCTGACCATCCTGAGGCTCCCCCTGCACTCACCTTGGCTGATCAAAGTCTGTTTTTCACTGGCACACCCAAGTGGATGCAGGGCTCCAGGTGAGGGATGGTCTCTTCCCTCAGTCTGAGGGTGGAAGTGTTGGCATAGCCCAGGGAGCTGCCAGGTCGTGCCCTGGCTCATGTCCCACTGGTGCCAGCTGGAACCTCAGAGCCCTCCCCACAGAGCAGCTCCCCAGCTTGTAGGCCTTTCATCCTTGGGTCAGGACTTGGCATTCCTTGTTAAATTGCATAAGGCCTTTGTGAACTCATCCCTCTGACTTGGCCTTTTCTCTGGACAGAAATCCTGCCCTTGAGTATATCATCTCTTCCTACTGCTGCCTCCTGTTTGCTGTCATCTGCAAATCTGACGTGTGTCCTTTATGCCACCATCAAGCATCTTGACAGAATTATTAAGCCAGACAGATCCATTTTTGTTCCCTGTTTTGTTGTTGCACTTTTTTCAAAGTGTTTCCTTAAATACTAAAGTAAGGGAAAAAAAGATTTGTTTCCACCCTTATAATGCTTATAGGGTTTTAGCCTTTTTTGTTGATTCTTTTTTCTTTCCTTTTTTCATTTGTAGTAAAAGGTGAAAATTAGAATACATGGTAAAAGGGGAAAAAAAGCCCCTGAAAAGAAAATCTTGACTTGAATAATCAAGGCTCTTGTCCAAAATATTTACAATGTGAAATTTGATAGGAAAAGAATGTTGCAAAATAAAAGATATTTTGATTTTTAAAATAATTTTTTATGTTACTATTCATATTTCTTCTAAAATAACATCTATTCCCCCTCTGAAAACTACATTTAAATCGTACAATTTTTAAAATGGTAGGACACAGAGCTGATTAAATAGAGCAAGGAACCATCCAGAAGAACTGGATGCAATTACTCTGAATCAATGATTTTGATAATGACAGAAAATCATAATCTGACTAATGAAACACACTTGATGTATTTGTTGGATGAAAATTGCTTTACTTGCTGTGATTGGGGATGTGGTCCTGTTGCAATTGCCAAAGAATTAGTACAGAATCMAACAACTTGCAGGCAAGAATGTTACTAAACCTTTTGCAAACAGGGAATSTGCAAGCAATTATTTTATCTCAGTGTGACAAGAGAAAATTACATTTAAACTGTGCTGCCAATAAACATAGCAACCTTCCCTTTTCCAGGACTGGTGCCTCAAGCAAGACCASAGTGATTCAGACTGGAAAAGTTTCTGAGATTTTACAAAATTCATTAATCCTGATTATCTGACATCTCCCCTGATAGATAAAAGCCCTAAAAGGATTCTTTAAACCTCTTCTCTGCCAGAGTTTTACTTTGMGCTCCAGAATCACAGAACAGGATGGTAGTGGTACCTGAAAACCCCCTGGTCTGGTTGTTTGGTGAAAGCAGGGTCTTAGATCAGATTATCTGTGACCCTGGCAAGAAAATACAAGTATTTCTGGTGAAGGAGACCTCACCAGTTCTCTGTGTAATTTATTCAAATGTTTCATCGTTCTCACCATGACCACATATTTCATGTACCTACACAGAATTTGCCCACAGGCAAATGCATCCTTATGCAGGAAGTACCTTCTCCTCTGTTCCTACTTTTGAAGTATTGAAAGGCTGAGATTTGCTTCTCCCCTCCTAAGTTTCTCTTCCCTAGGCTGGATGGTCCCAACTTTTTCAAACTTTCCCCATATGTGTGCTTCACCCATCTTGGTGACCCTGGTTTTTTATGTCTTTTGAATGGAGGGTGGGCCAAAACTGAGCACTCTATTTCATGTCTGGCCTAAGTAATCACACCTTATCACCTGTTGCATATATTCTTACTGATCCATGCAGCAAACACAGAGTTTTCTGCAAGGATTCACATCTGACCCATGTTCAGCTCACTCCTCAGAGCCCTCTAGGTCTTTTCCAAAATATCTACATCCCAGACATCCATTCCATAGCTGTTACTGTTGCTTGGGATTATTTTAACCCAGGTTTGCATTTCTTGTTGTTAAACATCGTGCACTGCATGGTTTGCAGATCTTTCAGCTTGTCAATATATCCCTGTGGGATAGCTCTTCCTTCTGAAATATCTGTTTCTAATCCCAGTTTGGTACCTACTTACCCAGTCACTGAACAGAAGCCAAGTCACAATTTACACCTGCCCAGCATCATTCAGATTAGAAAATGTAAAGAAAAAAAATACTCACAACAGAAGGTTTGCAACCAGGAAAATATAAGCATAGAGAATAAATTCCAACTATATAATACATTTGAAGAAACAATGAAGTTGTTTTGAACAATTGAAGAACATGAAAGTATATGAAGACTATTTGGAAGGATCAGAAAATTTTAAAGCTTTGCAGTCCRTTCTTCTATGTAAACAATAATAGTAGATCCATAGAGAAAATAGAATAAAGACAYGGTTGACACATTAAATTTATATTCAGTTATAACACAATTAGCCTACTGCAGAAAAATGTACTTACAGAAAACAGGCAATAAATAGGCCATTAAAGGGGAGGAGAAATGATGATGCCATGCTTCCTCCAGTTGGTGAGAAAATGGCTGTAAAAATGCCTGTGGCCTTGGGTATGACTGAAATGTTAATGAGAGTTGGTTGCATTAACTATGCAAGGCTACCACCCTTAACTTTGCTGATGAAAGATGAGGCAATTCACACCAAAGAAAAGCTCTGAGTTCCTGACTCTGAGCTGAAGACGTTCATGGTGCCTGGATCAAAGGGATGCTAAAGCAGCTGATGCTCAACAGCTGCTGTARCATGTTCTGTTTGGAATCAGGAACTTCATCATTGCTCTTGGGATGTCCCACAGCTTACACAGGCTTTGTTTTGTTTTGTTTTGTTTTTTGTAATTATTTGCTCCTTTATCTTTCAATAAATTGGATTCTATGACMTTTATAAACCAAGATTATTGTCCCACTGAAATAAGACAGCTTATAATATGGTCCAGCACACAGGAATTGGAGGTCTAAAATTTAGATAATCTGTTTGTACTCCAAAAATCCTAAATCTTTGAAATTTTCTATCTTCTTGCTCAAATGGCTTTAAGAGCATTCTTTTTTTCTCCCTCCAAAAACCAGATAAACATCTCAGAAATATATTTTTTATGTATAAAAGCTCCACAATTTAAACAAAAAAAAATTTAATTGCTTCTTATGAAATGTTCTGACATAAAAGCTTTTCAATTTCTTAGACACTTGCATCTCTTAAATGAATTTCTGCAGGTGTGTCTGGATTTTTTTTTTTGTTTATTTGAAATGAACATTTTCTCAAGGACCCCTAAAACTATGCTGAGAAAAGCATTTGGAATGACAAGTGTAGACAAAGGCAAATTGTTTACAAATTTTGCTTTTGAATTCTCTTCATCATACATTATCATTCGCTTCCTTGGCATTTAACTTCCAGTCAGAGAAAACTTTAATAAAGATTCATTCACTTAATTTCTCTGTCTGTCTCTGCCTCACTTTGTCTGGCCTCTCAGACACATTAAAAGTGTTAACAAGAATTTGCTGACTACACARGACAAGTATTGGTCAATTAATTTACCAGTAGTACCCATACCACACAGGGTTTACTTCTTAAAATTGCCATTTTTCATTAGGACAGAGTTACTACTTCCAGGTTCCCTCTTCACAGGTAACTGAATACCTAGCAGTTTTCTATGTTGATGTAAATAACTAGACGTACTTCTAAATGTTGTCTTTTACAGACAAATTACAAACTGTTGTAGCTGGACATATATAGCTGGTCACACATAATTTCTAGTTTAGTAACTGTACACTAAAATTTATCATGGCAGCSTAAGACAATCCAGGAAAGAAAGAATGCTTAGAATTGCTCACCTTAATATCTTTTTTGTCTTTCCTGCCAGGTATTAAGAAAAAGGGGACTCAAGAACCAAGAATACAATTTGATAAGCATCCTATACTAATTGATGTCAAGATTTCATGTTATTGCTGCTCTTCTTTTTAATCAGTAAAGAAAAGAACATTTTATGGATAATTATCTCTGAGGGAAATTTTATTATATGATCCAATAAAGAAAGAAAACCACACCACTGCAGAAAATATTGTTTTCTAGTCATCAATAAACATTCTAAACAACTTTTTCCGCATCTTTAGATTTTCTCATATCTCATGACTATAATTTTTATCTTCAGAGAGATACATAAGAGGGTTATGCTAGCAGAGAATGACAGCCATCCTGGGACTCAGGAAACAAAAATTGTTCTCAGACAAGCCAAAAATGTTATTCACATGAAAAAATTCCCAAAGCAATGAAGACAAATCCTTGTCTGGAGACRGTGTGTAGTACAACAGCAGCACACTTTGTGATGAGAAAAGATGAAGTGCTGTCCCTCTAAAAATTCCTGCTCAGCAGTTGTAGTCAGAAACTATGCTTAAGCTGTCTTTGGAGAAATAAAAGTATGGAGAAACTTAAAAGTTCAAAATGTTACTCAATTTAGTAAATAAACCCTTCTGAAAGTGTAGAGTTGCAGTTTAGTCCTGATGACAATTCATCCAGAAAGAATGGTGTGATGCCAAGAGAATGTGTCCCTGCGCACCTGAGAGGAGTCACGTACCTGTGGTGTCAGAGTGTCGGAGTTATCTCTTCTGAGATTAACCCCAGCAGTGTAAATTTTTCTTCTCACCGGCCCATGCTTGAAAGAAGGAATCGGAGAATGTCTGGGTTGAGGACTGCAGATGTTTATTTTACAAATCTTATCTCTAAGTTCATTCTGTCCAGCATAAAGTTCACAAGCAGCTGGAAAAATGGTTTTTATCCCTGCCCACGACAGTGTCTGGGTTTTTATACTCTAGACTATGTTGTTTTTCTCTAAACACCAATAACTAAAACCCATGTCATGCAGTGAAATTTTACCTTTACCAATCCTAAAAACCCAWCACCCTTTGCAAAGAGGAAGAGGAAAAGGAAGACAGAAACATGTGCTCTTATCACACCGATCTGCCTCCATCTTGACTCCATTATATGTATATAGCAAAATCTAAAAACCCTTCTACACACCCAGTGACATAACAAAATCACACAAATCAAACCCTTGTGACCTCCAAATCCTCAGACAACCCTGGCAGTGCCTTTTCCATGGGCTGAGACCAAAAATCACCAATGTTTCTGGCACAGGCCAGGGAGGATCTACCCCCCCTGTCCAGGCTCCTGCCCATCCAGGAGAACCAGAGAGATRCTCTGGTTTGCCACATCAGAGTTGCTGGTGTCAGAGATGGGGAGGGACACTGAACCATGCTCACATTGYTTTGAGTAAACAAAACAATTATTTCAACAAATGTGAAAGAAGTTGAAACACAGGCACAGGGATGGATTTAAAAGTGCAATGTTTTAGTATTTTAACTTTACGTTTTATTAGAAAAAATCAGAGGAGTGGCCCATCCTTCCAAGATTTATRTAGAACCTTGTGGCATTTTTAGTTAGACTAAGCACACAGCACAACCTGTGGAGAAATAATTTTAATAATTTTTAAAACTTTCATGCTTTTGATAAGACACCTTTTAGCAACTTACAGAGACTTACTGCTGTTATAGATAATGCTGCAACGCAGAAGATCTCTGAGGATTTTCAGGTTTTGTGTATCACAGGTGTGAATAGAAATAAATGAATAATGCAACATTTTTCAGTAGAAAGACTCTGAAGTATTGAGTCAGCTCCATCTAGGAGATACTGTTCCCCTGGTTTCTCTACAGGGAAAGGAAATGACACTAGAAAATGCACGAGGGCAAAACAAGGAAACAAATGTGCATGACAGGACACAGACCCAAGGGCCTGACAGAGTAAGACAGGAAGCTTTGGGCAATAAAGAAGTCTGCACAAGTTTACAGTCATTAACTGTGGCAGCGCCTTCACTTCTGGGCTTGGATGTGTTTTCTGTTGTTGGTTCTAGGGGCATACCCCATCTGTGTCTGCTCCCACGGCAGGGACAAAGTCTAGCACCTTGACTCCTCTCTTCACACTCTCTGTTCTGCATAAGGGAACTCCACTTTTCCTCCAGGCATGCAGTGGCACTATCAGGGGGCACTGGGAAGCCCAGGATCCCAGGCTGAGCAGTGACTCGTGTCCAGATGCCTGAGGAGCTAYCTGCCATCAGAAGATGGTGCAGCACTGAGACAGGTTACAGGTTCTGTGGTTACACTGAAAATAACACCAAGCTGAATGCTGTGGGCTGATCATCCCTACAAGCCTAATGTCTAGCACATCCACAAGGCACAATTGTAGCTGATGCAAACTAGATTTCTGCTGGACAATTCCTGGCCATSATCCAGACAAGAGCATGCACCATTAGGGGCCAATGAAGTCAGCARGCACAGGGGGAAAATGTGCACCAGCTTTGCTGCATGAGGTCCTCTGACAGTACTTGGTATCTTAGCACATGACTGGATGCTCTCCTTTTGTTTCAACACTGCTAAGCTGTGACATTATGCTCACATTATTGCAGGTATTTTGAACTGAACAAACTACTCACAGAAATTMCTTATATATTAGAGCCACAGAGAATCATGTGGGACATTGACTTACAGTTGAATACTATGGACATGTATTACCATGTGTTATCAGTCATCTCAGAAAAGAGAAGAATCCCTTTATTTAGGAGTACAACTCCAACCAATAATTCAGATGTAAAGTCTGTTATAGCTCTCAACAGAGTTGAGGCTGGGAAAGTGATCATGATTGAGGATTCTCGCTAGGTTGTGAGCCTGTTCCTAAATCTAAATCTAAAACATCCTCATGGATGGAATCTACATAAGCAACATTGACTACAGTGAGCTGAGGAGAGCAAGGTGGCATGCTCCACAAAAGCCTGAGGAGTCAGCCCTGGAATCTCATTGCCATAAAGGGATCTGAAAAGTAAAGCTCACATCTAGGAATGGAGCCAGAGGAACTGCTTACAGTCTGGATTCAGTGTTTAAGGACCTGATTCATCAGCTTGTTAAAATCCAACAGCTTTTACCAGACTGCAAACTTCCAGTTCAATTCCTGCTGCTGAATAACTTGGCATAGGCTTTGAGGAGAGTGGGAAATACGAATAAATAAATAAATAAATAAAACCACTGGAAATCTTATACATGCTGCTTTCATAGAATTCTGCCCTGAGACTGGAATCTCAACGCTGGCCAGTACTGTCACACACCAAAAATATGAGAGTATTTGCCAAAAGGGCAGTAAGGCAACTCCTCAATTTGAAAGAGCTTCCTACTCAGAAAGGCAGATGTCTAAGGTTGTACAGCTTCCCCCCCAGCAGAATTAGTGGCAGCAGGAAAAGGTGTAAAAACCCTTTTTATTCCTCACACCATCTGACATTCAAATATTATCTTCTTTAGTGTTTTATATGGAATGGAAGCTGATGTAYAAGGGAAACTCTGAGAGGCCATTTCCTTTAACACACACAAAATTCTCAAGTTCCTTTTCCTTAATGGTAATATCTCTCCTGAAAATATAGCAATTGTGTTCATTTTCAKGATAGGACAGAAACCTGGGGAAAGAAACTGATTATTTGACTTCATATATACATATACTATTTATACGTACCCAGTATATGGGGTATACTTTCAAAATATAAAAATCATTGCACAAGCTTAACGTTATATCTGTGTCAGCACACTCCATCTTTCAAATCCCAATACAGGAAAAAAAATCASTTATTCATGCACTACATTCAGCATTCAGAATCTAAGAAATTTTTCTTGAAGTCAGCCATTAYATGGCTCTTCTTTATTCAGTTCTCAAGAGGATAAAAAAAGGCCTGTGAGGACAGTAACAATATGTGTTATGCTGTGYTGGAATTTGGAATTCCTTTGTCGTGCTGTATTAAGTGCAACCATGAGGAAAGTTGAGGTCAAGGGGAAAAAGCAGGATTCCACAAGGCCACAGCTTCCACTGCATTGCTGGAGCTCAGRTTGTTGCTGTGAAAAAGCTGTTAGACAAATACACAAAGGGCATTTTAAAATCATTTAAATAATAAAATATATGTCAGAACCATACTAAAAACTAGACTTCAGCTCAGTGAACTGTGTTCTCATGCATTATACAATGCCAATTGCCATGCAAATAGCTATGAAATAGAGTTAAATATAATTTAGGAGCTCTGTATTTCACAAAGTAAGTGTCAGAAAGCACTTGGTGCATTACATTCAAAAAATATCTTACGACAATTAAGGTGAACAGGTACAGRAAGGCTGGGGAACAGAAGAGACCACTGAAAATCCATTTTGAATTATGGGACAGAGATTGCCTTCAATTCAAAGACTACCTTCAATTTCAAAAAATTCTCTGAGACTGGAGACACACCTGAATCTTTCATTCAGAATTCATTCAGAATTAAGGAGTGAAACACACCAAAGCCTTGGAGACTCTTTCCCATAACAACAAAATATTGAAGCTCATGTTTTTAGGTAAAAATTACTTTCTAATTCTGGTTAAATGCAATAGAGATTGCATCTTTCAGGACAAAAAATATCAATAGCCTGTTTTTATAGTATGGTTTTCTCCTCAAAGCAGCTGTATCATGAGTGTCCAGTCATTCACACTATCTGACATTGTACTTGGCCTCAGCTTTAACTTACACCAGCAGCTTCTTCTGGTAGGAACCTGCACATGGTGGAGGGACTAATTCACTATCCCTTTGGGTGGCATGAACCTGATTGAAGCAGGCCAGGCACTGGTTGTACTGTGTTTTTCTAAAGACATTCCAGCAGAGCTTTTCCCTTAGATAGGCCTCAAAGATCAGTATTTCCACTCTGTGCCTCTATCTCTGTCTCACTAAAAAGACAAAAAGAGCCAAGGACCTGTGTCCACTATGAAGAAGCTAGAAAGAAATCTCCTGTCAGATAGTTCCAGTGACGTGAACCTGCCCAATGCCTTCTGCTAGCAAGGAAACCAGTTTATCCAGGTACCAAGGCATCTTTTTCAGTTGATTCAARGAAGTCGAAATTTGTTGCAAGTATTTTATAAAATTGTCAAACAATGCTATTAGTGCAGAGATCACASAGCCACAGAAYGTGCCAGATTGGAAGGGAACCATCAGGATCATTGAGTCCAACTCTTGGCCCTGCACAGGGCACCCCAGGAATCACATCATGTGCCAAAGAGCATTCTCCAAATGCTTTCTGAACTCTGACAGGCTTAGTCTGTGTCCACTTCTCTGGAGAGCCTGTCCAGTGTCCAGCCACCTCTGGRTGAAGAACCTTTTCCTAATATCCAACCTAAACCTCCCCTGACACAACTTCAGGCCATTCCCTTCGGTCCTGTCACTGTCACCACAGAGMRGAGMTCAGTGCCTGCCCCTGCTCTGCCCCTCRYGGGGAAGCTGTGACTGCAGTGAGCTCTTCCCTCAKTCTCCTCYAGGCTGAACAGACCAAGGGCCCTCAGCCACTCCTCAAGCAGCTTTACCTCCAGACCCTTCACCATCCTCATTGCCCTCCTTCRGATGYTCTCTAACAGCTGAATGTCTTTTTTATATTGTGGTAACCAAAACTGCACACAGGACTCGAGGTGAGCCACACCAGGGCAGAGTAGAGTGGGATGTGATGGGTTAATAAAAAAACAACTGGGTACATACACATCTTGCAGTTCTTCTCCTCGAAAGAGGCTTCTAGAGCACTGACTTTATCTCTAAAGACAAGGGCAGTATTTGCTGTTTGGTTTTGGGATTTGTTTTTTGGGTTTTTTTTAGTATATTATCCACAGAGTTTATCCAAAAGAAGAGAGGCAGAACTAAAGGTCATAACTGAATAGGAAAAAACAAAAGCATTGATACAAACCCTCTCCTTCCTTAATCTCATGGGTCCTGGCACTCACTAATGGAAAAACACATTCTGGTCTTTTCAGATGTCTTTTGATGCAAATCATTAGAGCCAGGATTGTAGCAGGGTAAGGTGAGTGACAGGGTGGGTCTCCTGGCACCTGGCAARGGCTGATGGGGCACATATCAGCCCTGAAGAGAATTTGGGCTGCTGTTTGGGGTATAATGGGCACAAAGCATGTTAGGAAAAAGTGTGCAAGAAGTTTCTGCTTCCATGTAATTCAGGCAAAATTGAGTCTCAACTGAATAGTGAGTGAAGCCAGAAACATCTGCTAAAGCTGCCATGGGAAATYTAGTTTCAGAGTAACGTGTGCTGAGACAAGAGAGAAATGGATGTTCAACARGTGCCTCATGGAGACAAGTGGCTTTTTCAACATCTTATAAAAAAACTTCATAAAGACAAGTTAAGGACAGAARGGTGTGTGATCCCAGAAACACTTACTTAAAACAATTCTAACAGAGCAAAAGGTATTACATAAAGAAGAAATTTTGTATGTTGGAGGTCTTAGGGGAAATGGATCAAAGACACTTAAAGTTCACACAGACATGTATTTCAAAGGTGAAGCTCAGGTGAAAACAAATTCAATTACAGGCTTGAATGACAGAAAGGATGGTGTTAGAAACAACCAACATTTTCAGAATTCAGATGACTAGGATGATGTTAGAAATACTTTGACATACAGGAAGTCTAAGCACCATTAATATGATGGTAAAAGTTATAGAATAGAGTCAGTCCAAGTATCTCAATCAGATAACAAGTTATGGGAGAGTCATTGGAGCCCATTGTATGAAAGAAACAAAGAAATTAAATCCAACAGTGATACTAAATCCTACAATGATATTAGAGGACATATATATACTGCTGAGAAGAGCTTTATTTGTAAGAACGGAGTATTGCAAAAATTCAGCTATTTTAAAGTTTAAAAKAMCRCAACTAAAATAACTAACCTGGAAAYGTAATTAGAGTGTTAAATGTGGAAATTGTCACAAGCAAAATGAGGAACTGGAACAAAAATCCCCRAAGTGTTGAGTGTTCATGTGTAGCTGTATTTGTAGAGACTGGATCTCCAACTGTAAYTGAAAATTTTACAGTGAAGAAGTATATACCTTGACCTAAATATAACCTGGAAATATACCTGGTTTTGACTTGCAACATCCTTTAAGATCTAATTTTAACTAAKCCATTAACTGGTGTGACAGTTTCTGTCAGACAAAATTGTTTGTTAGGTCTTCATTGCTACATAGCATCAGTACTTCATAACAATGAATARTAATGTCACAGATGAATAACTATGAAATTATTTAAAGATAACAAACATTAAATGCCAGATATTACTACTGTAAGCAAAGGGCAAGATGTATCTCACACAAAAGAGGGTTGGTAAGTAACAAACCCTGTGGTTTCACCCTCTGAGAACAAGATAGCTGCACAGCCTGTATTTATTGAAAGCAAATCCCTTCTCACCTTCTTTTTCTGTGAAGATAATTAACCAAAAAAAACCGTAGTGCTACTTCGTTCTTTTTTTGCAGTCAAGTTGAAAATAAGCAGCATTTTTAAGAACACTCTGGGCAGTGCATATTTTATTTCTGTTTAGCAAAAAATGCCATTCTGTGTGAAAGTTTTCACTCTGAAATTGTTATTGCATTCTGCATATGTCACTCTACAGTTTCAGAGGAGAAGATAAGCTTATCACCTTAGYTTTATTTAGTTTTTTCCTACATTAGAATGTCTTTATGTCTCCATCCTGCTTCTTCTCTGTAAACAGTTTCGCTGCATTGAATGAGAAAGGACAGGAGTACAAATAAATTTTTCTCTGCCCTTTAAATCACACTGCTTTTAACCTAAAGGAATCTGGGTGTTTCCACTTTGCCCTGAGCACTTATAAAAGTGAGACTGGAAGGTGACAACATAAACTGTTACAATAATTCTCTTAGGAGCTGCCTTGCTGCAGATGGATTAGATAGCAMTGTGTTTGTCAGACTTCTTGCACTCCTGCAATCCATCAGCTAAGGACAGTTCTGGGTGAGTGTCCTGAGTGCTGATCATAGCAATTGCACCACTGAACTGTTTCTAATCTGACCAAATGGCCGTGAATAGGTTTTATTGCTAATGAAGAGATTATCTAATTRAATACTCYGGCAAATTTTATTTTTCTWTTYTTTTTTTCTTTTCTGAARCACTGTATTAATGTGAATGGCAAATATTCATAGTGTCTGAAAAAAGGAGGCAATTGCAAAAGGCCAAGGCCATATCATAATGGCAAATTGAACAACTCTGTTACTACAGATTAGATGCCTGGAAATTATTTGATGTTGAATAAGAAGCAATATCWTTTTCCTTCTGCCCCCTAGTACAAAATATTGAATAAAACCCATTTAATTAAGGCTATTCTCCAGGCTACTGAATTGTTTCCATTAAATGTCCACCTCTCCTGACTTCTGCTCATTTTGGGAAATTAATTGAAAGCAATTATGTCTTAGAACTGTTTTGTCTTTTTGCTTTAATCAGTTGACTCCTATGCAGAYCTCCTACCTCTTAATGATGATATTTTATCTTGTAATCAGTGTATGAGATCTTCTTTATATTGATATGTACTTCAAGCTGTGTCTATTTGTTAGCTTTTTGCAAAGGTAAAGAGCATCCTATTTCCATCTGAACAGACTCTAAATAAAGTATAGATATGTAATGTGAGTATTTTGCAGAAGAAATAGCAGAGGTATTATTTGTCTTTACTTAAACATAGTCTGATTTTAGGTTTTTTGTGTGTGTGTATACACATATCTATATACAGATATATATATAGTGTGTGTGCAGGTGGAGAGGAGTTGAGGAGAACATCATGGTTAACCTCTGTTATCCAGGAAAGGACACAAAGCACTGCCAGTATGTTATGTTTTGGAGAGGGGTCATACCTACATTTTAGATCTGGTCATCAAAAAATGTAATTGTAAGATTGACAGCAATCTTACTTCTAGTTTCAGATACCARTATTTCCCCCCAAAACTGAATAACAACCACATCAGCATTGGATTTTAAKATCTTTATATATTAACATATCTCAAAATCAAGACTCCTTTCACAGAAAGGTCCYTGGAGAAAAGGAATATTTCCCTTGGAAAAGTATTAAGTGTCACATCTTTAGTCTCAATGACTGCACTGGAATCTCTGACTTGCACATTTAGATTCAAAACTCAAAAATGCTCTGAAAGTAACTAATCTTATCAGGCTAATATTTAAAAACCCTGGGTGYTCTACCAAGTCTTACCTTTACTTAKATTATAGTATTTTTTAGTTGTRAGAACTRKAAAAAAATCCCTTTTAAAATATAAAACCAAAAYGGGTGTTAAAAAATGCCAGCAAGATTCTAAAGTGCAGCGAGACAGGACAACAGACCTGGCAACTGAGAACTGTCTCAGATGTTTTAACTGTAGTGCCTAAAATTTACTCAGGTGCAATTCACTATTTTTTATTACAAAAAGATATCACTACTCTGTGAAAAATATCCCTATGGATAATCCCTATGAAAAATAACCCCTAAGGGATTTGCAGATAGATAACACACCAGATGAGGGTTTACTGGAGGCAAGCTGAATGTCCCTTCCAAGTACAAATGTATGCATAAACCATCATAAGATTAATATTTCCTTTGTGATTCGATGCTCATCCCTGTTTAACATTTGCTTAATTTTTACAGTATATTTAAGTGCATTGCTGAATCAGTGCCTCAAGTAGAATAATTTCATTGATGGCATTGTATCAGCTGGAAGCCTGGAGGTTTGGTTTTCCCCAACACTACCCTTCAATGTAATTGTAAAGTCTTGCTATTGCTAGGGGTACCCAGGCCCAGTGGGTTTCAGGACATAGAGGGCATTTCCCATCCCCATCTGATTGTTCCTGTAAGATTCTCAACAGTGTAGCTGAGGGAAAAAGTTCCTTCCAGCAGTTTTGATGGACATGTAGCATCCAAGAGTAAATTTGGCTGCTGGATCTGTTATCARATGACTGCATTTAACTGATACACTGAGAAACTGAAGTCTTTGAAGCCTTCTGCTTCACTTTGAATCAAGAACATCCAATGCACACTCACACCAAGGACTCTGTGGTCTCTCACCTGCACTGCAGCCAATTTCTGTCCCTAGAGCTGCACATCTGCAGCAGCTGGCCTGGGCCCCACAGTCCCTTCAACCTCATGCCTCTCTTGTCGACTGGCACTTGGCAGAATCTCACAACCCTCAGGCAAGMTGGCTTGCTGTTTATCTGTGGTCATGCACACAGATCACTAACACAGAGTGCACATGCATTTAAAACAATTGGAAATGGGATTCAGTGRGAGGATAAGATAAACTGTGCTGCCAGCAACCTGTTTGGGCATCACTAGTTCTTTTTAATCTCCTTTTCCTTTTATTTTCTCATATTTGTGCCTCTCATACCTACTTAGCTCCTTCCCCCAAACAATCCTTAAAACACATCATAAAAKGTTTTACACAATCCCAAAATGCTCTTCCATCCTGGATCCCACAGGCAGGAGTCTAGTTTACATGGTGATGCAGAGAGTTTCTTTCATTGATTCATATTTGTAGGTTATAAACAAGGTTCAGCAGTCCTGTCCTTCTCCTTTGAGAAATTTAGGGAGAGCTGATTTAGTGTTCTGTAATTTTTACTGATTGGATTTCACTGATGAGGCTTCACTGCTCCCCTGGTCCTTGTGGGGTCTCTGTCTGATCTGCACAGTCTTTCCTTAGAAAACCTAAGAATCATGCTCCTTCCCTTCAGTTTCCTCTGCCTTTCCTTCTATTTTGGGTCTCGTGGTGGAAGCACTCTTGTATCACAGGCAAACCTTTGCACTTCCTATTTTCACCCATGTCTTACTGCCAGGACTATAATTTTGAAAACATTTTATAGGTTGAGTGGAAGGAGGTGACCTCAGAAGACACTTCCATGCTGCTTCAAGGTGAAGATACAACTCAGCTGATCTTTATGTTCTGCCTTTTGTAGCTGGGGGCATGCTTTGCTCTGTTCACCATATTAGGCAACAGAGTGAGTAGCGCACCTGTATTTACACCCAGTCTACACCAGTAAACTATCACTATGGAAGAGTTCAGTATAAGATACAAGAATTTAAGTAAGGCAAATAGTTGTACAATAATGTACAATAATAGCACTTTTTGGTCACTTACCCYTTCCTAATATCAGGTATTTTTGCCTTCTGTCTGACATCAGTTACGTTTCCTTAAATACCCCTTGATCTGGGCACACACATTGTGAGCACCACTTGTGAACTTTGGGGAGGATTTATGTCAGAGATTAATGTACTTTTGGAAGAAAAGTTATGTTAATCCTTGTGGTATTGTCTATTGATAATATGTTAATCCTTGCAGTATTGTCTGTGGATAGTTTAAAGCAGCCAAGAAAAATGAATAAATTTTGCTCTRGGGAGAAAAGCATATAAGGACAGTTTCTTTTGTCAGCCACCARCATACTGGGCTGATGCTGCAACTGTAGAAAACAAAAATGATTYTCACTGACCTAGATTGTGAAGACAAGTTTGCTGGTTAAGACAAAGAATCATAGGGGGAAAAAAGTCCAGCAAGATGTGGTTTAGTGATATGTTATTGCATGTGCATGTATGTGTTTAATGCTCTTCAGCAGAGGAGAGAAAGCATACACTGCATTCCACTTTTGAGACAGTATCAGGATCACAGTGCTACCAGTAAAAAACATGCTGTAAGAATATTTAAAGGGGATATTTGAAGATATCTGTTGTGTGATAGAAGTATAAAGGATTTTTTCACTGGATAAGACACAACAAAGCATTATTAAAGCTTCCACTTTTAATTCTATAGAGAATTAAATTWTATTCTTTTAGATTTAATTTTTAAGTGATAGAGAATGTGCTGCATAGACATATAAAGGAAAAGCACTGGGTCTGCACTGTTTTCCTTTCCACATTTCCATGGGTATGACCTTAGAAACTGGGAGCTGTTGGTCTGCAAGAAAAACCAGATCTAGAAAAGAAAACTGGCTTTTAAGCATTTTTTAAATTCAACCTGAAAGTCCCAGACTACAATGYTAATGATATTCCAATGCAATTCTAATAATAACTAGTGCTGTGGTGGCTCTTACTGAGTACTTTTTCCCCCTGCAGTTACTAATATAACAGGAAGATATTTGAGAAACTAAGGCAACAGAATCATTGCAAGCTTCTGTAATGCAGAGAGCAGCTGAAAGCCACCAGAAATCCATCAGCAATAACACMATCAGATTCTAGAGATGAAGAAGGGTTGACAGTGCAGCATCAAGCTATGTGATAACTATTGTCATGTAATAGTCCTTTGAAGCTGCTAGCATCAGAGTTCCAAGTTTACCTTTATAAACTTGTTCATCCATACAAGYRCTAGGTTTTCAGCTTCAACCTCCACAGCTTCATTGACAGACTGGAAGAACCTGACTTGAGCTTACTGAAAACKACTTTAAATTGTGACAGTCTATCCCAGAAGGAAATTGGGGATTTTTGCACCAGTTTGTTAGCAGAAAAAAATAGATGTTTTGAACATTCACCTGAACTGATAATTTATCCTTTTGTTCAGTAGTGTGTGTGAGGACATGTACAAGTTAACCCAACTTGAGGGGTATTGTTTTTATTAATGAATGGCATAAACACAGTTTTTCCAGGTTTGTATACCTACATTGCATTGTGTTTTTTTAAAAACTGCATTTACCACTAAATGTAAATAATACCCTTTTAAAAACATCTGAGCTTTAAAAAAGTGAATGATTTCTCCACCTCATAAATCTCTACTTTGTAACCCAACAAGAMGTTGGGCTTAGATGTTTGCTTTAAGAATGAATACAGGATATCTACAAATCAATTTTTCATTGTTGTAATCAACTCTGATTCAATGTGAAGTAGAAATCTTCAAAGACTTCAGTAGCTCTCAGTGTCATAGTTAAATGYAATTATTTTGCATTAGATGCAAGCTGCCAATTTCACTCTTAAGAGGCTATGTMTGTCCCAAATAAAAGCTGCAAAAAGGATCCTTTCCTCTCTGCTGCTGCACTGTTCTGAGAYTTCCTAAATGAACCAACACGTGACAAAATGTTTTTCAGTCAGTGTTAGCACATGCAGCCCAGTGCACCCATAAGGCAGTAGATTAACTCTTAGAATTCTGGTCAGAAGCCAAAAACAGCTGAAGGCCACTTCAGCTTTGAAACTCATTATGTGTGATCTTTCAAGCAACTGTCCATAGTGAGGAGGGTTTCCAAGTCTCGGCCACCACCACAGCTGATGCAAACAAAAGGAACAAGAGGTGTCTTGAACCGCATTCTTTTACGCAGAGCCTGCAGTGGAGTTGTTGCTCTGCCATCACTTGTAAYTTTGAGCACCATCAAAAGTGATCAATGGCATGAATACAGAGTAATAAAAAGAAAGAAAGAAGAAGCAGTACAAAACCTCGTCCATTTTACAACAATCTAACATTTCTGACTTGCAGGGATCGATTCTTTGTTGTCACATTAACACAGGATAACATGTATCAGCTAACTCATTTCCASTTTTCTGCTATTAAAACCCAGTGTGCTTCCTTGGAATCTAATAGTAAATCTGGCKTCAGTGAGCCAAAAAGGCTCAGATGAAAAATTTTACTGGAATTAGATTTTTGAAACTGTGGGGCATAAGGTATTYTCTTCCTCTTGAATTCCCAGTTTGATTACATTATACTAGGCATGCTGACAACAGAAAAAGCATCTTTTCAATAAACACTTTTAATCCATACAAAAAAAAGAGCAGCTGTGGAGAGCTCTGTGGGGCCATAGCCTTTTCCACAGTCTTTTAAGGTTACTCCTGTTAATTTAAAAAAAAAACCACACATGAATAATTAAGGAAAATGGAGAGAGAATCTAGCCTTCCTGTATCCTAGCTGAACATACCAATGCTTTTTGTTGGTGTGTAGTAACCACTGCCTACTGCAATGGATATTTTAGAAATCTGAGTATGTGCTTCTGTCATTTGTTGAGTCAGACAGCCAGAATAGATTTTTGAGTTTGGTTTTGACAAAAACTTAACTAACTTCATCAGTTTGTCAGGCAACTGTATTTATTCAGTCTTATTTAGGCTGATTTTCATCAGGAGAGCTCTCTGTGCTTTGCAAAAATGAGAGCGCAAATCAGCAAGTGCAAAAATGAATATGGAAGATGGGATTTATTTTTTTCCTCTTAAAGCAGGGGCATTAGACATTAAGACTGGAGTAAGGAAAGCATAGATTATAACATCTCCTCTGTACTACTCAGTCAGAGTTACCCTTGAGTGCAGGGGACAARGATCCTCCCTCTCTGTAAGTAGCAAATTGACTTAATTGAAGCTCCACTTCAGAGGCAGACCAGAGCAACTYGACTTAGCAAATTTATCACTCAGAAAGTGGAATATATTGCCCCAAACTGTTTATTTTGCTTGTAAAAGGACTAAATTTGCTAGACTATGCTATCAGAAACCAGCAATGTAGAAGCTGTTGCAGAAGAGTGGAAGYTGCTCAGATCCTTTACATCTGGAGAATGGAAATGTGAATCTGTGACACCAACAGGCATCAGCATGACGTGCACCACTCTGCTACCACAAAGGAGGAGGTGACTTTCAGCAGTCATCCTGATGCATTCAAGTTTTCCACAAAATTTCTGGACACATCAGTTTCTGCTTCTGCACGAGCCTGGAAATATGATTCAGCCTTTACAGATGATGACATGTTCCAGTCTAGTTAATTCTCAATTCATTTTGGGTTTGCTAAATTAAGTTTTCCCTCTTCAGCCCCTTCAGAGTCAGTTCAGGAAGATTCTTCCACTGGTTTCTCTTGCAAAAGCAGAAAAAGCAGAAAGTGTGTCTATTGACCTGGCTGTTAAGCTTAATTTGTTCACCCCTCTGTTACAGAAAAGAAATAGTTTACATTAAATATTAATGGCAGAACAGCTATTGATGTGAGACAGATAGAAGCTTTTTTTCTGTTATTTTTTATTTCTCTTTATTTCATTTTGAATAAATATTTTAGTCCCCAATCAAAAGCTTTTTGTGCTGACAGATGGAYCTGAATTTTCCCCAGTTCACAGCAGGTTAAATCAGGTGATAAAATTACTGTACACTGAGAAGAGTGACGATTAGATTGAAAGAAGACTTAATCAGATAATTTTTGAAGAGTTAGTTCCCTTGATGTAGCACCTGTGGAGGGGATCCTCATTCCTCTTATTTTCTTTTTAGGCTTTTTCAGACTTTTTTTTCTATTAGTTTAATAATAAGGTTTTAAGATCAAGTAATTTGAATTTTTGTTTTTCTCTTTGGCTGAGCCCATATTTCATTAATACCTGCTCAATAACTAAGACTTTTTATGATTTACACTCACTGAATGCTAGCTTAGACTTTCTTAAAGCAGCAGGCATTGCTTAAATGGTGCACATTTAGTTTTGCCCTTTTTTGTCAGAAAGGAGTATAGAATACTTCCTTGACTTAGAGAGATGGATTAAAAATAGGTGCATCTTACTGTGATTCTGAAACAAAAGTCTGCTTTGCTGCAGGATACTGGAATACATATGAGAGAGCACTTTCTTGTAATAAAAGCTGGCAGCTGAGCTTTCATTACCTAGTCACAAAAAATGACATCTGGACTGAGACAAAGTCAGATGCAYAGATCAAGAGAAGTTAAAAATCACTAGATCAGAGATAAAAATTGAGGAAAAGCTGTGACCAAGAACTGACAAATGCCAAAGACAAGGGGAGTAAACTTCCCTGCCAAGGGATATAACCCTGAATAACAAAGAATTCAGGTCTCTAARGCCTACAGATAATCTGTTTTCTGTATGAGACTAATCATAAATTTATCTGTGTCAAAATGGATAAAAATATGTGCATCCAAGTCTCAGAGCTCCTACAGCTACACAGTGGAGCTCTGCAGTGCCCAGGGGTAACTTTCAGGCCAATATTGCTCGAGGCTAAAACGAAATTAGCAGCACGGGCCTGAYAGATCTCCTCCTAAAATAAAGTGGAAGCTTTCCATTCACATTTATGAGAGCTAGATGAGGCCTTTATATTTATTTCTGAGATCCAGTACACTGACCATCCTCAATATTGCCCTTTTGGTACAAATCCAATTTATACCTGAGCTTTTAATTTACAGATKACATGACTCCCAAAGCTACCATGAAAAAAAGGGTTTCTACCCTTGCTTTTCTATCCAACCTCATGTGTCCTAGGTATGAATTGCTTAAAGTAATTCAGACATTAATATTCTGTGTCTTCTTAGTCTCTTTCTCTGTCAAATACTGTAGAAATTTATTTTGCAAAAAGGTGCATAATAATCAATTTAAACACTGCCCCTTTTAAACTGAATCACAGTGAGTAATGTGGTTTGAGATAAAATACCAGAGAGGYTGGGGATTAGAGGGAATGATTTTGGATTTCTAAGTACACATTTTAGCCTGTAACTTTAAGTATCAGACCACCCAACAGTTGTATTTATTGCTTGATTTTTTTTATCTAATTACACATTAATATTAAGATGTTATGGAGGGAAGAGGCTCCTGTTCTTGCCAAATGTTGCATAAATTATAAATGTTTGTGAGGGGTGGTACTGTAGCAAGATAGTGTGTAGCACCTCTATTCACATGTATTAGCATTTTACAGACAATAATAGCCTCTTAACATCATCCCAATGAACGCTGGAAAGGGAGCAGATTGCAACTCTTGAGTTCAATGCTTTATTTTARGGACTAGTAAAACATTTCCAATGTATTTTTAAAACTCATTGGTATTCTCCTCCTCACAATCAGTGAAACAGTCTGTTGCTAATGTGGAATGAAGTACTGTTTTACCTGTGAAAAAGATGTTATTGCTTTAAACAGGCTTGGCCAAATCAGCTTCTTAAATCTTAACTGTGCAAGGCAAAAGGCTGAAAGATAGTTTATCACTGTCTGCAACAGGTGTGCTACCAGCCAATTTCATTTGTGTTGAGCTGGCATTCAAGAATTATCTTCAATAATGGAAAGAGATTCTTACTTAATTTGTAGTCCAACTAATTGTTTTGTGGTTTATGAGCTCAGCATTTCAACAAACAGGAACAAAGCAAAATTCTGTCCAGAAATTATCTGCTKGAAAATAGATATTGCAAGGGCTTCAACATTCAGTTTTCTGTTTAATTAAAAACAGGGCCATTATTTCTATTATCCCAATTAAACCTTTTTCTGCCTTAAAATCTTGGGGTGGAAAAAAGTTGCAAGAATAACGTTTTGAAAACATTAGGAGTTAACTGCAAATCTTAGTGTGAAAATGTCTGCTTTCTACAAAATCTAGAGACAAGGGGGACCAGAAAGGAGATGTTCTTAAAATAAAATTGTGCCAGTTTCATTGACTTATTCACCCAAAGCCTTCAGTGATTGTTTCTAATATCATGTTGCAGTGTCTTTCATCTGCCAGTGAACGCTCTGCTGCATTCAATCACCATAATTCAGGCTGACTCAAATGCAGTTGCCAGGTTCAGAACCTGGAACATCCTCTTGAAAGGCAGGGTTTTATCTTTCTTTTATTTTTAAATGCCATCCAAACAGTGATCAGGGTAGCTATTGCTCTTAAATTCCTGTCCAGAAATGTAAGGGCAAACACAGTAACGCAGGGATCAGGAGGTACATRTGTGATCAGTACAGAATGATCCACTTTTATCTGCTATGGAAAGAATGAACCYGAAAGAGGTTTACAAATGTCTCTGGAAATGTTAGGGTAACAAGAGGYCAAAGCACAGAAGTGAGGAAGGGGATGTGCATGTAACTGCCATTTGTAAAAGTCTTTAAGCAAAGCTGATGGTTCAAGGAAGAGAGGGAACCCACAAGTGTAACTGCACTTTGTGATTCAGGGTTGACCTCTTGTGGAAAGAGAACATTCCTGATTCAGACCTCCTCCAAAACACAAGTAAATAAGACTATAAAAYATATTAATGAGGCTTGTGCCTCATACTTCCACCATGTGAAAGCTCTTCAAAAGACAATAAATACGTTTATTAAGGTAAATCCTCTGTGGGAAAAAAAAGTTAGTGTGGCTGTTTAAAAGCTAAATACAAAACCCATATTTCAATATTGCAAGGGTGCTTAGGTTAATGACATTTAGAAGGAATATAGCTAATATTATTCCTTAGCTTAGAAAACTGAGACACAGATTATTTGCTTATTTGCATATAAATTACATTAAAAATTGTTTAATCAAGACTTTTGGCACCACAGAATATGAAATTGAATTAAAGGGTTTTTTTGGGGGATTTGGGGTTTTTTTTTTACCATACATACAAATCTCTGGGGGTTTTATTGTTGTATTTGTTTCTAGATGACAACTTGGACTTCATTAGAAGTCTGAAGATTCAATATCAGTAAGACACAAAATGATGTGAATTATTAATTTGGGTCCTCTGTCTCAAGTTATTCACTTTGGATGTCTGTATCTTTCCTTTGCTGCTTAAGCCACACCAAGGTGGGTGAGAGAAACTTGAATTAAAGGCAGATTTCCCTATGAGATGACAAGAACCCCTGAATGTTGAAGTGGTCCTTATTAAATAAGCTCACATTAAGCTCTAGAGGACTGAATGCACAAAATGGAATAAATGGGGATCTAAATTTGTCTTTTATCTGGGAGTTAGGCAGTGGCAATGGTAAATGCCTGCATACAATGTCCAGGGAGGGTGTAGCACCTTTGCTCATCATTGCTGTATGCCTGTGTACCTGCTCAGCAGAGACACAGCAGACTTGTACTCTATCAACATATCTTTACATAGTTTTAGAGGATATAACATTTCAATTAGACCATGGTTTTATACTTTAAATTATTTGCTTCAATCAAACTATTTTTGCAATTTTGGTGTGTRGCTTTCAGAACATTGCTACATGGAATGAATTCAAACAGACATATTTGTATTAGAAATAGCATCCTGCTACAGCTATTATGGCATGGGTTTAAACAAGCATTTAGCATCTTTCCCAGCCATTATGAAAATTCTGCAATACATTTTCAAGCATGAGACTGCTTTCCCAAAATGGTGCAGTTAGCACTTTGCAACCTCTTATGTGAATATTTCTCCATACAGCTCTCTTCCACTTGGTTTCACATCACTTTCTAATCTATTCCTAGTGAATGTGCTTTCTTAGTCAAGTAATATTCTGCATTATTGTATACCAGTGTGTACTAGAGAGGCAGAATAGAGCCACAGAGAACCACATAAMATTTCTTCCCAATGCAGTCCTACATCCTTTATCTGCAATAGAATTGCACATTGTAGTGAGAAAGACCTCCCTGGGCAGTGGAGCAGTATTGCCCAAATCTGAACTCTYTTAAAAACCAAAAATAAATTTCTAGTAACTCTAATGAGCACAAACCTGAGGAAAAAGTAATTTCTCTAAAGGATTCAATAACTTGCATTTTTTATGTTAACTTCTTACTTCTTTGTTCTAGTCTCTGAAGTAGAACTGCAGAGAATTTGAAATGCCTCTTTGAAACGYATTTGAAACTACTTTTTATGCTGGCCCCTTGCTTGCATATTAGGTTTTAATCTAGGAAATATTTAAGCGTCCTCACCCTGATTAACTGTATGTAGTGTCAAGGGAACACATTAAACTAAGCATTGAAATGTTAGTAATGTTTTTTATAAGTTTAGCTTAGATATTTGTAAAAGAAACACCAAAACCCTCCTCTTGGACAAAAAGCCCTTTTTTTCAGGTCCATTAAATGTGTGCAGGGCTTTTTTAGCATTGGAATTATTTGGCATTTSGTCAATTCTCACTCTTTTTAAATTAGAGTAGCTTTTTCTGTACACAGTAATCAAGTCCATCTCTGTCTTAGCACTTCAGACTTTTTTTGCTTATACCATCAAAACAGGTATTTCAGATGGTTTGGAATATTGAGCACTAACAAGAGAAATTTCTTGATTTGCTCTTCATTTGCTTTCCCAAGGCTTTTTTTGTCTCTTTATTTTTGTTTGTTTGTTTTAATATTGTTTCCCTGTCCTTGATATTTTCACAATTTTCCAATATGCTGCTTCCAAGGGAAATGCAATAGGTATGGTCTTAATACATTGGAGCTTTCTAATTATTATTTTTTTCAAATGTTAACACCATACCATTTTAATTATGCTAAATAGCCTACACAATAGATCCCTCCAAAACTATGTCAAGCACTAGAGGGATTAATTCTATTAAACATACTCTAGTAGAACAAACATTAGTTTTTTCCTCATCTGTAGTAAAATAARTTGGTTTATGTGGACCAACATACAAACATGACAAGTGGGTTTATGGAGACATTTAGATAGAAAACCACATTATTATTATTATTTCCAATTGGTWAAAAAAATTGACAGCACTTCAGCTTCTTCATCCCTTTAGAAAAATTTCWATCACCTTCACATAACATGAAGAAGGATACTTTAAAGAAATATTTTAAGATTTGTATTCTCCTTCACTCTCAAGGACTTTTTTCCCCAAAGACAAAAGGTTCTATATAAAACTAAGGTTGTTTGGACTTACTGGAAACAGATTTCCAGTTCCTAATGAAGTCWTGAGAGTAAGAAATTGATAATAAAGAGGTGATTTCTTTTTTAAATTTCTTTCACTTTTGAGGCACCCTGAAAACTTTTTGCAAGAACAGYACCTACTAAAATCTAAGTAAAGTAATCTAAGTAAAGAAAAATTATGCAAACTACCCATTCCTTCATGTACTAGAGACTTTATTAGAACTTAAGAGAACTATTTTTTTTCCATTTTCACATCCTTCTACCACATTTAGAGAGTTTCCTGAAAACATGYACAAGTTGCAGGCAAAATGTCAACCTTAAGAAGGTTATTATAYAATAACAAGAGAGATAACAAGACAGAAGTGAAGCACAGCACAAAAAAAAAAAAAGACAGAAATGAGCCTTGCTTAAAGGTTCTTAGGAACAYGGGGGCAACACTGAGATGTCTTAAGGAAAATCACTTGGTTGTTTCCTTTATCRGAAGAGGCAGAATGGCCAATGAAACTGAACACCAAAGTCTAAACTAATGACCTTAGAGATACAATAATGACCTTTAAAGATACAATGAAAATGCATGTCCAGTAAATTGGCCAATATAGTAGCATCTATTAATTTCTGTATTCAGAAATACAATTTAGGTGGCCAGCATATGAATAGATGGTCTAAAATTAAACAAATCACAGAATGTGCTGAGTTGGAATTGAYCCCACAARGATCAAAGTCCAGCTCCTGGCCCTGCACAGGACACCACAAGAGTCACAYCATGTGTCCAAACACTTTTTGAACTCAGGCTTGGTGCWGTGACTGCTTCCCTGGGARCCTGTTCCAGTGCCCAACCACCCCTGGGGGAAGAACCTTTTACTGAYACCCAGCCTAAACCTCCCTTGACACAACTTCATACTGTAAAAATCTACCAGTTAAACTAAAAACATCGTATTACAGCAAACCTTCTCTGTCCAAGGCAAACTTCAAGTTATTTAGAGCATTCAGTAAAGTATTTGAGAATGAAAGGACCAGAAAAGAGCATTAATAAGGACATATGAAAAACACGTTTACATACTAAGCAGAAATAATATTTTAGGTACCTGGTCACTAAACAAATTTTACTCATGGCATTTTTCCCTTTTATCCACAACCCCCCACGTAAACCACAGTGTTCCAATAAAAGCACACAGAAAAGCAACAGAGCAGGATCCTTGCTAGCACGTCATAATCCACTAACTGCAAGGTTTTCTGYATTTTATCTGGCAATATGCATTCTCTTTCTTTTATTTTCAGCTTTACTAAGTCARAAGTCTTTTTAGAATAAAGAACATGGCATGAGAATTATAAACAAAAGCTGATGTTAGATTCTGAGCATTGTTGGATGTTTATACAATGTGACTTGCAGACCAATACACAACTAATATTTCACAGTGAGGGGAAATGTAGAAGCTGTTTTATTTTTCTGTTTTATCTCCTCTTATGCTTCTGTTATTTCTTTTGTTTTCTGGCAGAAAGAGTTGCTAGAAACACATTGTTGATGCATTAGACCAGAAATGTTTCCAATGAAAAGAATATACCCTCATCAGATAAATATTCATATGACTGAATTAAAGCAAATTTCTGTTTGCTATATGTACATCCCAATTTGAGCTTTCTTAGAAAATATTTAATTTAAAAACTAACAGTAGACATCTTAATGTAAAAGATTTATATGTAGCTTTTATATTCTCCTCCCTCTGCCACAATGGCATGAAAAAAACAATACCAAATATCCCTCTTTTTGCCTTTCTCAGTTTTTCATTCAAGGATAACTGAATAAAGAAATACGAAAAGTTGACTACAAATTTAAAATTCTTTTGGCTACCATTTAAAGACTTACAGAATTTTCCATCTGTCCTAACAGCTGGATACTTAGTCAGATCCCTGGCAGGARCTGTAATCTTTCCTTTCTAATTTTTTTTCCTTTGGTAGAAGATTGAAGAGGGCCATAATTTACCATGATTGCTTTAAGAAAYGATGCTGTGTAATGAAACATTCTGGCATATTATTCTTTAAACATGGAAGGAGTATGAGGTATGGAGGGCTAACTTGGCTTAATGAGAAATAGTGTATAATGACARATCTGAAAATTGCTCCAAGAAATCTTTCAGAAAAACAGAATTATCATATTTTTATGCTAAATGTAAATGTATACAAGGAAATAAGTATATTTCTCTTTTCTCATGCTCATTTATTCCTTCATACAAACAAAAAGCACAGGAATTTAATTAACTCTGAGCTGGAAGCCAAATGTTCTTTTATGGGGCCAGGGGGTGGAATATCAGGCCACAGCCAATATTGCATTTCTGAAAAATTAAAATATATCACAATTGTCTTTGATTTTTGCAGTGTAAATGTATAATTAAGTAATCAAAACTTTCTATATTTCTATGGAGTTATTTTATGTTCTCTCTCTTTCAAGTTAAATAAGGAAGATGAAAAAGGCCACTTGTGAACACTGTGATTTTTTGTACCCAAAGTTGCACACCCCTCTTCTGCACTTTGAGTTTCTACAACCCTGAAATAATGTATAATCTGTATAATTTCACCAAATTTACAAAAATGTTTCACAGAGTAAATATTCAGTCACATGTAGGCAGCCAAATCTTGCCTTTTGTAGTTTCCTTTCAGCATGGTTATTTAAGAGGCTATTTTGAACATTAGCAATATAAGTGTTTTATGGAAATTTTGAGACAATAGAGGTTCCAACCATTCTCAAAAAAAAACCCAATCTGATGAATAAAGAACCAGAGAAGAACTTCTTTCTGAACTTTTTTTCAGCATTGTTTTCAAGTTGATAAAAGCACTGGAATGTCTAAATGAKCTATTGCTAATCAGCATACTTTGTGCTATGTACTTTTACTAAATACAGTTAAAYATACTAATTAAAAAGCCAGGTCAGTGAATGCAAAGTTTAATCACTTTTCTGCTACAGAATAGTTATCTTATATTCACTAAATAATATATTTTATTTTTCTTCCTAAAAGCTTGAGAATATTATTTCTAGATTTACAAATGTATGGCAAATATAGGAAGGATCATACTCCTTTAGCTGGGATAAAAAATGACATGACAGGCAGGCAGTACTTCTCTTTTCTTTCCTTTTCTTGTTTAAAAAAGGTGGGGATAAGCTTGTATATGTATACAAACTGAAAGCATATATATATGTATACATATAACCCTCAGAAAACAATTTTTTCTCTTTAGTGCTTATGTAATAATATTTTTTATTGAAGATCTCTTTGTGACTATTTTTGAAAATATTCTATAATTTAAAAAAATTTTTCTTCCTGATGTGAATGAGGAAAAGCCTTTGTATCCATGAATTAAATATCAGGGATATAGTATCTCCAGTCAGACTACAGCCTAATTTCATTTAGAATATAACTTCAAGTATCTTTATGAAAAGATGGCTCAGAAATACAAAAATATATTTTACCATATTCTTAAGAAAAAAAAGTGAAACATTTGCCACATTTGAACAAATGTAATGGTGCTTCCCCAAGCACAAACAATTTTCCCTCAATATTTTTTGCTCCTCCTATTAGCAAAAATAAGCTCACATTTTCTGTASAGGAAACCATTAAAGCCACTGGTGTACACTGAATAACCAGGGTCTCATGGCACTGAACTTAAGAGGAGCACAGCCATGATTTGTAATCCTGCATCTCTTCCCAGCATTGCATTGTACAAGGTGCATGTATATATATATACATATATGTGTGTATATATATATATCTGTACTGTCAAACAGGCATTTTAATCAGGTGAATTCTAATTAATTTAACCAGTCAGAAAAAATACATTTCCTGCTTACTGTTTCATGTTGCTGACAGGAAGCACAACTGGCATTCATAAATTCAATGTTAAGTTGTTTTGAAAAACAGCTCAATGTCTAACAGTAGACAAAGTAAAAAGAAAAGAATCTAGCATTTCATTCTATGCATTCTTTTGACTCTTTTCAGACTTTATTTCAGTCTTCCAACATTAATATAATTTCATTTCAAGAAGCATTAGAACCAATGGAGTGGTTTTGCCCTTGGATAACGGCTGTCCTACAACTTCAAGGATCCAGTGTTTGATTAAAAAAACCCCAACAAAACAACAAATACATATCTCAAAAAAAACCCCCACAAATCCAAATCAAAGCCCAAAGCAAGAAAAGCTTTAAAAGAACAATGAAGTCTGTATGAGCTTGCTTTGAAAAGTTTCCTTTATCTTACATACTTCTATGAAATTGGGGGGAAGATGTGTTTTCATAGAAGAGCCTTGAGATAATGGGCAGACAATCCAGCATGCCAAAGTTTGAGTGTTACAGAAAGATTTMTTTACATTAGTTTAAAAATATTAAAATTTCTCCATTATAAACAAAATAAAACCATTAGGCATTACAACAGAGTAATGAATTAAAACCCAAGCAAAGATCTTCTATGGCAATTTCATATAATTAAACCAATGTATTCACACTTCTTGACACTTACTTAATACCTTACCCTTGAAAAATTTCAAATTTTCAGTCAAGAAAAGTTATTACTTTCTCTATTTAGAGTCAGATAAATTATAACAAAGGATAAATAATTCAGCAAATAGGTATTTTGCTGATGATATAGAGCTGATTAAAGCTATTACTTCTACTTGTATACACCATGAACTACAGGATGCTGTTCTTCTGTACCTTTGGTAGCATAAAAACTTTTGTGAGYAGTTCAGACAAAATCAAGCAAAATAATCAAATTAGCTTTTTGGTATAAAAACTTAGCTGGTTGGCTTCATGTAAATGAGGTTACAAACTGCTCCTGTGATCCTTCTCCCATCACAGCTGAAGATGATAGGCATATGGATGGTGATAAAGACTTAAATGGAAGCAGCTGTTTGCAAAATGAGCACCTGTTGATGGCAAAAGGGAAGATTCTCACTTTCATTATTTTGAAATGTAGAGAGACGTGGCTAAATGCTTTCAGTGCATAATGAAAGAAGCCAGAAATCTTGAAGTTCTACATTTGCCTCATACTTGCAAACAGTGCCACAGCTTTTTGACTTCATGCACAGACTCATGGTAGAATGCAAATATTTAAAAGTAGACCGAGATTAATTCTATCACAGGTTTTATGGTTCTTCATGTATCACAAATAACAATGTAGCATGAGGGAAGCCAAGTGCAAAAATATCACCAGACTTGGGATGTCTTTCAGCTTTTTATTCACTCATACTACAGGGCCCAATTAAGTTTTGCTGTCCTATATCATTTTCCTCTGAAGCCGAACTTGCAGCTTTCTGTCTGTGTTGGAAAGAGATGTTCCAGGACCTTGTTCSAATCAGGTGACAATTCTCAGTCCATGAACTCTCCAGTGTCATTTACAGCCCCACAAAGTTAAAAAGGCCGAAGTGAACCCCAAGGAACACTTAACTATGATGCTGTGTGCCATGCAGTCTTCTACGTGCAAACAGATTGTGCTGCAGAGCAGGATAAGAGGTAATTACAGAAGAAAAACTTACTGAAAAGCTTTCTTCACACAGAAACACAGCACTAGAATTTACCAGAAGACTCAAGATTTTCTGGCTTTTGCATTCACAGGTAAAGATCCAAGATTTAAGCAAAGAAAACAAAACAAAACCAAACAAAACCCCCAAAATAAACAAACAACTCCCCCAAACAAACAAACAACCCCCCCCCAAAAAAACCCAAAAAGCAAAAMAASAMAMAAAMAAAAMMCARAAAAGCACKTCTCAGCTTCCACTGAATWTTAAACTTAAGACAGTTGTRAATTTCAGCATTTATAGCAAAAGACAGCAAGAGAGCTCTCCTCCTCAGTCTTGGATAAAGGTCCTCAGTAGATACCTAGGGTCTCAAACATAGATTTAAAGTTCAAGTGGTATCAAATTCTACTTAAATAACATCTTACAAAGGGCACTGCAGGCTTTCTTGTCATAAGGAATAACAGATAAGGAAAGAAAAGACCTGAATGCCTGGATCTGCTTCCATTCCTGGCCTTGCTACAAAATATCTGATTGACCACTGGTAAAATGCTTAAACATTCTACAAAATTAAGATAATCTGTTTTACCTCCTAAGGACTAGGAGAAGATAGGTTCTTGCATTCCTCAGGCTGTAAAATATGCCATACTGAAAGAAAATTTTGACTCACAATAATTGATTTGCTCTGTACATACATGTGTGTGTAGAGTGCATGCACGAGTGTTTTAAACTCTGAAATATATTGAACTTTTTGGGTTTCAAATATCTTTGGGTTTTAGAAATAAACTTTTTTTTTTTCCTGGGGGTGTGTGTATGTGTGTGAAGGAATTTGTGCGTGTTTATTCCAAGAGCAACAGAACATGTATGTCAAGTACGCATATGTAACTATTGATACTTAGGTTTTAAGGTACAGCCATGCTTTTTTACATTCTTCATGTTATGTGTCTGTTACATGATGACCTCTATCCACAAGAGCTGAGGCCTGAATAATATGTCTAAACATAGAGAACCTTTCTAATTGAATGTGGTCAACAATGATTTTGCCCAACAACATTACTTTTTCAAAATKTGTTGCACATTTTTAATGACTATGCATCCCAAAAATCTCACTTTTTTATCTTAGCCGTTTTAAAACAATGGCTGCTCCAAACTGGACTTCATCTTCTGGTTTCAGTGCTAAGCCAGAGGGAAGACTGCCACCTAATGATCTGTAGGTAAGTGCAGATTACAGCTGGAATCTTTCGGTTCCAACTTTTTTGSATCCTCCACTCCTTGTAGGCTTGATAGACATTTGTTAGAAAATGTCCCTAAATTCTCACCCTCCTGCTGCTCTGGTCCCGGCTAGTGTGTGTGTGTGGGTCCTGCCTTCTTCTTCCTCTCGGGGAAGAGCCGGCGCTCCTGTGGGTGCGTGTGAGCCTGCAGGAAGGAGGGAACGGGAAGATTCTAACATAAGTAGGGCTTCTCTGAGGTAAGGATGAGGGGACACTGGCTTCCAGAGAACAAGCACTTCATTTGGCTGCTGTCCCCCAAAAAGAGAGGAGTACAGCATAGGAAGCATTCTTAAAACCTTGGTCCTGGGCGTGGATAACTTGGAACTGTCCAATCAGATGCAGAGGAATCGGGGAGTGACAGCACGGCAGCAGCCAATAGCTTTTGGGCTTGCATGCATATTCATCTCCTCATTAAAACTTTCCCGCTCTCCCAGGTAGAACAAAAAGCCCATGCTGCCAGCCTTCTGGGCAGCCACAGACATTCAGGGAGGCCAGTTGCTTGTAGAGTTGGTTGTATTTACAGATACAACTGTGGAGTTGTTTGAATTAAATAACGGAATGGGGAAGAGTGATCAGCTTTCCATTTGGCTTTCTAACAATAAACAAACTTGAAAGCATCTCAGCCTGCCTTTGAATGTTGTTGAGTGCAGCAGCTAGGCAAAGTTACCATGGGGAGAAAAAATKAAAATCCTGAAGTATCATAGTTTGCTTTGCTAAATTCATGGGAGTTGGGCAAGAAAATTATGACAGAAAGGCAGAGCACATGAATGAAGAAAATATTACAATCTAATAGTAGGTTTATAGAAAAAAACTTTTTCTTCTCCCATCACAAACCTGAGAATTACTTGGTGGAATGAAAAGATAAATACTTTCATGGTACATTTGAAAAATTGCATGTAAATTGCAAAGCTGTATTCAGTAGGAGTCTTATTTCAATGTATTGAGACGTTGCAGGGGGTGTCAGTCACACTAATGCATGCCTCGGGTGGTTGAACGTTCAAGCATCCCCTGTCTCCCATTGCACCAGAGGAACGTGCTAATGAGTCCATAGAACATAATCCTGTCATATTTTAATGCTGTGTTAATTTAAATGGCTGAGGAACAAATCCTGGGGCTAGGAAGATCCATAGCATAGAGCCAAATGAAGCCATGCATTTTGTCTTCATCCTCTGGTCACACAGACCTAGTTCTTGTGAGTGAGAAATTTCTAAAGACACCTTGAGGGAGGGGGAGCTTCTGTGTAACTGCCTTACTCTCAGCTCCGTTGTCCTCAGGGATCTGTGATAATAAGACTGCTCTACTGAGGATTATTTGGGGGTGGATTGAGCATGAATTTTTGGCAACCCTGCTGCTTCACAGAAAAGTTGAAGGATTTTTTATATCTCCTCTTTGTTGTGTGTTCTTAGCTAACAATTCCAAGGGAAGAAATGAGGGGAAAAGTATTATAAGGCCTTTGCTGCTCAGCAGTTCAAATACAGTCTTTTAAYAAATGTTACAACTCCTCTTTTCAAAATGTAGTTTATTTTAAATATCACAAGAAAAGGCCCATTCTGGCTTCAGCCTTCCCATAGATCTAGGGCAAGCATGACTGCTTAACTGGGCCAAGAATATCCTRAGTTACCCTGTGCTTGCTGAAGAGTGATAAGGATTTGGCTGAATCCTTTTCTTGAAAGCAGAGATTGCCTACTCAGGGCTTAGCTGACATGGGGAATACTTGGTTCTACATTTGTGACATCAAATTCTTTCATTCTTTTGGGTGTGCAAATAAGGATACTGGTGTCATCCCCCAGCTCTCCTCCTATTTAGAAGCTCCACAGGGAGTTGTAAGCAAATTCAGTGAACCATAAGAGGTCTCTGAACAAATTTCAGCTCCATTTTAAGTACAGAGAACAGAACATGGGAGTTTCTGAACAGCACACAGTAATTATGAAAAAATACCAGAGCAGGATAGGTGCAAATCATATCATATGTCCTTAAGGATATGAAAATAAAGTTTCAGCATTCTCAGGACTCCCAACGTCAGCTAGAAATTTAGATGTCATAGCAGTCTGAAGGTTCAGCAGCCTGAGAAGGAAATGGACAGAAATACATCTACTCTAAGTATAATTAATGGGGAAGACCAAATTGCAAAATTTTTGTCACTTTGTCTCACTTATCACGTCACTTCTGCATTCAATAAGTCGGAACAAGACAACCTACAAACAAGTTTCTGAAACAGACCTTGTACTTTATTAGACATGATTCCTGTAAACTTTCTTTTTGACCAGGTGATCCAAGAAATAACTGATAGACATTGCAAGCAGATGACCTGAACCCTCACAATACCTCTGTCTCACAGTCCTGTTTCACCTGTTGTTTTCTATCAGCTTCTCCCACAAAAAAAAAAGGGCAGTTCTTCCTAAGTGTCCTTTCTACCACTAATTGGTGAAAAATCAGATTGGATCAATATGGAGAAAGAATGTTTGTGTGTATGTGTCTGTGTGTTTATGTCTCTTTGTGTGTGTGTTTGCTTGTTCAGAGTCCCAGCTGTAAGGAGGAAGTCGGAGTTTATAAAAATTTCAAATGTGAACTGGGAATTTCCTTAATTTCTTTTTTTCTTTCTAGACCCCTTCTCCTGGTGATATGCACTTCTTTTCCAAAAAAATATTTTTTTCTGTTTTCTCCTGTTGAACTGAAGAGCCTCTCTCTATCTTAGGCTAAACTTGCTTCATTTACAGTCAAATTATAATTAACTAAACTAAAAAAGTCAATTAATGACAAAATAGTTGTAACCACAAGAAAAAAAAGATGTGTATTTCTAAGAGAAAAGGACATTGATTACAATTCAATGATATCTTAAGCACTTGCAACCACTGCTTGGCAAAACAAATGATCTACAACCTTAGCTTTGATGTCTTTTTGCTTCAGTGTCCATTAAATTGGAATTTTATTGGCAGATTATATCTTAGTTAAGAATTTATTCATGCTATGTCATGCTGTCCTTTTGGCAAGGAGAGAACTTTGGGGAAAAGTTTTTAATTAAGTTTTTTTTTTCCTTTTGGCTTTTTGACAAAGGTCACATTCCCCCTAAAAACTGAGTTATTTTCTCCTATATTTACCTACATTTTATGTAAAAACATCTGAAAATATGGCTGCAGGGAAAAATTACAGGTTAATTACCAAAATTAATAATCTCCAGTAATAAAAGTGCTTCAAAGATTGCTGCTTTCTTCACAATTAAACAATAGCCATAGATGCCATTAGATGACATCTTATGGACATGTAAGCTCTGGTATCATTCCTTGTTCATATGTGTAGATTTTTATAAGCCAGTCACACCCTTAATGCCTGATAACATCAAGCAGTATTAATCTTTGAAGCTAAATTAATGTTATGGGTGCAAACCAAAGTCCAGTCTGGAAAAGAGGGAAAAGAAATAGTGACTTGATAAATAGTCCATATTGTTGAAACTTTCCARTTTTGTTCTCTTGAGCAATTCAAAGCTGCAGCACCTTCCCACTTAGAAGAGAGAAAGAAATTTAAGCTGGTTATGAGAGGTTAAAAAAAACCTAGCTAATGTGCTGTAACACAAAAGGAAAAGTAATAGCTGTTGATTGTTTGATTATGTCCTGGYAAGTGAGCATAAGAGATGCATAAGTCTTTCTCCAGTTCTGGGTCTGTTTTCTATCCTCCCTGACATAGTTACATACGTATTTAAAATCACTCATAAAAGTTAGAACAACTTAAGTTGCAAATATAGGGAAAATGAGTCGAAGTCCTTTAAGAATAATCCCATGCAAACCCAGAAATATGCAATATTCAATACCTACTTTCTGATGTAAACCAYCCATTATGTGTTTCATCATCCTTGGCCACAGGTAACTAGAAGAAACCACTGAAAATGTATCAAACAGCTTGTTCTTGAAAAGAGAGTGACTTCTGTTTTTTCCCTCTATTTGGAGATGCAGTATTCAGTGAAAAAAAATTGACATTGTTTACCTGAGTTTTCCTGATGATCACTGACAGAGCACAATAGATGCTGGAGCACTTTTCAACAGTGAGTTTCCTTAGAAACTTTATTATAATCTTCAATTTATTCTCCTTTTTAAAGAAATAAATAGGTTCCTTCTATAAGGCTTTGATCATCATGTCAGATGTAAGCAGACTGTACAAAAAGGGATTTCTTTGTGGGTTACAAAAAAGTGCCTTTAGGTTTATTTTTAGAGCTGGTGGCTATTAGTCACAATTCCATAATTGCTCTTCAGGTGCTTAGAAATTTCAGGAAATTAGTACTGAGTTCCTATTTTGAAAGTGTCATTGAGTGTATAAGTATGCTATTATAAAGCATCACAAAAACCCAACAAAAATATGTTTTCCTTTTTCTGTGTTCCTAGGTATGTAAAAAGCTATTTCTGCAAGTGAACAGGATTTTTTAGCAACCCCTTGGAATCCTTGTGTTGCATTCACAGTCACAAAGATAGGGTAACTTTTTAAAAAATAATCTGCATAAATGTTACTAAAATTTTACTTGCAAACACTATTGCAACCACTGAAACAATCACTCTTTTTTTTTTTTTTTGTGCAATGTTGTACTTTCTAAATTTAGAAATTCACTTCTGCTTATTATTTTATATCCTCTTTACATATTAATGACAGGAATAACCTCATGCAGACTTAGGCATCTGTCATACACCTTCTATTTCCAAGCTTTTAATCCACTTTCYTGTCTAGTTGAGAGAGTGAAATAGATCCTTCAAAGGTGAGATTCACTTAAGATGCCTACACTGGAATGAGCTGAATCATTCTAAAGCAGCTTCTGTTTCTYCCCCATGCCTATAAAGGTATGGAGCTCAGGGTGATGATGATGCTCTGATGATGATGAGAGCCTAAAGTTATGGGAGATTAGTTCTGCCCTAATTACCAGAGTTAGCATCAAAATTGCAGTGGCAGAAAATTTGTTTTAATTTGTTACAATAGGTTGCAAAGTTGTCTCGGTATTGATTCARACAAATCTTTGAAACCCAATATAAGTATTCAATTTGTGATCTTCTGACAAACATTAATGTTTTCACAGTCATTAATGATAGTCAAACCTCTATTTAAAACCAAAGACTAGCTTAAGAATGTTTTACTTTTTCTCTTAAGGGACGGTCTCATATTTTGTATATATATATATATTTATATTTATATACCCTTGTGGAAACACCTAAAATAGTTTCCATCATTGCTGATATCACTTAATCAAATTTTTATTTGTATGGGAGTTGAAGTTCGGTTTGCTTTGGTGTTTGGTTTTCAGGAGGTTTTTGGGTTCTTTCCCCCCCAAAAAATGTGCCAGAAGATCTGCTCCTATAGGCTGCTGCTCCCTCCCTGCTGTGCTGCTCCCCTGCCCAGCACACAGAATCTTTGTCTAGGCATTTTACTATAAGTATTTCCATTTTAAAAATTCATAAAGGTGCAGTCAGACCCAAGCCACAGATCTATAATAACTTGACTGTTACATATTGGTCATTTATTTCAGTGGGATTTTTTAAATTTAATATCAAGCCCCATAAAATAAATATGTGAGAGATAGGCCATTGTGGGGAAGAAGGAGGGAAATGAAACAGGAGAGGAAACAAATTACCTGAAAAAAACGCTCTTAATCTATAATCACTCAATTAACTTTAAATCATTCACTGTTGTATCTGTCTGTATCAGCAAGAAGATGCCCCTATTACAGTCTGAAAACATGTGTGATATAGTGTAAAAGCAGTGACCAGAGATAGCAAAATTATTGGAAATTTACTSAGTGTTCATTGACTTTTGGTTTCCAAACCCCCATCTCCTGAGAAAATGCATTGCTTATTAACAGTTTGTAACACCAAACCCTAATAATACATGCAGTTATAAAAGAGATRTACATTTTCCATTGATGTGATTTATGCATTTTTTTTTAACGGGGCATTGCTAGTAAGTGTTTTCAGCCTGGTAGGAATTTTAATTTTCCATAAAATAACTTGATGTAGAAAACAGCAAATAATTCAGAGACATTTTGCTTTCAAACACTAATATTTGAATTTGTCCTACCTATCAGGTACTCTGTTCTGAACCAAAAATGTGAATTTTCTAAGAAAATTTGTCTGATTTATGATTTTGCTTGGTTTTTTTCTGGATTTTCTCTATCTTCATAACATGTATGGCAATAAAGGTTGGAATTTCCTAATTATCCTAATATATTAGTGTTGAATTGGCATTATCAGCTTCTTTTACAATTTTTGCTTGTTKCTCAGCCTGGGTGTGATCAGATAAGGATGTCATAGCAGTGACAGTATTGTGACATGCTGCTCTTTGGATGCAAGCAGATGAAGGTGAGGTTGGGCAGTTATCATTTCTTCTAGGGCAAATTTRTGCTTCTCAGTGGAACACTTAATTTTGAATTTTATTCCTCAAAAGATGAGAAGTCCAGATTCAGTGCATTTCCACAAATCCATGTTACCACATGGTCACTATCAGCAGCAAACCTGGATTTCTGGGGCTCTAACACAGCAAAGCAAGGAAGCAAGGTTACAGCAATTTTACAGTACCCACAAGTCTGATGTTCCAGGCAACTGCCTACCAGCTAATGATTTTGTTTGAGATGTCCTAGCAATTTTGCATCCTCTGCAGTCACATTTATTTTCTGTAACTGCACATGGGCAAATTTAAACAACCTTTWTTTTTAGTGGTGAAATAACAGTATATGCACAGATATACATCAAGGTAACAAACCTGCTTTGACTCAAGCATYTCAGTAAATCACAGTGGGTTCAAGAGCTACTGAATTTCAGGGAAATCTTCCAGAAGTGCCTTTAAAAATTGTAATGAAACTGTTCTGCATACTACTTGCTGTTAAATATTCAATAATATTAAATGTACTTTACCTTTATGAAGAGCTACAAAAGTATTAACTAACTAAACCTCATGACTCCTATATATAATTCAGATAAATGCATAATTTAATTTTACTCTTCTTAGGCATATTGGCTTTGTAGTCAATATGCCTAAGTGATGAAGCCTTTTACTAAAGAGTGAAGGATTTGAAAAAGGACCTTGGCTTCCTTGATTTTCTCCACTTATCCCAGTGAAATCACAAATTCCCTACAGCTGTACTATAGACATGGAAAAACTAAAAAGCTTCTTATGCACTGGCTTTAAAAAGTCATTATACAGAAGGACAGTAAAGCCAGTACTACCTCAGATAGAACATAAAATTTAGAAATTTTTTTTTAATGTCAAGGAACAATTTTGTTATCCATATATTGCACACTTCACAATATGACAACACATTTTAGGTCCATGTTATACACATACTGATATCTGGCATAGGCTGTTCTACACTGTGAAAAAGTATTTTCTGGGAGAATACACACTGTTCTGAGCACTCAGCAACAGCTGATTCTTTGAAAGCAGATTTGAAGACYCTGATTCTTTGAAAGGAGCTGCCATCTAAACCAATGGCTTGATGGCTGGAGAGGGACACTTTCCCCAGTGCATGTGCTGAAGCATGAACTTAAGCTGACCTCAGTGTATCTACCATTAAAAGTGGCTTTGTTTTTTAAAGTTTGGCAAACTTCTCTTTTCAAACATAATGTGTCTGTTTGTTTTTRTTGTTTTGTTTTGARAAACAGGATTTCCTGTGAGTACTGGCATSCAACACAGARCTATGCTACATTATGAATGCACTTAAATTACATRCAAATAAAATACCTGAATATTTCACTATACTGTATGCCCTGGGTGTGAATTGTGAGTACCTCATGGACCTCCTGTATCTGTAATCAGCCTAAATTACTCAGAGAAGCATCCTCAAACCTTGATAAAGTCCAGTTAWGTGGACTGAAGGGTCTCAAAAWGTGGGGAGAATGGTGGCAGGTGCTGAGCCCTTTCCTTAGCAACTATATTYTACAGGGGCTGTGTCACCACGACTGATTGTGAATGCTGTTTGTTCCAGTTTTGTGATATAAAAAGAGCACAGGAGTGTGTCAACAGGACAGATTTTACGCACTGGAAACGAGAGAGTGAGAGCGCRACAGAGAGAGATCTTTCATCTTGTCAATGCCTCTTCATCAACATTCAGAGCACATTGCCTTCATTTCAGACCTCGCCACTATCCCCTGCCTTCGTTCTTTTTTCTTATTCTGATTCGTCTCTCTTCACCACTGAAAACAAAACTTTCTCCTTTGCTGTGCCAGTTGTCTCTCTTCTTTCAGGAAATGCCACACCGTCACTGCTGATCTCATAAGGAACAGCTTGTTGCCCCGTCAGAAGAATCCTGGCCTTTGAAAAAAAAATTGGCATTTTAAGACCAAGGAAGGCAAAACTACACATTGAAATGGAAGTTACATTTTTTCTAGGTCCCTTGAACAAAGTTAYACAGGAGTGTTCTTTTAAATCTCAGTAATTTTTGATCCTTCATTTCTCATTGTCTGCAGCTTGCTTTCTGTGCTGCCACAGACATTCCGTAACAATCATGCTAACGTTGTAGCATTTATTTTTGCTGTTTCTTTCAAGAGGATATTTAATGTGAAAAACAAAGTCAGAAGATGGAAATGTTGGCTGTRGGAAATTTGAATTTCACCCTATGGATAACAGACGTTTGACACAATTGTTTACAGATCCACATCAAGAAAAGCTGGCACTTTTACTGAGCTGTGTGAGGCCTCAAATTTGTTTGTGCTGTAAGGTTTTCCTGTAGCTACACAGCACTTCAGGAGGGTACAATGCTCTCCTACCAAGGCTCTCTTGTTCCTGTACAGACTTGAAGAAAGATTCAGAGAGAAACAGAACCCTCCCCACAGCCATAATAAAGCTTGTTTCCTTTAACCCTATCACTGCCAACAATACAAAGATCCCGCCACATTGCCATCACCGACAAACACATTTTTAGTCACTCCAGATCTGAGGGGATGTTAGGAAGGTTTCTCTCCTATGAACAGATTTTTTAACCTTCCTCAAATATTAGAAGCTCTACTAGTAAGGTTACAGGTTGTAATCCATAAATAAATTGATTTAAAAAACCCCCAGACAATTAAAATATGTAAAAGTGAGGGTTTTTTACCATTTTGAAGGAGTGGTATAATTAATATGGCTCAATATCTTTATTAACAGTGCCTTACAGGCAGAAGTGAAATTCAGCATGAATTTCCTGCTTTTTCAGGATCTCTCATCTTTCTTCCTATTGCATTCATAATGTCTGCTTACTTATACCTGTAACATGGGCATTGAATAAATTCAGGAATTTTTACCTGGTAGCAGTTTTTTACTCCCTTTTTACATAGAAGTAAACGCCAATGGAAAATTAAATTTCTGTACAGTAACCAGGGCAAGTGAGATTCCTTATCATTTGTTTCCAGATTCAGTGTTGCATTAAATGTACATTATATGCATTAACTCTTTCAATAATGCAAAATTTTCAAATTCCGTATACCATAGGAGAAAAAAAAAACCCCAAACATATCAATGGAGATTCAGCACAAAGACCAGCTAGCCCAATGTGTCATCTCTAAGAATGACTAATAAAAGAAATCTAGGCAAAGGGTGAAAGAAACAAGTGAAGCAGACTGTCTTTCTCTGGTGTGTCCTTCTGCCTTGGCTGCACACAGTTTAGGCATTTTCTGGCTGGGAAGTTGTAGTCAGATTATTGTTTAATACAAAAGASAGGCCTCTCCAAGAAAGTACTTAATCTTTCATAACTGATTTATACTTTGGCCTTCAACATGTCCTGAGGCGATGAATGGATTATACAATTTACTTATTTGTTATGCATCAGTTTTGAAAATATCATGGCATCACATCACTGGCTGCCTCCTCATTTTTCTRCACTGAAAACATTGTACATCCTTACGCTGTAACTTCACAGATCTCATATATTTTTCTTTGCATCATCTTTTGCAAACCAAATAGACCTACYCTGTTCAGTCATCCTCCATTTCTTGGAGCAAACATATTCTATTTGACTATTCCCTTGCTAGTTACTTTGCTTAATACTAATTACCAATTAGGACTTTTTTTTTTGAGACAGGGTGACCCACTTGTGTCATATTCCAGAAAAAAGTTCACTATGGATTTATACTGTGGTATAATATTTCTTTTCAGTTTTGTTTTCATTTCTTGTCCCAACCATTCTTGATGTTTTGATTGATAGCTGGAAATTTTTTAATATTAACCTGACATTCTTGAGAAACTTGATAGTGATAGTGATAATTTCCGTTGTGAGTACTACAAGATTTTTGTGAAACCAAAAATACTTCAAACTATGGTAGCAATAATCGTTTTATCACCCTTAGATGCTAAAACATCTCATATGTACTAGAACAATATCTATAAATCGACTATTTTTCAACTTGTTACTGCTCTATTGACTGGGTTTTGTTTCTGCTAATTCTCATCCTACTGAATCATCTGCTGTTACCAATGATGGCAAACTTCATCTTCTAATGAGTTTGAAAATATTTTTTCTCTATGCTATATACTAGTTAGTGGGTTGATTCTCAATGTTTTTGTCAGGGCTGAGTTGCTATAGCTTTACATTTAATTTACTATATATAATTTCCAATCATTTGGCTGTGATTTTCATATTGGAAAGAAGGGAGGTTTTTTCATCTCTAAAAGATCCTTTACTATTTGTCAGGATCAAGCTAGCCCTTTTATAAGTATCTGAYAGGTTCTTTCACCAACCCTGTAACATGATGTCTTTGAACAGCATCCTTTGCATCAACTAATATTTTACCATTTGGAAGTGTATTTTTTTAAACTTTCATTTTAACTAACTTCCAGTRTATTTACATATTGCCTCTCTTTACAGTAAAACAATATTTCAACAAGAGAAGGTGAGATTGTTTTGATATCTGTTTGGAGGGATCTGGCTTCAGGATTTGCATACTTCACAAAGATTATTATACAGTGGGACTTAAATAATTGGCTCCTGAACTGGATCTTGTGCACTGTTAAAAAGTAAAGAGCTTCTTCTCTTCTTGTGAGCTCTTTGCTTAGTTGTTCCAAAGAGCAATTGTTTATTATGTCCTAAACTTTACCATATTCCACCATAACACCCAAGCTGAGGTTTTGTATCACTATCATCTTAAATTTTTTTGGTTTTTGCTTGCCTTCATAATCTTTCTAATCTCATTTACAGTCATTGTCCCCACCTTAGATAGGGGATCCATAGTACACCTGTACTGTTGCATTCTTCTCACCCAGGTTTTGCAATCAAGACCTGTCATACATGTAATAAAGATGTTGATTTTTTTCCCTCTCCCTGTCCACTGCATGTGTTGTCCCTGCCTGCCCTCAGTAAATTATTCCCACTTATGTGCAGCCCAGGTCTTATGTAGAGGTCTAGATCTCCCCATGGCATCCAAATAGCAAAATGAAGCTACAAAATATATTGAGTGCAGATGACTCTAATCACTGGTATTAATAACTGGGACAAACCTTTGCAGCTGCTAAATTGATGCATTGGTAAGCACAAAATCAAGTTCCTTGCTATGTGCATGTGTGCATGTACAGTGGGGAGGCAGATAATCAACAACACTGAATAATAAACGTKTCTTAGGTTAATTAATTTTGGCATGTACAGCTTTATATGTAATTGATTTGTGAGCTCTGTGAGGTAGATAATTCACACATCTTTGATTTTAGCAATCTCTTATTCTGCTTCACAGCTTTCCAAAGGATAGTTTTACTCAGGAATATTAAACCAGTTAAGTTTTTGTCTGTACCTGTCAGARTGGTTTACATCTACACAGGCAATTTCTGGATTTGATTTTGTTTTTGTTAGTCACGCTCTTTGAGATATGAAAGTTTAGTACTTAATGTACATCAGGATGAAAGTAGCCACAGTTCTTTGGGAAGTTGCTCATRTGGAGCTGCACCTGGAGTGAGCACCTGGCAGTCCCATCACTCCCCTGGCCTGCATGACTCCACATTTTGGTTGGTCAACCTGCACCAAGGCTGCAAAAGTAATTTCAGTGGTGAGGGAGTGAATGCTTCAAGAGATGAGTCTGCAGTCAAAGAAACAGAATTTGTATTATGTCCCCATGAATGACATGATGACCACACACACCCTACTCATGCACACAGGACCGATCCCACATCTCAGAGAGAGAATGGGCAGGTGCTGACAGATGTCCAGGAGTGCACAGAAATGGTATTTATTAAATTGTGTACAATATCCACATGGACAGGGCTGATGGGGAAGGTCCCTGACACCTGGCCCTGCCACTGCCAGCCATGGCCTGCCCACAGGCAGGCAGGAGGCCATGGAAATATCCCTTTCCAGATGAGGAAAGCTTTCAGCAACAGAAGGGTTCAGGGGCTGGAGTGGGCTGGGAAGGAGGTGCTGAGCAGTGTGCTGGGCAGGGGAGCAGCAGGGAGGGAGAAGCAGCCCATGGGAGTAGATCTTCTGGCACATTTTCCACCTCCTGGAAATTTTTAGAATGAAAAAAAAGAAAAAAAAATGATGGAAAGACTAAAAGCTTTTCACTAAAAGCAGCTGGATGACTCAACAAAGTTTTGTTTGTGGTCTTGCTCTTTCCTTTAGGATTTGGGTATTGGGTTGTTTGGGGTTTTTTTMAGATCAGTTTTTCTCTTAATTTGTAACACTTCTCACATTTGTGACTAGAACTTTCTCATGATGAAAAGTGAAAATCCCTGTACTGGCAGCTGTCAGAACTTGGGAGGGGCATTACATGAGAATTGCTTTTGGCTGCCACCAGCCCTGCCTTTTTCACCTGCAGCAATACAGCCCTGGCCACTTCTGGGACACATCACTGACTAAAGGATTACTCTGATAACTTGGGTCACTCATTCAACTTTTTTCCAAATAATGTTTGTATTTAAAATCCCCAATTTATKATCTTTGGTTAGACAACAGTAGTGCAAGACTGCTGTAACACCTACTGAAGCAATAGGAGTCTTTCTATAGACTTTATAGGAATTGGATGAGATTTATATGACTGAATACTTTAAAACTAAACCRACATGCAAAGGAAAATAATCCCTTATTGCTGCCTTCTGTTACTTCCTTGGGGGAAAAAATAAAGTAACTCTGAACTGAGACATACAGAATTTTTTAAATGCATGAATGCACCCCATCATTTTAGTTTTCTCATCTTGTGATAGAGTACTGTTTAATTAAATAGATGAGGTATATGTTCTAAGCAGCTTAYGGATGGGTATTATCTTCATTTGAGATACTCTAATGATAGACTAGGGCAACAGCAAGTAACCATTTATTCTACAAAATTAAAAATGGGCAAGAGATGAACATTTAATGACCTTGACATTATCCTTTGCTATATTAGGTTAAAGCAGTAAGTTGAAACAAAGCTTATATATATATATATATGTGTGTGTATATATGTGTGTGTGTGTGTGTGTGTGTGTGTGTGTGTGTGTGTGTGTGTGTGTAAATTCTGGATATTTTAATCATTAAAAATCAATGAAATGCATGTGTTAAAGTAGTAACAAGATGTTTGGCTTTTATGCAATGCCACTTTTCATCCACAGGTTCTGTAATGCTTTGCTTAGGCCACCTACACCAGAAGAGTACCTGACACAGAAGGYTTTGTCTCAGCAGCGAGGCCCTGGGAGAGCTGGGTACCAGATAGCCTGAGCTGTCTGACACGCTCTGCACAAAGCTGCCAAACTTGTCACACAGAAACGGTACCAACAAGAAAAGCACGGTACAACTGCAGCATTTGAGATGACATGGCTCAGCAGTGAGCACAGCACACTCTGCTTATGGAAAGGTGTATGGGTTGGCACTGTTTGGATGCCACCCACCCACCAAAGCCTCTCTATTGCTCCCTCCACCAACCCTGGTGTCTGCAGAGCTGTTCCTCTCACATGTTCTCACCCTGCTCTTCTCTGGCTGTGATTACAATGGCACAGTAATTTATTTTTTTTTTCTTCTTCTCAAATATGCTATCACAGAGGTGTTGCCACCATTCCTGATGGGCTCAGCCTTGGCCAGCAGCGGGTCCATCCTGGAGCTGGCTGGCCCAGGCTCTGCTGGATGTCGAGGAAGCTTCCAGCAGCTTCTCACGGAAGCCATCCCTGTAGCTCTTTCCCCTGCTACCGAAATCTTGCCATGTAAACCCAACAGTGGTTCAGGAAAAGAAAAACGCAATTGCAATTAAAACTATAAACAAGAATTTTTGTGATTAAATCTCTTCATTATGAGATGAGTATTATTCCCTGACTAGGTATGTACTCGTTAGAGTCAGGCTCCTCTGTGAAGGAAATTGTTCTTGAAATTTTCATGACACAGAATTAGGGATTATTCTTTTTTAGAATATCTTCTTTCTTGAATGCTCTTGCCCAGACTTATGAAAAGGATGTAATATGAAAGATATAATATATAAAGTGCTCAACAAATAAAATGTAATTGYATATAATGTAAAATATACARAATTTTMAAAATATAAAATATACATGTACTCAAGAACTAAGAAGTTAATCACATAGCAGATTTCAGGTTTTACTTTGCTCTCTCTGAAGCATTCAAGGCTACTTAGTCTGCCAGAARTGGACAAAAAAGGAACCTGTTTCTAATAAGATCAAAGCAACTGTGTTTTGAATTGGGAAAAGAAAAAAAGCTAGACAAAATGCTGACCTTTTTTCTTTACTGAAACTGTTTAGTAATTAGATTGAGAATGCAGTTTACAGGAACAAAGGGTTCAGAAGTAGATTTTTACATGAGCAGGGGGTTTGTTTGGTGTTTTTAGAGGGGGAGTGAAAGCATATTTTGGAAATTCTGATTTCATTACTTTTTAAATTTAAAAATCTATGCTTCTTTTCCACGCTGTCAGATTCATATAATATCACAGTTCTATTGTATGTGCACACTCAGCAAGAGAATGTGCAAGTGCTGGTGTTTTGTGCTASCCTGTTTCTCCCACTGCATTTGMTRAAAAGTKGAAAATAARTACACAAATGGAAACARTATTTACTACCTAAAATCCACAGGSAGGTAGCAAGAAATCAAGACCTCTCAGTCTTTGGACCCTCAGGACAGATTTGCTGGCAGGGCAAGCATGAGGCCATGAAGTTTCATAGAACCCCTGGCAGCTAGGGGATGGCATCAGCTCTTGGGCAGTGCCCATTCAAGCAGATTGGATTTACTATCCAAGAGCATTCTGCACGATGGTAACGTTCTTCAGATCCATATACTCATTTTAGATATGTATTACTTTCAGCAAATGAAGCTTCCTTTGACTGCACTGTTTCACTTTCCTTAATACACATTAAATGTGATGATCCTTTCAAAGACATACACTGAGGTACATATGAGGATGTGGTTTGTGCCTCTTCCTTTTCTCAAGGGACATAAGGCATCAAGGTCACATGGTTCAGGTACAAGGTACACTACTCACTCATAGTAAACATTTCAGCATGCACTGAATGTCATGGAGTTAAAACARTGTTTATAAAACAAACAAGATTATGCTTTTCTCTTTGGTGAAATATCTTGGAAACACAAGTCATAATGACGACAAAGGAGATCCCCTTCTGTATTATAAAACCCATACTTATTAAGGGGAGGATGAAGCCAATTAGAGATTAGGTATGTGGCTGAGAAAAATTTAAATTTAAAATCTCTAATGCTTGTGTCCATACAACTGCATTGCTATTCATAGCAATTCAGTAACTGAGAAATGAACCAAATCTAGTTTCTTTAACCCTGGGATACATTTAACTCAAGAACACAGGTGGTTTGTATTCTGCACGTGTGAATGGTCTACAGCTTTTCTGTTATTAGTCTGGTTTCAGCCATTTTAGCAATTCCATTGTATTTTGTTCACAGCTTTTGGCTTCCACCCTTTTTCATTTTCCATTTCTTCTGCCAGACACTTAATCAGCCTTTCTGGGAACTTATATAGCTCTCATGACCACTGTGTAAGAACACCTAACAAACATTARYGCTTTTTTATCTTCACTGCRCCCTTATGAATAAGAACAGKGTTAATTCACATTATACAGAGAAGGAACAAAGGAATGGAGACATTAAACGACTTGGCTATTAGTGGAAGAGAAATCTGTAAAGCACCAGGAACTGAAGGCAAATGATTAGGGTTAGCCCCAAGCACCTCCTTCMTACTCTCTGCCCTTTGCAGACTATGAGCAGCCTCAAGCATCTGTTACTCTGTCAAGGCACAAGGAAGACTCTTGGAATTCCCATAATGGAGGTGCCTGTGTTGGGAGTCTGTTGTCACATCTCCTTGGTGAGAAAGCAGCTCTCCCAAAGGATAATGGTGAGAATCAAAGTTGGGAACCTCTCTGTCTTTCCCTCTCACTCTGTCAAACAGCTAGGATGCCTAGGTTTCTAAATCCAGCACCCAAACCTGCTCTCTAAAGTATATGGTATGAGTCATTTAGCTAATATAAAATGCCCTATACTGATCCRCAAAGAGAATCCCATAAAGTTTTTCATGTCTCTTTTACCTGCCTACGCATATGGATCACTCATCATAGTAGTATCTGAATGCCTGGTTCAACCAGTCACATTAATTCTTTTGTTTTAACATTGGATTTTGACWATGGGTTGCTGCACTCATTTCTAGGTTCATCTACTTTTTTATCTGACATGAAGAAAGCCATTCTGTTGTAAGGCAAGGCGAGGTGGGGTGTGAGCAAGTTCCACAAATTCTGCAACTGCTCCCACCCCTCCTGCAACCCACTGACTCTGCATGGCACATTATCTGCCTATCGATAATCYTTTATCATGTTCTGCAATAAAATCACATTCTCCCACAGGCTGCTTTTTCTTTTCTCCCTCCTCTTGTAATATATTGGGGGTATAATAACTGTAGCAGTTTGGATTCCTTTCTATGGCCCAACAAGAAGTCAGGATGGATGAAGAGGTGCCTAGAATGTTGCCTAGTCTCTTTGTCCTGGTTTTGGAGAGTGTTATTTACTAAGATATATAGCATATTTATCTCACATTGTTCAGCTATTTCCTGCTCCTCCACACTCCCACCCCATACAATGGATTGTAAGAGTTCAAAATGCCTCTGATCCAACCCTGTACCTATGCACAGTCAACTCTACTTCGTCCCTCTGTGTGTGCACCTGGAGGGTAGATGCAATGGAAGAACGGGGTGCCTACTCCCCAGCACCTTTGTACAGGAATGGGAACAAATGTATTGAGGGGAGTGTCAGAATTTGAGTTATGTTTTATAGAACATTTGTTTAGTATAATAAACATCTGCAAATGACTATTTATTTCATGAAGTAATTAACATTCCTAATTAGATGCACCTTGCAGCTGCTGTTAATCTTAATTGGCAATAATGCAGTTACATTTTGATACATATCTTCAGAAGAGTTACAGAAGAGAAGGAAAAAAAAATAAAGACAAAAATCTGAAGGGAAGGAAATAAAACTGTTCCCACACAGTTCAGAGAGTTCGCACAAAGAAGATCCCATGGCAACAGCGAGGCCCACAGTTTGCCTTATAAAAATCCAAGAATAGATAATGTATCATCTCTCCTAAAACACTTCGCTTGAGAAACCGGAGGGGAAGGGAGGGGAGAAAAATAAAACAAAGCCCAAGAGGTGAAGCGGAGCAGGCTGACCCCCACTCGTGTTGCGCGTCCAGCGTTCCCCAGCCGGCCGTGCCCCCGCCGCTGTCCCGGCAGGCGCGGAGCGGAGCGGCCCCGGCGCTGAGGACCGAGGCGGCGCGGGGAGACGGGCGGCGCCGGGGCGGAGGGAGGGAGGCCCCGCTCCCCAGGAGTTTCTCCAGGATCCCTTCGGAAGGGCCCTCCCCGGCGGCTCCCCCCGCAGAGCGGCACGAGTGCGGCGGTGTCCATCGGGTGGCAGTGCCGGCCCCTTCCTGCCGGCCCGGCGGAGGGCGCGTTCCGCCGAGCGAGCGAGCGAGCGAGCGAGCCCGTCTCGTAGGAACACAGGGATCGTTTATGCACTGCAGTTTCTCTCGCCTCTCTCCCTCCCTCTCTTCCTCTGCTCCCGAGGATATTTTGGGTGGATTGTGGTTATCAATCAAGACCTCCTCTTCTTTGCTGATCACTTGTCATTTTCACCGGGGATTAGTATCGTTCGGGCCAAGCGGACAACTGATTTTTTTTTTCCTTCTTCTCTTCCATTTGGAGAATTTTCTCCCAAACCTCCCCCCCTCTCCATTTTTTTTTTCATTTTTATTTTTAATTTTTTAAATTTTTTTTTTGGCGATGCGGTGCGGGTGCTAGGACCCGTCAGGCACCCTCCCCCGGCCCCCCCGGAGCGTTTTCCCCACATTCRCCCAGCGCCAGGAAAGGAACCCCCTCCTGACCGTCGCCCGCCGGATACTTGTGCGGGCAGCCGGGATCCGGCCCGCGGCGGCGGCGCGCTGGGCGCGGAGCTGCCCGCGGGCAGCGCGGGGGCCCCCAGGCCGGCCGCCCCCTTCCCGCCGCCCCCCTCGCCGCACCTGGATGGTACCTCCCGCCGGCGACGCGGGCACTTTCTGAACTAGGAAGGAAGGGGCGACTCGGGGGGGTGGGGGGCGCCGAAGTCTGTATGGAATTACCTGCGCCCGCGGCGGAGCTGGCAGCGGTGGATGGATGGGCGCCGCGTCCGCGGCACTCGCGGCCAGCTGAGCCCCTGGAGTAAACACGGGGCTTCTCCGGCCGAGTGCGCAGTGTGGTGACCGGCACTCGCCTCGCTGACGGATCGCACCGGAGGAATATTTCGGGAGACTCCTGTGGGTAAGGTCATTTTGTCCAGGCAAAAGCCCGGCATTGCTAAACTTGGTGGCGGGTGACTGAAATGGGCACTTTCGGGATTGCTGCATTACCCTGATGCGAGGGGCTCCAGCCGCTATTGGCAGTTGAGTGGAATAACTGCAGTAGGTCTTCTGGTGAGTGCTTTTTGCGATAAATTRAAAAAAAAAAAATCTCCCTCTGTATTCATGCATCCTCTGGATTTGGGAGAGTACTGTAAGAGCWTGGAGTCTTTAATTTTCCCTCTTTTAATTTTTTATTTCCCTTGTTGTAATATATTTGACTTGAAAGGGTATATGACAGCAAAGAAGCTCTCTGTGATGGAATCTAATTAATATGAGATCGGATTTCATCCTCTGGTTAAATAGATGTTTCCAACTCTGTGCAGCGTTCTGCTGCATTTCATAGCTGCAATGGAGGTAGAGAAAATCTGCTTTTCAAGTTCTTAAACTTTAAGGTGGTGATCCTTATTGATCTTGGTACAGTGCACTGGTGCTAAAGGGGTTAAATGCCATTGGTAATTTGGGATTACAACTGTTCCTGCAAATCTTGCAAGGAAATTATAAACTGAGGGGCGGTAAGGACAGAATCCCCTCAGCTTCATAGTAGAGAAATACCATAAATGTCACTAGCCTGAAAAGATCTCATCCAGCTGCTCTTACAAAATATCTTTTTTGCCCAATAACTTACCTACTGGAACCTCGGACCACGTGTATGGGAGTTGGAAGATGTGCAAACAGAGATGCTATCTTCGGTATTTCATACATACATGCATCTGGCTGAGGGACTGTGTGGGAATTCATTCCTGTTACTTGTGGTGTGAAGCGAGACGAGAGAAAAAGGAAAGATCATCTTCTTAAGAGCAGAAGCGAGTGAGGGAAGCACTTCAGCCTCTAAAGACTTAAAGGGATCCGAGCAATGCAGATTGGTAATCTCTCTCTGCAAAATCAGTTCTGATAAGAGGGAACCGGGGGGAGGTTGAGGGAATCGATAGTGATGACGTTGTGCAGTGCAATGCACTGCAATGCTAAAGTTACATAGTGTGTGCGAAAATATGTACCCTTATGTACTGCTGGTGAGTTCATGCATAATGGATGGAAGAAGATATGCAGATCTGTCTGTAGGAAGATGGATGTATTTGTGCAAAGACGGTGATTATGTAACTTGATTACATCAGTGGCATCAGTCGCCGATAGTGGAATAATATGCTCCTATAGCGTATCGATCACTTGGCTTAACTTTGTAGCGCTCCCGGCAGCGAGGGATGAAGACCTGGGCAGAGGAGGGGAGATCCAGCTCCTGACAAGGGGTTTGCCTCTTGCAGGCTGCCTTTTGCATCAGCGTGCTGCTGGCGGAGTTTCCCCGGGACGGGGAGTTCACGGAGGAAGAGCAGGAGGAGGGGGAGGCTGCCGAGGCGCTGGCTCAGCCACACCCGGGCAGAGAGAGGCTCCCGAGGAGCCCCGGCAGGGCTGCACAATGGTCCCATTGAGCAGCGCGCTCCTTTGCAAGGTCACACCGCAACCTGGGACTCGGGTGCATGGCAACAGCTGAGCGGAGGAGGAACAAAACCCAAATTAAAATTGATCCTCCTCCTCCTCTCCCCTCGCCTGCCTCCAGGCACGGCGTTCTGCTGACCTCTCTCCCAGTGCTGGAGGCAGAGCCGGTGCCGCTCCGCCCGGTGTGTGCGGCGCCCAGCACAGCGCTGTGTCTCTCGGTGTGAGCAGCGACTGCTCACAGCTTTGGCAGGGTGCTGCTTCTGTATGCTACAGTACAGCGTGACTGACGTGAGAAAGAAGTATCGTCAGGTACAGCAGCTTCATACACCTGTTACATTTACAGGAACCGAAAAGGTGGTCCTTTAACGCATTTCAAGCATCTTAGAAATGAGTGGGTGAAGAGCAAAGGTGTAACAGGAGTCCCATTGGTTTAATTCAGACTTTTTTAGCAAATTGTCCTCAAAGATAGCCTAAGGATATGCCTTAATGCCCCTCCTGGAATCCTGAATCACTTTTCCTATCTGTTCAGGGGGAGGAGGGGGAAGAGCACTCCTTCAAGATAGATAAGCTCACAAAGGCACTGCTGAGGGCCCATACCTCTAACACATGAATTTTCTGAAAAATGTAAGCCTGATGAAATCTAAACTCAGCTGAAATGAGTGATCTTATCGTCAGTGACCTGTGTCCTTCCCACTTCACTCTGAATTCATTCTAGCAAAATGTCACTAGAATACTTTTCAGTTAAGAAGAGGTGAGGGCAGAGTGGGTTTTTCATCTCTTGATAAACATGATCTTCACATACCTACTAGATTTAATGCACTATCAAACTCACAGTAATTTTACCCTACAGCAGCCTGAAAAATCATTTTTCCTGCTTCCCTGAAAACATCAGTATTTTAAAGTCACCATTAGTTCATGACTGTATTCATATTTCTGGAGGATAGGTCTGGGCAAGCACTAAAAAATCCTGCTAATGCAGTTTAGAGTTTGACATTCATAGAGTATACTGAGTAAATTGGAATAAAAAAGGATGTGAAGTTAACTCTGTTTCCATCCTTCAGGGGTCAGAATAACACTATGGCAACTCSTATGCATTGCTACAGCTCTTAAAATTTTCAGAAATGTCCATTGCATACACTCTGCCACAMAAAATTACAGGCATGCTCTTTCCAYTGATTCCTTAMAGGACCCCTTGTGACACACAGGCTACATACCTGTATCACCCATCTTAAAGGAAAGCCATCAATTRTCTCCAGGAGGTGTTATAAAACTGSTGCTGTAGAGGAGTGGGCACTGACAGTGTGGGAATGTATCAGATGGTACATGTAAAGTGGCATGCAGCATGCAAGGATTTGCAAATTCAGGACAATAGRGAATGGTAAGCAACMAAGTTTCATTTATAGATTAATTTTATTGTTGTAGTTAGCAATGCCCACTTGGTAAAAATAGAGGGTTTCAGCTCCAATGCAGTATCTCTTCAGTTTGCACCAAATGTAGCTTTTTCGAGGAGAAACTTTCCTTGCTGAAGTAAAGCTGTAAATCACTCGGACAAATGAAGAGAAAATGTGAAGAGAAATATTTACATAAAACATTCCCAGGCTCCAAATCTCAGACCACTGAAAGCAGTGAGAGTTTGGCCACCCACTCCTCGCTATTGCTGGAGAGCTGGCTTTTAAAGAAAACAGCAGTGCATGAAGAATAATCTCAGTGCCTTTCTCTGAGAGAGCAGGCTTCTGACTGTCATTGTCATAGAAAAGAGTAGACTTTTTTAGTGCTGACAAGAAAATTTGAAACAGGGCAGATCTTAATGAAACTTTTTTTACTATTCAGTGATATTCTTGTAATGTATTCAGAGTACTTTCTGTAGCCATTATGCTGAAACCATGTATTAGGAAAAAAAAAACCCAAAAAAATGCATAACCAACTGAGGTTTTCCTTCAATGTATTTGCACTTTCAGAGAAGTGTTTGGATATACTTCTGTGTTTCATAACAGCTATGATATTTAGCGGCTGGGAATCTTCTTATTTTTATAGTTCACACTGCATGATAATATATGGCAATTGAAACATGAAGCTCTGATTAATATGATTAAAAACTAGCAACGCATCTAGTGGTGCTGAAGTTGTAGAGTTTAATTATAGAAGCACTATTTGCACAGCTATAGGTAAGGTTGTGTCAGCATTTCTATTATAAACTTCTATCCTGTTTCCATCCCTTGTGTCAGGGGTCCACAAAAATGAGAATAATTCACAGTAGAGACCATAATGCCTGTTCTAGGTTACTGTCATGGCCTATCAGGTCTGTAATCTATGTGTTCCTTTATGTCTTTATATGAATGTCTACAGCAGCTCTAAAGCAGCCATTATTCTCTATCAAGTCAAGTATATTCTTTAATTTTAAAATATAATTAAATATGCAGTGATGGACCTCAGTAACTTAGTGACTCAGGAGGGATCATTTAATGTATCATTTTTTTATGCACTTTCATATAGTTTTCATRCTACTGAAACAAAAACAGATGAAAGCAGCAACTAATTCTTTTTGTGACAGCTTAAAATTAATTTGCATTTAGGTGAAAACTCTTTTGGGGGATGGGGGGAAGGAGAGAATAATACAAATGAAAATTTGTGGGTTTTGAATGTTAATATACAAGCTTTGCATATTCCCCTGAGGTAGTCACATATGGAACTCCATCCTGCAGGAGGGGGAAATCCTCTGTCATTTGTCAAAGCTCTGTAAGACCAGGGCAAGGAAATCAGGTAGAGCTGGTTCTCTGTTTTAACACTGAGTACTCTGTTTTTCTAGGTCTCACTGTATCTATGTATTATAGGCACTCCTAGGTCATTTCATGGTGTTGTACATCACACTATTTATGCCTCAGTAACTTGGTCTGAACAAATGAACAAAGGGTGTCAGTCTTACTGCTTGCTTTATGTGCTTTAAAATTTCATGTTTATAGGAACAGCACACAGACATAATGACAATCCTTAAACAGTTGTAGCATCAACTGCAGCATTTACTCAAAAAGATTTTTCAACTGGGAATGAAGTAGGAGATAGGGAAAACATTTAGATTTTTGCCAATGCAGTAGATRTTGTTTCCATTTTATTCTTTACTTCCGGGAATAATTTAGGAAATTCTCAGTGTAGCTTATGAAAAGAAATACAGAAACCTAATTCATGTGTTGAGAAGACCAATACCATYTATACAAATCTATACAATCTGCAGGCAGACAAGGGGTAGTGGTGTCAGAAAGTTTTCTGTTCTCTGGTCCTTCACAGCTCTCCACAGTGAATAGAGGAAGAAGATGGAGACCGCAGGATGAGTTAAAAGGGGGACAATGGTGAAGTATCTCCTCTATCTTCTGAGATGGAATATGTGTGTATTCCTCTTGTCCGTTCTTCACTAGGGATACCCAGATGCTTAAAGTTGTTGCAGTTCCCAACTCCCACTGCCCTTTTTTTTTTGTTTTTGTTTTGTTTTGTTTTGTTTAGTTTAAAATCCTTATAATCTTCTGTGCAAGGGCCATCAACTTTTTGTTTTCATGCCTGTTTGCAGTCACACAGTGAGATGGCAATCCCTCAGTTGAGGTAACCTTGAGGTCCATAAAAATAATAAATTAATGTCAGTAAAATGCGAGAAAGAATGTTTTCTGTTAGGTGAAAAGACTGAAAAGGCCAATAATTTTAGAAAAAACTGATAATTTGCAGAAATCAGACTTTGCTCTGGCAAGGTACAAACMTTTGCATTTCCAACAAGAATCTCACAATGCTCTTGCAAGACTGACATCAGGGTAGTACAGCTGCTGTGTAAAGCCTCAATATCTCACTTTCTCCTATTTAGTTCACTTAGTAATGTGTGCTTGGAGTGTCAGTAGCAATTTCTTCTAAATCCCAACCAAAAGTTTAGACTGTTTCAGGGAAAATGAAGTTGTAGTTACGTGCATCCATTGTCATGTGCAGGGAAAGGCTTCTGCTGCTGGTTAGGAGTGGACTTAACCAGCTCTGACCTGTCTGAGTTCCCTGATGATTTGCCTCTGAGTGAGACTTGCTGTTCCTGAATGGTGTAAGGGACCTGCATGCACATTTGTGCCTGCCTGCACCCATTTGACAGCGCACCTTTACTGGATTTGACTCTGAGCTCAGATCATATGCCTCAGGAATAATTCCTACACCAAGAAGATCTGTTGGTATGATGGRAACCTTGGGCTAGAGCCACAATGTCTGCACAGGAATGTGTTTGGCCAGGATGCTTTTGTGTGGCACTGATCCCTGGCAGCAGTTTCAGCCCTGTGTCTGTCAGGTTGCTGCTCAGAGCTCAGAATTTCAGGATGGCAGCAGAGCGCAGCTGTTACCATACAGCACCTTGGCATTCTGCATCTTCGTCTTTAATGCTTTCTGTCTCTTCCCACATTAAAACTTTATTTTCTTTCCCACCCCCACCCAAACTCTTTTCTCATTTTAGAACAACATAACTGGAAAAGCATGGCATTTCCTTTTCAGCAGGTTGTGCATGGGATGGAGATACCTATGTTTGTGCACCTGTCTGTCAATAAGATCTGCATGTTCAATATTCACAGAGTTTATTTTATTCAACATCTCTTACAGAGCAGACAAGGCCTGTGAACTTTCTCCTAGACATTTCCTTGGGGGATGCCACAGCTGAAGGTGGTGTGCTTACACTGATGTTAAATSAGGCTGGCTCAGTGGCACAGTCTCTCTGCACATATRTATATATTTAGTTATCACAGARTATGCTGAATTGAAAGAAACCCATCAGGATCATKGAGTCCAGCTCCTTGGCCYTGCACAGGACACCCCAAGAGTCACACCATTTGCCTGAGARCATTGTCCAAATGAGAYATATGAAAAGAWTCATGTGAAGAAAGAGGTGAAGGTTTTGTTTTATTCAGAAAAAAGAAGAAGATACAATATGGAAGAACAGGTGATGCAGGGAATATGAAGGCTATGGAAAGATAATTTGGCTTATCTTATATTGTTTTCCTGATGGCCAGTAACATTTAATTGAGGAGAATGCAAAATGAGTAAAGGAAAGCACTGCTTCACATAGTTCATTCAAATCCTTTGTCTCTTAAGACAAGGACGCAGTGAAGAGAAAGCTCTGGTAGAATAGAATAGCTTGATAAAAACAAAGTTTTGAGAAGTTGCATTGTAATAGATACTAGGTAAGAAGACTGTCAGGCTGTGTAACAGATAAAAGGCTATCACCTTGTGTACCCCACTTACAGTGTAATCAGTGGATTTATGTGTGTGGTTTCTGAAGTGTTAAAAGATGCTTCTTCCCAAGGATTTGTTACTGGCTTCTGTTGGAGGTCTGCTGTCTGACTAGATGGACTGTGTGTCCTTGAGACTATAGTTCTACTCTCTCTGTTCATTTTACAAACCCAGAAATTGTAGTACTGCTTAATAAAGTTCTTATTAATGTTGACTGAACAGCCTAATTTKGCTGTTCAAGTCCTCATTACTAAAKTCCTGGTCCAAAACACAGCAATGGAAATGGAASAAGGCCTACTGCACTCTGTAGGTATTGGACCAATCTCCAGCTCTATCATCTAATTTCCTAATTTTGTTATTTTCTGGGAAAACAAAACAAAACAAAACCTCATACTGCATAGGTTTAATAGGTTAACATTGATTACAAAAAAGAAAATCTTCTAAACTTTAACAGAATCCAATAAAGGTTTACTATATTACTGACAGTATAAACAGTCTTATTAATTTCCATCATTAAGGGAAATGCAACCCCCATATTTTGTTCATTCATGGAAAAGAATGTCTAGTTTCTTAAAAGGTTGTTACACCATCCCTGCTCTCTGGTGCTTTCAGGTGCTCTGATGGAAAACTCAGATCTTTAAAATCAATCGCTAACGATATATTCAGTGTTAGTGTACATTCTGAGCTAGTTCTTTCTAAAAAATTTTCAAGATAATCAAAATACAGATAGGTTTCAGTTTTTTGTTAGTTTAACTTGTCCTCCTTCATCTTGATTCTTCAATATTTTATATATATAATAATGCATGATATATTTATTATATATAATGATGTATATTCTGTCAAAGGAGTCACATGGCTCAATGAACAGACACTCTACTTGTGGCTGTTCACTTACAAGGGACCTTCCTTAATTACTGTTCTCTCTTGATTTTGTCCATTTGTAGTATCACTTAATGCTTAAGACTTCCATATTAACTAATGCAGTGTATGTCTTTCATTTCTTTGGTGTCTGAAATCAGGCCCTTTCACTACTTCCAAATCTTGTTTCTCTGTAAAACTTTGCTACATTTTTCCATACTTCAGTTTCTTGTCTCTGAACACGGAAAGACATAAACACATTCTGCCGCCTTGTAAGTGTGTCATCTATTTATAATATAAACTCTTTGCTTAATATTTCTATTTTATTATCTGTGAAGTAGGGTTAGGGAAAAAGTTAATGTCAATTTCTTCTTCCTACCTCAGTGGAAATTAAATTTTTTGCCAGCCCTTGGAAATCATAGAAAGTATTTCCATTCTTCCAGCCTCCAGAAAAGAAGTAATTTCCATGTTGGTTGGAGGGTGGATTTTTTAATATTTTTTTATTTATTTAGTGCTTAGATTTCAGGAGGATTGAATCAAAAGATGCCATTTTAGACATAAATTTTTAATGAAAACATTTTCTGCTCAGTAGAAAATTAATCAGGGAAGATATTTTCAGGGCAAGTTCTTAGCAGAACAGGACTCTAAGCTAAGGTCTTTAGATGCTAAATAATACAAATATGAAAATAGTATTGTGAGTCATACTACTGGGGGTGGCTGGGTCAGCTGCCTGTTTCCTAAATACTAATCAGTCTTTTTAATTTGAGATTACTTCACTATTCATCTTCTCATTTTCCCCYGTTGCCTGAATTAATTTTATATAAAATATGGATGGTCATGAATCAAAGGTAGCTTGTGGTTTTGGTTTCTGCCAGGATTCRGGTGTAACCCACCTGGTGAACAGAACAAAAATGTTAATAGKGATGGGGCTTTCTGGTTTTGATGCYGAACTTCGACTTTGCGTTTGCTCTTACTCATCAGGTCTTAATCCAGTGCCCGTGGTGTTGTGGGAAAGGCTGCTGCTGGTCTCAGTGTGTAGTGAATTAGATTTGGGGATTTAAGAATCTCAGCAGCGAGGTTGTGTTGTTGCCTGCGGTGCGTGTGCCTGTCGGTGCAGAACCATCACCTGCTGCACGCCCGCGGGCACCGCCCGCCTTCCCAAGGGCAGCTTTCCCAAGGGAGGAAATCCCMGAGGTGACGGGATCTCGGGTTTGGCACACGAAGCCTGTGCTGTTTAGTTCAGGTCTCGTTGCTGGGGCTGACAGGCCGTGCTCGGAGCCGTGCTTTGGGCTGATGGCGGCTCCGGGCGCTCCCCCGGCCCGCGGGCTCCGTGCCCGGCACCGCCTGCCCGGAGACTCCTGGTTTCCATGGCCTCCTTTAACACCAGGCGTTTTTGTCTGCTCTGAAGATACTCGTGCTCGCTGATTCGGAATAATATTAAGTGAAGCAAGGGTAAACCGATTTCACACAGAATCTCCTGTCAGAGCTCTGTTTTGTCAAGAATAATATTAGAGTAACTCCAGTGAAGCTGTTTCATTTGGCTTGCCAGACTGAGTCCAATGTGAACTTTCAACATAGATATTATTGCRTTAATTTTAATGAGTAAAGATCACAGACTTATTTAATTAACACAGCAAAAACCACTGTCAGCAAGCAAAGAAGTTATATTGCGCAGCCGCTCTAATGCAATCACAAGRGAATGGCTCTGAGAATATAATTTTCTTGTTAAAAACCTTTGATGTTTCTTTAAATATATAAAAATACAGGAAATGTGTAAATAAGGCTCGCCAGCCATCTCAAATGCCTKGTGTKAAAATTAATCTTTTAGCTTTRATTTGTGTTCATTTTGATGGGTTTCAGATAATACTAATGTATWTATACAAGCATATATATAGAAATATAAGTATAGGTATGCATGTATATACATAACTTTTGTTATAAAATCATAGGTGTTAATATTGAAACCACAACCATTATGTCAATTTTCATGTTATTTTTGCCATTATTTTTATCATTTTATTTGCACAGTTAAGGGCTGTTTAACCACTGGAGTTTTACTTTTCTTGTGTTTTCCTGCCTAGTTCAACTAGACAGAAAATGCTCCTTTAATYTGTTCTCAGGGAATTCAAGAGCACTGTATTGGAAGTTTGCCTACTCCACCAAGACCCACTGTGCAGTCTCACCTGCATGTCTGGTTTAGACCTACACCTGTTTTTCCGTCCAGGCTCCCTCATGCATTGCCACAGGAGCTGGCTCAAAGTTTCTGGAAGTCAAGGAGTCAAGGAGCCACCAGTCACCTGAATGGCAGTATCTTGTCATGTGCAAGACAAGCTAGTGGCTCTGTGAATTCATAACTCACAGGGAGTCAGTGCTTCATAATGGGGGAAACTGTGGGCAGTACATCTCGTGCTTTGGCAGGATCTGCTTGCTGTGTAGATGGCCTTAAATTACTATTGAAGTCAAGATTTTAACATATACTTTGGTGTCTTTAATCCCACACTGATACAGAGTATGAAAACCATTGCTTGAAAGCAATATATACGTACATATATATATATATATATATATATGTACGTATATATATATATAGAGTTTAGTTTTTTAATAATGACACCTGAATGCAGGAATGCAAATGTATAATGTATCCCAAAGTCTATCAGGCTGTACCAATGCCACCTGAAATAGGTAAATAAGAAAATTTAGTGTTTATTTGGCAGGGACTGTGGTTCTGCAGTTCTCACTTCCATTGTTATTTCTAATGACCTCTCAGAATGTTCTCAAATAAGCTTTCAACCTTGTGCTTTGTTTTTGTGAGTGAGGATGACTGAATTTTTAGCTAGAGACAGTTGGCTGTACAATTATCCTGTATTTTTTCTACCAAGATTGGCACAATATTCTTAGCGTAAAAATGAAGTTTTTTTCTTTTTTTTCCTTTTTTTACTGGAAATTTATACTATAAGGGTTATTGCAGGATAGAGGAAAAATACAGTAAAAATATAATACAGTAAGACTTGTTCATGTAATAGAAATTTTTTGTACCCATAAACTTTATATTTTGTTTTGAGGATTATCTATTAAGGCTCMAATTAAAAAGAAAAACCCAACCCACCCAACTTCCTGCCAGAGAAAAAGAAAGGGCACGCCAGAAAGAAAAGTATTTTTTTAAAATTAAATGTACRTAYYCATTTGTTTGAGTCCATAACTTGWTTTAAAGTACARATTGTCTTTCTGCTTATCTTAGAGKGTAGACAGACCCTCTTACTATTTAGAGCTAATTTTTAAAATATCTTGACTATGAAGGGGCACAATTTTTGCTCAGTCCTTATCAAGGAATAAAATTAAACAAAATATGCTGTCAAGCAACACTCACTTTGCTTTAGATGGTCAGAAATAAAGCAGAGAACCATCACGGGTCTCAGGATCAAAACAGTATATGCTTCTAGAGGTTTCCATAAAATTTAGTTTATGGAACTCAAAAGTTTTATAACAGAGTTATAGGAGTTTTGCATATGGAATAACTTTTTTTTTTTAGGAGGTTGTGTTTTGTTGCTGTCAGGAATTCTAGCTCACTTTTGCTGTTACATGGGGTGCGTGGTGCATAGCTTTCATGGTGAGTACACACATGAAACAGGAACTARTTTATCAGTTCCCATGACTAAATCTTATTTGAAAACAAAGACATAGGGGAGAAAATATCCTTAAATGGTCCTGTATTTTATGTGCTGTGATACACAAATAAATCCATGAAATATCTTCAGCATTGTGGAATTTATTTATCTCTATCAGATGAGAYGTTCTAGCTGTCACCAGTCACTGACAGTGATTGTGACACCCTGTTTCACACATTGCTTACATTATACAAAAATTCTCTATTTATGTAGTGCRTTGTTCCTGAGCTTTCATACCACAGGTGAACAATTAGCTGTATACCTGCCAGTTAAGATAACTGAGCTCTGCAATTAGATTGTGTGACAGGTTTTGATGAAGTTCAGCCTCCTTCTAGAGGCAGACTGTGAGCTGGCAGTGCCTGGCTGGCAGGGAGGGTGTCGGGTGCCCCAGATGGGTGGGCACAGGGTGTGCAGGCAGTGCCCCCAGGAAAGGTGCTTGGAAAGCCACAGGGAGTGGTCAGCAGGGCACTCACTGCCTTCCCATCTTTTGCAGCCCTGGAGTTACCACATGGCCTGTGCAGCAGCTGACRGGCGTGGGGGAGGCTGCTTCCAAGATGCATATTAATGCAAAGCTGTGAATAGTGAAGACGCAGGGAAATCCTTAGTGTTGGTCAGCAGCCGCTGGCGTGACTTTGGTTTGATCTCATCTTTTCTGTTGCRTAAGGAGAGATTGCTGCCTCCTTGGCCAATGTCATGCCTGGGTTTAACATCAGCTCCCAAGTGAAGGAGAGATGGCTGGGAGTCTGTCCCCCCACTGCTGCACTCYGGGGCCAGCTGGCTATGTGGCAGGAAGGGTGACCAGCTTGTGCTGGTTTTGGCTGTAATCCAGATAATTTTCCTCCAAGTGGTGRAGAGCAGTTCCTAGCCACACTGCTGATGCCCATACCCTCTCAAATAGGTTGTCTGGGACTACAGTATTTGCTATTTGACTTTGGGTTCCTTCTCCACCTGTGGKGGACTGMTAGTCTTAATCATTACTATTACAGGTGATTTTTTAATGTAGRTTTRTAGGCTTATTTTTAGTTTTGTTTGTGTGAAGTGCAGCCTCCCCTGCATTGTAGTTCTTCAGACACAAGAAGAATGGTGGATGTTGTTGTCCTAGGCTACATGCAGGATAAGCTTAGGGACAGGGTGGTGTCAGAGGACCGGTCAATACAGACCAATAGAGGCTGTCACTTTGGACTTAGAGACAGTCTGTGGAGTGAGCTGCCTTCCCTCACCTGTTGTCTCCAGAAGCCAACAGTGAACTCACACCATGCAGTGTAGATGATCCCTGTGAGGGAATTTACTCCAAGGCTGTGCTGCYTGGCAGTGCAGACGTGTTGCCTGACTTGGATTCCCAGGAGCAGAATGGGGTGATAGCATTTCTCACCTCCCTGGCACACTAAGGGAACAGACACATTAGAGACTGTGAGATGTGAAGATATGGTAAGATGTGGTGTTTTGTGGTGTGATGAGAGTGCAAAAGACACTGTCTGAGAAGATGGATGAGTTTCCTTCAGTAAAGCCTTAATACGTGCTGTATTCTTCCTGGGAAATGTGAGCTGGTTGTCACAGGCTCTGCAGTTGTTTCTGGGGATTTTATTATGCAGATGGTACTTTCTGATTATCACATTTTTAAGACTCCCGCATGCATGAAAAGGAATAGTGAAATGGAGAGGGGTAACCTATCTGAACAAGAAAAGCATATTTATGAACAGATTTTGAGATAAATTAGCTTGCTCTGAACCTTGCACATTGAAGATTTGTCTAGCTATATGTGAGTTTGTGAGATACCTTTTTTTTTCCTTTTGAAAAGCCCCAGAAACATGACTGTCATCACTGACATGGTGTGGAGAGAGGTCTATGCAGAGCTCAGTACCATTCCCCTGCCTGTTTCTCTCCATCAGGCTGGTCAGGTGTGTGCCTGCTGCTCTCTGAGTCAGGACTGGGAAGGCARAGGGATCTCCAATGCTGGTCCTGTTTGGGCCATCACCTGTATCACAGATACTTTTCAGAAGTAAGCTACACAGCTTCTTGGTCTTGCTTGTAAGCTCCTTTCCATAACTTGTCCTGCCCAAAAAGGGCTGGTGAAACAAAGGTTTGGTGAAGTAATTCCTTACTTTCCATTTGTAGGAGGATGGCACTGCATTCAGTGCTCTAGCAGATCATGTTTGTTCAGCAGATTTCAGTTAAAGGTGTTAGTGCTTTTAGAGGCCAAGCTGGACTTCTTCCAGAGCAGATTTTTATTTTCCACTCCATACATAGTTCCATAAAATGTCTTTGTACAGACAAAATGTGCATCTGCCTATACCCTTAGGAAGCTTTTGTGATTAAATTGTGGAAGAAATTCGTCTACTTTGCCCTGTCTGAATTGGAAGTAGTGTCTTCTTGTGGGAGGAAGCAGACATTGTGGTTCAGGTTTGGATGGGAATTTAAGTTTAAATTATATTATATAGGGATTTTAGTGTTGGTGGAGCAATTACTAAGATTTTTTTCTATTAAAAGATTGCCCATAATYACCCAGTTTCCATTTCTCTCTGTGTTGTGCATGCTCAGAACCCATGCCATAGAGCTTACAAGAGAGAAAAATTGGATTGGGGCATCTGGGGAGCACGAGGTAATAACAAAACCATTTTGAAAACAATCTTGACAGTAGCCATCAGCTACTGCTTCCTTCTCAGTTTTTCGTAGACATCACAGTGGAGAAGGGATTTGAAGGAACAGAGAATGGAGTTCATTGTCTTTTTAGTCTGCTCGAGTGATTGAGGAAGGCTATAAAAAGCCACCTCAGGCATAATTTTGTAGGAGCCAATTCTCACAAATTGTCTGTCTGTAGTAAGAGCACAAAGCTTCAGCAATGCCAGGCCACCTGCAGATGCCACTGAGGAAGAATACAGCCCAGTTTTCATGGGACTATCAAAACAATTAACTTGCTCAAAATCACRGTCATTCTATAAGCTGATTTTAGATAAAGCAGAGTAAAATTTCTGCAAAAATCTCTWTGAGCCTTTCAGAATTCTGCATCATAAATCGCACCCCCAGTGGTGAAATCTCAGTTTAGAAAACAGAAAACTAAACTATCACTAATGAGGAGTTAAACATAATTTTATACTACACAGTATTCAGGGTATTTAAAATATGTGGGCTCTTAGTTTGAATTTGGACTTGTGACCTCATATTAATAAGCAGTTTTAATTTGAAGGGGTTTTAATTTTTAATGTAGTTAGTGTCATTTTACTTCTGTAACAATCAGAAGGTCACRTGGAACCAAATGAAACACCTTATGACAGTCTAAATTACATGTATCATCATTATTACCTTTATCAGTCAGAAATAATTAATTGAATTGTGAGTATTGCTCATAGATCATGATGTCTGCTTCTGAAAAATGCACTGACCTATAAATTGTCCTCCAGTAGCCATCCCCTGACTAGACAGGAGTTGCCAGAAGAAATTTGTAGAAAGATGTCTTCTGAATGATGGGTGTTTGCACTGTAAAGCTGAGTAAGAAGGCAGCTATTCAAAGCCTCTTTTTAAAGATTTCCTGTTAGATCCTTTTTTTAAGAATACAGTTTTCTATTTCTAGCATGAATTAACATAAATCACATATGAGATATATTTGATTTCTTTATTTCTGTCTAGTTATTTCCATGTAAGACAGGACATTGTTGGAACATAATACTAACCACCACATGAATTTATAGTTACAYGTTCCCGGTGCCACATTAAATTTTACCCAAATACAGTAAAATTGTTCAGCAGGTGATTCCTGAAACAAGTTATCTTTGTATTTATTTTTACAGGCTTATTTTACAACCATTCATACATTTTAATTTTCAACTGTTTATCATTTGTTTCTCAGGATATACTCCAGTTTTTAATATATACACCCATTCTTAGGAATAGAGGACAGGACTTTATTGTTATGCAGTCCCTACTCTCTCTTAAAACAGTTTTCTTTCAGGCTTGTCCTTTTAATCTGGTTTCTGCTTTCAAGGCCAGAATAGTTGCTGGACAGCTCAGATKCAGTGTCCTTTAATTGACATGACTTTTCCTCTGACTCATGTCTGTTCTCTGATGGTATACAGAAAGAAATCATAACTTCTCTGATATTTGTCCCAAAAAGACTTATGTTCCTCTAACGTGCTTTAACAGCTGCCTTTGCACTTGTGGTCTGACTGCTTTTGGATAATACTGACCAGAAGCCTCTACATTATGAGGGAGGAGGTCTTGCTAGTGCCATTTRCAGTAGCTCTCCCACACACCTGTCTTCAAATGCAGATGCTAAATTTGCAGCTTCTCAGTAATATGTCATTCTGATTTGTCACTTAAGATATTGTACTTACTGCATGCAAGTTTTCTGGCAGCCGTGCTGTGCTGTCAGTCTGTGGCTGCCCCAGCCTGTGATGCTTTACCACTCCAACTAAAGTGTGTATTTAGTGCTGAGAATCTACCTAGAATCTGAACAGAAGCAAAAAAGTATTGCCTTTTCTGCTCTTGTAAGTGTCCTTAACAGTGGGCTTTCTTCTGGCAATGTGGGGAATGGAATTAATTGTTCATAAATTGGCTTAAAAACTCATCCTGGTACCAGAGGGATAAAATATTTCAGTGCTATTTCATAGCATATATTATGCAGGATATCGTGGTAGCTTCTAGCATATAGGTATGTAAGATTGAACAGGTCATTCTTGCTCATGGAATCTGAGTACATTCACTGGATTACCAGAAATAGTGGTATGTGTGAAGCTCAGACCTCATTGAATATCTCTTATCTTCCCATAACAAGATGCTATATTTCTCATTGGTTCCTATAGTTATCAGATACTATTTAAAAATCCCCTCCTCTCAGCTCTAAAACTGTGCCAGAAAATCTGGCATTTTAATGCAAGTCACAAATGCAGCTAAAAAAAATTTTATTCTTTTTTTTTATTTCAGACCTACAGAAACTTCACATGGCATATGTTTAGAGATGCAGTACTCAGACACTTCATTATTAAAAAGTCAAGAAAGGGACACACAAACCACTTGGCATAGGAGGAGTACTAGCCTTCAAAAAAAAAAAAAAGGGATTCTAGGAAAGTCAAGTGATGGTAAAGTGTAATATCAGCATAATTTTAAGTAATAAACCCCCAGGATTTGGCTCATTTTAGCTGGAAGTAATGTAAATGAGGCTTTGTAGAGCAATTGCATGTTTAGGACAATTGTAGAGCAAACCCTGTGTTTAATGTCCTAAATACTTTGTTTGTGGTTCCTCAGCCTTATGGCCTCATCGTATACCAAWTTTTTGTGAAAAAACACTTCAACTTACATGCAATTCAGCTTTACTGAGGATGTAAAATTACAGTATARCCAGTGTGAAACAGGATCATCAATGACGGTGACATCTGTCAGACGCAAGAATAAAACTACATTATGAACCCCCAGCTATGATTGTGTCGTTCATTTGCATAACCAGTGTTAAAAAATCCAGTTATGCTAGGCACTTAGCATTTCAAAATGGCCTTTAAGCACAGGAGTGAGGCTAGGAGGGGGCACCAGATAATTTTAAATTGTAGGATTAAGATGCCAGAAACCATCTGGATARGCAGCCGTGCCTGCAGTGGTGAATACAGCAGATCCATGGACCACTTCAGTCCCCCCTCCAAACCATAGCTATGCCAGGGAGAGCACTAGTAGGGGAGCAGTGGGAATGGCTGCAGATCCAGCATTTGAGCTTTCTTCATGGCTCCGTTTCCTTTTGTACTAGTGCAGTCAGGGAGTCTAGCTGACTGCAAAAATATAGTTAGTTTAAAGAGGACTTCAGAACACCAAYCCCACACCACTTACACTCCAGAAGTTCCAAGCTAATAACTCCCAACATCCTATAATTAATTAGAATAAAAAAAGCCCKAGAAATTATGATGTGCCACTGAAAGAGAGCAGGAGAAATCAAGGGCATTAAGGGTGTCCTAGTATATATATGGTGCAATGGTGAGAGTACAGATATAAAAYTCTTTATTAAAGTAAATTAAGAAGCTTAAAAGAAGAAATTACTAAAGCTATMATATAGGAACAAGTCCCATGTTGAATAAAAATGATATAATTTTTCTTCATTAATGTGTAAGATGGGAAAGGACAGATAGGAAAAAGCAGTCCAGAAACAATATGTTATTAGCTACACCAGACAAAGGAGAGCCAAATGAGACACATCTAGGTGGGGAGCACTTTCACAGGCCCTTTTGTCTCCCCACTGGGCATGTAGTGAAAATTGCTCTTCTTACTAATATCAGGTATATTTAATCAGCTAGGCAAAGGTGTATTCACCCTGGCACAAGATGCAGTAATTGCCCAAGGGAGCAGCAGGAGGAGGAAGCAGTGCTTTAAGGCAGTTGCAGAAGTCTGGAGGAGCTAGCCAGGGGTGRAACAGTATTTCCAGAAGAGCAAGGCCGCTGATTTTTCAGGCTTGTGTCTTGTCCCCATGACCTTAGGTGAAACTGTTTGGCAAGTGCTAGTAGTCACACAGCCACATCAAATGAGTCTCCCCAGACACCACCCTGAAGAAAAATGACAGGAAAGAAATAGATGCTTGTTGAATTTTAKTTTGGTTTGATTTTACTTTGCACTGCAGAAATTACTATTGTGCATTTAGTGAAGTTAATAAATGCGAGGTTAATGTAGTCACAATGTTTACACATAATTTCGAATGCTTTCAAGGTAAACAGAATAAACATKTCTGTATTGCTAGAGGAAACAGAGTACACGTAGAACACAGGAAATTAGTATGTTTCCCCAAGCAGTAATGTTACAATATTTCTTTTCCAGTTCCTAAAATGAGAGGATTTATATTGCTCCRTGAAGTAAAGTTTAAACCACTCTTGTATAGGAAAAAAAATGTGAGAGGTTGTATATTTGATGAAGTATGATGTTCTTTGTACATGAGATTCCAAAGGGAATTCATGCACTTTTCTCACAAATAATTTCTCCAAAATTCATAAAAACAAAGAACAGAGCACTCTGAAGAAAACTAAAAAAACCCAACAAAACCCCCCAAACGCATCTGTTTTGTGCTGGGTTGGCCCTGGCTTGATGCCAAAGCTCTTCTGTCACTCCCTTCCTGAGCTGGACAGCAAAGAGAAAATAAAATGAAAGGCATGTGGCTTGAGAGATAAGGACAGGGAGAGATCACTCACCAGTTAYTGTCATGGGCAAAACAGACTCAACTTGTGGAAATTAACTGAATTTATTACCAGGTGCATCTGAGTAGGATGTTGAGGAATAAAACCAAATCTTAGAAAACATCTTCCCCTCACTCCTCTCTTCTTCYTGGGCTCAACTTCATTCCTGATTTCTCTGCCTCCTCTCATTCCAGTGGCACAGGGGGACAGAGAATGGGAGCTGTAGTCCMTGTTGGCCCTTCCTCCTCAAACTCTTACCCTGTTCCAGTGTGGGGTCCCTCCCACAAGAGACAGTCCTCAATAAGCTTCTCCAATATGAGTCCTTCCCATGGGCTGCACTTCTTCACAAACTGCTCTGCTGTTGGTCTGTTCCAAGGGGTGCATTCCTTCAGGAAGAGACTGCTCCGGTSTGGGCTTTTCTCTCCATGGCTCCACAAGTCCTGCCAGGGGCCTGCTCCAGCATGGGCTCCCCACAGGGTCACAGCCTCCCTGGGGCAGCCAKCTGCTGTGGTGTGGGGTCCCTCTGTGGGCTGCAGGTGGATCTCTGCTCCATCATGGACSTCCTTGGGCTGCAGGGCACAGCTGCCTCACSGTGCTCTTCCCACMGGCTGCAGGGAAATCACTGCTCCRGCACCYGGAGCATCTCCTCCCCCTTCTTCTTCACTGACCTTGGTGCTTGMAGGGATGTTAYTCTCACRTATTCTMATTCCTCTCTTTGGCTGTTTTTGTGCAGCGTATTTTTTCCTTTTCTTAAATATGTTACCCCAGAGGTTGCTGCTGCTGTCACTGACTGGCTTGGCTTTGGCCAGCAGTGGGTCTGTCTGTCTTGTAGCCAGCTGGCTTTGGCTCTGTCAGACAAGGAGGAAGCTTCTGGCAGCTTSTCAGAGAGGCCACCCCTGCAGCCCCCCACTACCAAAACCTTGCCCCTTAAGCCCAATACACCTCGATCAGAGTGAATGTTGCTCTGGGCTGAATGGTRATTAAGCTGAATGTCAGAGAATGTTCTGAATTGCATGAGTCACGGTGGGCTCTGTCTGCCTTAGCACTTTGATTTGAAGCAGTAGCACAATCTTGAAGGAAATCCCTTGGTTGTTCCCACTTCCCACATGTCAGTTCAGTTTCCAGGGCAGCTTTTGTATGATGTGGAACAGGTGGCCCTGTGGAACAGAGCACTGTTGGCAGCTCCCTTCCCCTCTGCAGTGGCAGAGCTCGGATCCCCATCAGGCACGTGCGGGTCGAAGGCCCAGGCTGAACTTAAAACCAGCCTGGAGCTGGTTCCAAGGACAAGATAAAACCTATTCTGAAGTGCAGTCTATTACACAGTGCAGGAATTGGGGCTTACATGCCACATGATTTGATATAATTATTGTTTCACTCTCTTCGCCAGGAAGTAGCTGATAATATGGAAGGGGTTTGGTTTGGTTTTTGGATTTTATTTAGTTGTTGCTGTTAAAAAGAGGGGGGAAACCCCAATGTTATGAAACCAGAATAAGTGAAGGTAATTTTGTGGATATTGGTAAAAACATTAAGGATATCATATGTCGTCCCGTAAAATGAATCGAATTGAATTGACTGAAGAAGCACCTTTGCCTTTATGGAAGAAATTAGCTTTYTAGCAAAAAATGAAAATGAGTRAATTTCAAGAAGGTGCTGCCATGTGGGCTAATCTTTTTTTAAGTGCTCAGCCCAAAGTTTTTTTTCCAAAGCTGCCATTACTCCTGTTAAAACAGGAGCATCAGCTGTGGGCATGCACGTTCCAGCCTCCCCATCCAGCCCTTCAGCCCTTCTAGGTTAAAGGAGGCTTCTTCACATGGTCTGTAAATCTGACAATCAAATTTTCTTATGCCGAATTTGGTTTAGGAATTTGACCCAGTTTTGCAAATAGTTTTGAAAGAGCTGAGATGACACTTTGGCTCAAGAAGAAAAGAAATAAAAAACCCCCCTAAAAATAGGAAGAGGAGATTTACACATTTCATAKCACTATTTTGTCAGGTTTTGTAAGAAATGCATTATATAATACAGCCCTTTAATCCATAACAAGATTAAAAGTAATTGTTTTCCCATGTTCTGCTTTCCTCTGAGGCTGATTCAGTATATATCCCATTGTGTGTGTAGTATTGCATTATTTAGTAAAATCCTCTGATATTGAACAGCTGTTTGTTGGATTTGACCTGCAACATTGGAGTAATGGCACTACAAAGACAACAGATTTTGGCAGCTGTAATTTSTGTGCAGCTGAACTGTGATATTTGSAATAATATSTTGCTTGCAAAATTGCATCTGCTTTTTTTTGTTTTTTAAAAGTACCACCGTTTATTAGGCCTAAGAAATTTTGGAGATGTGTACACCATTATTATAATGAGTTCACATYTATTGCATTTTACATTTCATATCCAAATCTAAATTTGGAGTTCTAAATTGGTCTCTAGAATTTAAGAGCTAGTTGATAGTCAGTGCTGTCTGAATATAGCAAATGGTGTCTTAATAGTAAAAATACAGCACAGGTGTTAAATTTTCTTCTGTAAACATGTAYTACATTACATGTTTTTTTTCAAATGGCACTTGTCCCTGTTGTTTTAATTGCAATAATTGCAGAGTCCAGATACAGTTTCTATAATTTAGTGCTAAGAATTTATTGACATAAATTCTGTTCAGTGCTCAACTCTAAACTGTTATTTGTCTTTATAAGGTTAGTTGATGGTCATTCCTTTAGTGAAGGGAAGAGATGTCAGATGAGGAGATGGAAGATGGCGACTTGAGGAGACTTCACCAGCTGCATAGACAAACAAGGCTTACTTTAGTATTGCCTTTATAACAGCTATTGAGCCCTGAGTACAGAGCAGCTCCTTGGCACCTCGTTMCCAGTGTGCAGGGAACATGGATTCTCCCGTGAAGTACTCTGCTCASTTACCCTGCGTTTCTCTGGCTTGTTCTTCATTGCTTTCCAGCCATCCTCTAGTCTCACTAAACAAGTTCCTAAGCAACTACTATAAAACTCTTCCCAAAATACAGAAACCATCCAGGAGGTGGATGCTGCTGGAGCAGCCTGGATTCCCATGCCGTGCAGCAGGAGAGGGATGTGCCCAGCCTGGTGAGGGAGCTGACAGGAGCTTGTGAGAGTAGGGCTGGGTTTAGCACTCCGTGGCCTCTTGCTGGAGCTGAAATTTGTATCCCCATGGAATAGCTCCCGGAGCTAAAAAATCTGCAAGGTTGATTCTCCGTGTATTACTTACTGTTTAGTTTCTAAACAAAATGTTGCATTAGCCAAAAATAAGTAAATTTAACTGTATCGTGAACTCTTGACCTTTTTTATATTGTCTTGTTCAGTACTATAAGCGTCTTGACACCCTGATAGGATGCATTTCCAAAGAGCAGTTTTTACCAYGACAACCATTTTAATGACTTTAAGAATGCTAATTCATGGTAACCAAAAAGGARTATTTTTTAAAGAATATTTTATGCAAAAGTAAGGAATAAAATTTAAGTCCATGAGTCTTGTAGAGTAAGAGTGAAAACATATTTGAGTATTACACAAAATATTGAAAATTGTTGTAACTAATGGGTTTTTTGGTCTTGTTCATAAATGAAAAATAGAGAATCTGTGCTTAACTATTTAATATCCATTCAGAGAAATCTGTACTTGATCAATATTCTCGAGGAAGGTTGATTAATATTCATTGTGCTTCACAATGAGCAATCTAGAAAGAGGTGCTGAATCAGTTTGCAGTCCTGGAACAAAAGATAGCAGTGTAGCAGTCTGAACTTAGCCAGCCTGTCTCAGTTTATAATTCCTAGTTAACTCTTTTTGATTTTTAGCTGTAACTGAGGTGGATTGTAACTGTTGAGTAGAACAAGAGATTTTGTTGTTCTTACATCTTAAAGAATGATTCAACAGGTTGCCAAGTGCTGTGGCATTCATGCAACAAAGCACATGCTCAAGTCCTTAAATGCCTTCACTCAAGCCTTCAGTCCTTGCTGTTCAGAGTTAAGCAGATGAAGAATGTTTTTACTGGAGAYATAAATAAATCATCCTAGCATGTTTCTCTGTAAATTAGTATACTGGATTAAACTTGTTTTATTTACTTTGCTGCTTTATGCCATTTGACAGAATCACTGTAGCTTCCTCCATTTGGATTTTGCAAGGACGGGGATATGTTTGGTTACTATCACAAAAGAGAGCAAGTGACTTGCAATATCTGATCCTGGAGAACATTATTTTTAAGTATTCAGATTGGAAAGAGCTTTTAGAAGCCTTTCTTAAGTCTTACTGAAGTTGCATTTTATGTTTAAGGTGGTCTGTTTGTGATGTCAAAACTGATTCAAATATATTACTTTRCAAGTTTTATTTGTATAGCTAATGGGAAATGCAATACATATCTTAATGATAGATATAAAAATTAGTGGACACTTAAGTTCTGCAAAACTGTGAAGTTTATTTTAAATTTTGTTTCCAGACCTTAGAAAGGTAGAGTTTTCCTGATTTAATCTGCTATGGTTTTTGTTCTCAGTGCATTGAAATAGCCCCCATTATCTTTAATGACACCTGCAATTAGTTGTTCTTGCTGGTTGTATCATCTCTATGGTGCAATGGTGTGCCATACATTTAAGTCTGACAGATGTAATATAGGTATCTATATTTGCTATTGCTTTTTCAGTCTGTCTCTTTCCAGAGATAGCGAGGCAGTGAAATGAGGTAATGGAAAGTAAAACAGGAGGTGAAGAAGTGAGGACCGTGCTGTGTGTGCCTCCTTCACTGCACTTGACAGTGTGAGAGAGGAAGGGCTGAGGGCAAACAGTGCTGTGATCTGAGCTGGAAGGAGACCAGGCTCACTCCTCCTCCCACCCATKCAGGAGCATCCCCAGGAATCCCTGGAGCTCCCTTGTAGCGTGACAGATGATGTTGGAAAAGACAGTTTTAATTAAAACAAAAGAGAGTGTCTGTTAGATGCATCTATTTATAGATTAGGTAAATATGTTCATGTTTTCATTGACATCTTTGAGAAACAGTGAGGATCATTACTCTTAACATATGAATATCAGCTTGGCTTTCATGTGTTGGCTTGAAGCCAGCTCTGTGAGTTTTTAATGAYGCTGCCAAGTTTATAAGGTTCTCTCATGTAGTGGACGTTATTCRTGTGGATAAGTGGTTATAGGGCCAAGGAGGGGTATCCTTGTAAATACCCAAAGCCTTCAAAAGAGGTTTACTGGCAGAACTCACAGACAGTGCCTCCAGTCTGAGTGCTTTAACAGTTACTGGTGTTGCTGATAATATTTTATAATTAATGTTACTTAGTAAGYGAGAAATTCCCTTTTTTTCCATGCAGAAAGAATATATTATCCAGGTTYTGTRTTCAGTGAGTTTCTGTTCACCTTTCATCAATGGTAAAAGGAAAATATAAAGACAAGAATCAAAAAAGATAGCTGTTCCTTCCTGTCAATAATTTAACTGGGTTGCAAGCATTAGTGCAGAGAGTATGGCAGAGAGTTTGTTTGTTTTTATTGTAGGTTGGGTTCACAAAACAGCTTAATTGAAATTCAGAGCAAGTTAGGTTTCTTTTGTGTAGGCCTAAACTGGTAATGCTCAGGCTGAAAGGTATCTGAGGGTGAGGACAAACTGTTTGTAGAGAGCGTATCATGACGGTGCACTTTGTGCACTAATGATGCAAAGAGTAATATTTGAAGAAATAGGAGGTTTTAATGTATTTTTTTTGCTAATGTTTTACCACTGGAACTTTGGAAAAAAAGGAAAATACATTTAAAAAAAAATCAAACACATTTCATTGAGATGCTCAAGCATTCATATATGCTCATTTACAGTTTCAAACAAGAAGATGGAAGGGGTCTTCAAAATGGTCTCCATATTATTTTATTCTACAACATATGTTTAAAGCTTTTTAAATGAGAATTTATAGCAAAAAAAGCCAGAACAGATCAAGATATCTGTGCTGCAACAGAGAAATACTAGTAACATGCACTAAAATATTAATGAATTGTGATGCTTCATTGGTTCCAAATTTATTGTAAAGCTGCTTAGTAGTTTTTGCTGTCCAGGAATATGCATATTTATCCTACCATTTCTACAAGTTTGTGTAAAATTTGATCAATATTTAGCCACTGATTAAAATATTTACAGGGTTTCATGGACAACAATGGGCTTCAGCTTTACCTTTCTTTAAAAGGCACRCAATCTTGTAACTTCTACAAGGTACCATACAGACAATTTTGAAGTACACTAGCTCAAAATATTTTCCTTAATGTTCACTGATGTTTAGATAAACCTTTTTATGATTCCCATACTTGTATATTTGTGCTTAAGTTTTCAAAGCATCCAGTGTGAAATTYATGAAGGCAGGCCCTTCATGACTARCAGGTCTCCTTCTATGAYATGGTRACAATGGTGAATGAGGAAAAGGCTATGAATGTTGCCTAAGTGCAGTTCAGTAACRCATTTAAAAGTGTCTCCCACAGCATTCTCCTGGATAAACTGGCTGTTACAGCTTTGTTGTGTTCACTGTTCACTGGGTAGGAAAATAGCTGGATGGCAGATCCCAGGGATTGCTGGGGGATGGAATTGCATCCAGGTTTGGTTCCCCAGGGCTCAGCACTGGGGATGGAATTGCATCCAGGTTTGGTTCCCCAGGGCTCAGCACTGGGGCCACTCCTGTTCAACATCTTTATCTATGATCTGGACCAGGGGCTTGGGACCACCCTCAGTCAGAGTGCAGATAACCCCACACTGCRCAGGAGTGTTGATCTGCTGGAGGGCAGGAAGGCTCTAAAGAGGGATCTACACAGGCTGGATTGATGGGCCAAGGCCAATWGTGTGSGTTTCARCACTTGGACCTGCACTTGGATCACAAACCCATGGAATATTCCAGGCTTGGGGAAGAGTGGCTGAAAAGCTGCCCGTTGGAAAATGACCTGAGGCTGGGCAGCAGCTGACTGGTTCTGRGCTGGAAGGCTGCTCAGGGGGCCGAGAAAGCCAGTGGMATCCTGGCCTGAAACAGTGTGGCCAGCAGCACCAGGGCAGGGACCATCTCTTTGTACTCAGCATTTTTGATGCTACACATCAAATCCTGTGTTCATTTTGGGCCCTTCTCTGCAAGGAAGGCGTGGAGGTGCTGGAGTGAGTGCAGAGGGGCAGTGGAGCTGGTGAAGGGTCTGGAGCACAGGTCTGATGGGGAGAAGCTGAAGGACTTGGAGGGGTTTAGCCTGGAGAAAAGGAGGCTCAAGGGAGRCTTGATCCCTSCCTACAACTGCCTGAAAGKAGGGTGTAGTGGGGTAAGGGTTGTCTCTTCTCCCACTTATAACAAGGGATAGGACAAGAGGAAATGGCCTCAMACTGCACYAGGTGAACTTTAGATTGKGTARTAGGAAATACTTCTTCTCTGAAAGGGGTGTCAAGCATTGGAACAGGTTGTCCAGGGAAGTGGTTGAGACACTTCAAGAGTGTGTTGAAGAGATGTCTGGATGTGACACTCAGGGACATGATTTAGTGGTGGATTTGGCAGTGCTGAGTTAACTGTTAGGCTCAATAGATCTTARGTCTTTTCCAACCTRAATGATTCTGTGAAATATTACAGGCAAGARTTTGTTTTACTGTAAAGGAATAATATATACTAAGCTGAAGTATCATGAAATTGGTGATGCAAAGGTTTGGAAAGAGGGAGATGTGTCTCCTGTTAGTGACCTATGCCCTAGAGTGGTACTTCAGCTGGAACATATGACATGTATTTGATCCGAATTTAGATCTCTTCTAAATCTTAAATAAAAATAAAATAATAAAAGCTGTTATTTTACCATTACGTACATTTTTGAATCAGCTTTGGGGTCAGAAAGGGTTTCCCACATCTTCCTAGTAAGTGCCAGAAAATGAAGCTGGCACTCCTAGATACTTACGGATATTACATTTATAGAAATAGTAGAAGTAATAGCAGAAATTGGTTCCCCACAGTAGCAAGGCAGGACTTTCCTCCAAGCTTCAGGAATTTTAGAAAGAAAARTATGCACTTTTCTCGAAGTGCTGTAGTTACACAGGTCAAATCAAACTCAAAATAACACAGAGCACTGAGATATCTTTCCCTGTGCTGAGGATCAACAGATACAGCATGACTTTCAAGAGATGTTTAGGTAAGGTGGGAATTAAACTYTTCCAAGTGCAAACATTTGTAGACTGATTTTTTTAGGAGATAATGTAAATGTAATTATTTGCTTACACCTTGTGCATATAGGGGTTGATTTTGCTGTTTGTTTCCATCTCTCACCACTTTTTAAATCAGCTTGCTGTTTATTTTGGGCTTTCTAATTATTTCCCTTATGAAAAATATGTACTTTTCCATGCCAGAACATGACAACTGCAAATATTGAACTAACTTCTACCAGATAAAACTTCTATTTCAGCCTACGTTATCATTTTCCTGTCTGCCATACTATAGCTCATTTTGGTTTCAACGTATTAAAATGCCCTGTTTGATGTTTTACACAGGGCAAATATGAKTTTTAATGTGGGAACATCAGGCTTTCAGTACAATTTCTTTTGTTTGCTTTAAGGTCAAAGGCTTCATAAAAGTATCAGACCTGACTGTGGGTGCAGAAGAGCCAGTGCACCACACCCTGCTGGAGAGAGCAGCAGCTCTCTAAGAACAGGGTCCCCAGAGCTTGGTAAACAGAGTATCCTCACAGCTGCCATCCTCACAGCCATTAGGGTTTGAATTTACAAACATAAAAAAATTAATACATCTGTGGATAAAAACTCCACTTTGAGARCTGGCAAGTAGAACATTTTTTTCCCTGTTTTTATCAGAGAGCTTTTATCAGAAAGGGTTATTTTCTTGTAGTCGTCTAAAAGACTTATGGGTAGCATCCAGAAAAGTTTATGCTCCTCTTTCTTTGCATTCTGAATCAACATTGGCATATATGTGAGGGTAAATGTGGGTATAGATAGATGGTAAAACTAGAATGATATGAAAATCAATATATATGCAGTGTTTGCAGAGACAACRTTTGGAGGACAGGTAAAATSCTTATAAACTCCACTTWAGCACAGAATTGTAGAGTGGTTTGTAAGGGAACTTCTGGGATTGTCTAGGCCAGCCTTCTAGGCAGGGACATCTTTAACCTTACCAGCTTGGTCAAAGCCCACCCAACCTCTCTTCAAGTCATAGAGCATCCACAATTTTTCTGGGCAAGCTGTCAATGTCTCACCACTCTCATTATAAAACAAACAAACAAACAAACAAACATCCTTGCAATCTAAATGTACTCACGTTTAGCTTAAATTTTTGCCCTTTGTATCTTTTGTTCTGAGAAACAGAGAATGGTTGGGGTTGGAAGGGAGTTCAGGAGGTCATCTAGTCCAAGCTCTTGCTAAAGCAGATTCTGCTTCCTTATACACTGCAGAAAAGTGAATCTTCTGCCACGGGCCTGACCTTTGTGTTTATGTGTGTCACCTCTGATGACTTTTCTGGGATAATTTTGGCTGCTTGTCACTTTTGCAAGCTCTAAAGATTCAGTACAATTCAGGCAGAGCCATATGGTTCCATTCTAGGCCCCTCAAATTAACTTCAGGATAAGGTATTGTTACTGCAAAAGATAGTAAGGGAAGGACAAATACACATGAAAGAGATGAGGAGGAGAGRAGCAGGCTGACTTGCATATTCAGGAATGTATTTGCATAGCTGGCAATTCAAAAAGTCTTACTTCTGATTTAAATCCAAGAGGTTTTGACCTGAAAATAATTGGTAAGAAAATTATAATTGTATCACAATATTTAAATAACTTCTCAGACTAGAGATACCTTTTAAGTTGTGAATACAAGCAACTATTCCCTAGTTACACAAAATTAGGAAAAAAAAAGATAAACTGCATCTCAATTGGTAGGGATGTTCATCTGTTTCTACTCCCATGGCTACACCTTTCTGTACAGAATTCCAAGGTTTGGGTTAAAGRTGACTCATCTGACTTATGTCCTTCATTCTTTTACTTTTCCATTTATTAGCTGGCTTATCTTTAAATCATTTAGAGCTCAACTTCTCTGTTTTCTCTCAAAAGGAATAATAGTGATGATGCCAGTTAATCCCACTTTCAAAGTTTTTCAAAACCTGAGTTTTAGATTTGCTAGCTAAGGTTCCAGTATGTCCTCATAACATTTACCTTTTATTGAACAAAATACACATTTTGAGTGGACAAATTGTCATTGCATCCCCAGGTACTTCCTGCAGTGCTTTCCATTGACTGGAGTACATGAGCTTGTGAAAACAGGGATGATTGACTGCACTGAGTCAACAACACACTCATTATACTACCAGATGCTTTTATTTTCACATAGCAAGAGGAGCGTTATGGACCACTGTTTTCTTTTTCTCCCAGAAGGATCTTTCAGTGTACTTATAATTCCAGAAATGAATGCTCTATTGCATATTTAAAGAAATTCTTGTCCAGACCTTGAGAAATAGAGGYTGTGCTACACAGACATGTTTTTTATGAATGTGCTGAACTCTCTCAACATTTGTTTTAAGAGGTAATTCTGGGGGAAACCAACAACAACAACAGSAACAACAACACCCCCTCCACACCTTCTTCTCTCATGACAATAATATATTACCTGATTACTGCTTTTTGTAATCCATCATCCCTCATGTCTCACTRTATGAGCACAAATAACACCACCTGAACATCACCCCTGAGAGGTTATTTCTGTGCTTTCTCTGTGTTTACAAACAAAGTGTGTTGTTTTCCCTCACACATATGTTATTATCTTTCTCTAAGTACTTGTTACAAATCGGCTGTAATTTATCAAGTGCCTGTAATGGATGTTGCGTACTCGGGTATAGTTGGATTTCTAAAGGTCATGTTTATTACATCCTTGGGAAGCCTATTGTAAAAGTTTATCAAAGCCTTTCAGACCTGCTGATGGGTGTGGGAATATCACCAGATTACTAATGCAGTCTGCTTCTGCTGGTCTAGTCAGCAAATGAGAAATGTAAAAAACCTCTGGTATTTTGTACTTCAGGTTGAAGCTRAAGCAAGAAGCACAGAATGAACATGATGTAAAAAGTAGGCTGTGTTCTGCTGAATGCTAAGAGGCAAACACATGGATTGAAAAGTTATTGTTTGAATAAAGATACAATATTTTCTTTCTTTTTCTATTCAATCAAAAATTTTTTGTGGTGTCACACATAAACTTTTAAATATTTACTCATTTTTCTTACTATCCTGGATTAAATTCAGCTTTAGTACAAGAAGTGCCATCACATTAAGCTAAGGAAGACAGAGAGAAATATAGATTTCCACATCTGTTAGAGAATTTATAGAAGTCATTAGAGCTGTAATAACGTATAATTATATAGTTCTGACTGCAGTCAGAATCAAGACAAGTAAATGCTGGTATGCTAATAGCATTTCCAAAGGGGGGAAAAAAAAGAAAAAAGAATCCTAGTCTTTTATTCCTTCATGCTGATCAAACAGGTCAGACAGTTATGGATGGCTGCAAGGTGAACATGTGAAAGGTTCCTTTTTGCAGAGTAGCAATACAGGCTGTCTGTGTCACTGGCTGGAAGGAAGGGAGTGTGACTGTTTCCARTATTTGCTAGAAATGGAACCAAACACAAAATATGAGCATGACAAGTACTTTTTCGAATGTTGAACCAGGAGGAAGGAAGCATCACTGCCTTCTTTACCTGTAGAAAGGTCTCAGATTTATGTACTTACTCCCACCAACCTGAAGGCATTTTGGTCTTACACACTGCTGCATTGCTTGGAGCGCTTCAGAGTGAGCTCTGAGATTGCCTGTGAGACAGGAGAAGCCATTTACAGTTGTGTTCTTTCTGCTTGGATCTGTACTTAATGTTGGAAATACATGCATGAAGTAGTGTGAGAACTAAGAGCACTAAGAGCAGAGCAGTGATTGCAAGCACCACCCAGAARGAAAGTATATTTTAATTTCTTTTTCATGCATCATTTAGTGCTCAAGGCTTTCATTCTGCGTATCTCTTAAGTAATCAAGGTATACAGACAGAAGGGAATTAATAAATAAGTAAAGGGAGGCAAAGAAAGAAAGAAAGAATGAAAAGCAAGCATCAAAAAAGTCAGTAAGTGAAGTAGCAATTGGAACATTGTCACTCTCTTGCACTCATATCATGAATCCTCGAGTTTCAGACATAATTTGTGTATCTTGTAATGAGAGGGGAGCAGAAAACAACGGCAGGCAAGTGCATTCAATCCTTGGGAATTCCAGCTTCTGCCAGTTAACTGGTATGGGATAGGATTTCTAAGACAAAAGCTAACTGGAGGAAGGATCACAGTCAGGTCTGCAGTGACCTTCCATGGGAGTGCTGTGCCCTTCCATTGCCTAGGGAATGACCAAAGCAATAGTGCCTTCATTCCTTATAGCAGTCTTGCTGAAAAACACATTTTAAATCCCCACTGTAGTTTTAAGGTAGTGTTTAATACAGAAATGCAATACTCTAGTATGACATCATTAGCACTGGCTGTTGTCATCAAACACAAATCTTTTCTGGACTGAGCACATCAGACCAGAGAATAGATAAATATATCAGGGGCATCATCTCTCTGATTACTGCAGTATGTTTAATAGTCCTTTGTTTTGTGTTACAKCTCAGAAAGGACCTTTGAAGGTAAAATCCGTTTTCCATCTCCATCAAGGTCTTCTCTGTTTTCTCATCTGTACTTCAGTAGTGTAGACTGACTTCCAGTWARTATTTCTGATTTCTTTGTCATTCATTTTGGAATAAATACACTAAAAGCCATATTAAACCTCCTATTGCAAAATTGCATATTTCTAAGATTTTTCAAAACATTAACCTAGTGGTGAGAAATTGAAAATAACACAATACTTTGGAAGAAACAAATTATCTCAAAGCTTATGTTCCTGCCATGGAAACCTGGTGCCAAAATTGGCAAGATAGACATTTCACCTCATCTGTAGAAAAAGCAAATTTGATAGCAGAAAATTACAGAAGCACAGAATGCTGAGTTTGGAAGAGACTGGTGGATGTCAACTGCTGGACCTTTGCTCCAGCAGGGTGAGTTGGAGCCATGCCCAGATGGCTTTTTASYATCTCCAAGGCTGAAGATGCCACAGCCTCAATGGGCAACCTGTGCCAGAGCTTAGTCACTCTCAGAGTGAAGGTGTTTCCTGATGCTCAGAGAGAACCTCCTGTGTCCCAGTTTGCTCCTGTTGTGTTATGGGGCTAGTTCCTTTTCTTGCCAGGGTCAGGATGAATGATATACAGGAGGCACAAGTTCAAGTTCAGACTTGGTGATTTATAATCTTATCTAATTACAGAGAATTTACAGACTCAGAAGCTGTGAGCTTTAACTGGGAGACTAGAAAAATGAGGCAAAATGGGCTCTACTAACTTTTTCCAAGGTCTTTTATGCACGATTTACACAGTAACGAGATGACACCTATATTATTTATGGTTTTGACCCAATTATGACCACTACAGGCCTGCAATGCAGACCTTTTTCACCCAGTTACAGAAAACYACCTAAACCCATGAAGAAGAAGGAAGAAGAAGGCGAAAAAAAGGACTTAGACAATGCCTTAAATCTTCCATCTTGGCTTACACACATTACTATGTACTAAAATCTTAAGACTAAGTTTTTCACCCTGTGAGATCACACGACACAATTCAAACTACACACCCACAGCCCCTGTGCTATCACTCAGTCTCAGGAGCCTGTCCCAAGGTCTCAAGTCAAATGTGGTGCTTGCTTGAGGGTCARCACCTTTTAACACAGAAAGCCTAATATTTTCAGCCTCTTGTGTTCCAACACTGTCGCATGTCCCTTAAGGAGAACATGACTCACCCAGACACCAACMTTCAGGAGATGTATGTGATGAGTTTCTTCATGCTGTGCTTCAGGCATTCATACAGAACTAACATTTCATGTCCCTTCTGCATAGATAAAGGAGCAGGTACTGTGAAGCAAGTGGCTGAACTTGATCACTCATATCCTGAATTGTTTCCTGCATTGCAGGAAATTCTGAATAATAATTCCTTAGTGGTRCCTCTTGAATTTAATCTCCACTGCTTAAAACACTTAAATATTGCTTGTAGCAAGAACTGAAATTCTGGGTTTATAGATGCATACAGTGGCTAAAAATATTATCCATCCTGCCCAGTGTGTTCTACATGGTATATTTTGAACAATATGAGAATATTGTAGGGAAAAAATGGTTAAGATACCCCACAGTTTGGTGATTAAACCAATAATCTAGCAGGACAGGGATGTAAATTCAGTCTGTTGTCCARTGTAAGCAGAGATGGGATCAAAGCCTTGTTCTTGCCAGTTTTTAACTGCAGCTTCCCTATTTCAGCTTTAAAATCTTACTTTAGTTGTGGCCCCTAAATCCAAAGCAGACTAAGAGTATTATCTTCCTCTGAGCTTACCCTGCATGCAAGGCTTAAGATTCAKAAAGTATCTTCTTACATTCATGAGGAACCTATTCATTTAAATYAGGCATGCAGACATTGCTCAGCCAGGGGTTGCCAGGTGGGAAACTCTATAAAGTTGGTTTGTAGTGACTGGGTATCTTTGATTGACTGGGCTTTTTATCTTAGTTGGTTCTGCCTTTTGGTATGGCACCATCTAAAGATGGTTACCTTCCCTCCAAATATACAGTGCTAAAATCCATTCCAGCTTTTAACACCTTCCAGCTCTTTCCAGCCAGTCTCCAGATAGCAGCTCCAACCTCCTGAMCAAAGCACTTGCCAGCTGCAATACAGTGTGCACCTTTCTTACTCCCCCTTAGGTGCAGAGTTTGATAAGACCAGAAAAATCCTCATGAGCTGATGACATMTATGTGTATAGAGTCTCTTATAGGGTCTTATTTCTGTTTTATGTTACCTTTATGGCCTTTTGTCAGAGTTGACAGAGTTATGGATGACGTGTTGGTGTAGTTATGTAGAAGTATGTATTGGATCTAGCAATTAATGGAAACACATTCTTTTATCTACAAATCATCTACAGTATTGCAATGTCAAATTTTAGAGACACCTAAATTTAAATGTAAATTTATGACACTATAAGTCTTTTGAGGTTAAGCAACTTATATCGTTATGACTAGAAATATTTACTTATAGGCTAACTTTTTGAAAAGGTTMAAAAAATTCTAGTGACCTTCATGGTCAGTTGCCAGTCACAGCCTTTCCCTTTCCCTCCTTACACCACCCCCACCAATATAAAAACCTGTTAGACGCCAGCTTAAAAAAAGCCAATAGGTATGGGGTTCAGCCCCAGACTTAGATTAGATACTACATACAAAGCTCTTCTCCAGTGAATGGCCCAGTAGAAATGCTGCTGGATCATTACTGAATTTAGAACTTATGTAGAGGATATTCCTCTCTGGCCTTCCATACTTACTCATGCTTACAACTTTATTTGGGCACACTGTCTACACTTYCCTTGACACTATTTAACATTTGGAAGAGAACATTTTCCTAATGACAACAATGAAAATTGTCTTACCATCTATTAATGGGATGTAACTTCCATGGAAAATGATGGTATCTTTTTCCTGTATAGACATTGCCTCATGCAGCCTATACTTAAGTAAAGGAGATGTGCARTCATGAGAAATATAAGTACAAGGTGAAACAAAAAAGCAGAACTAGTCTTAGTTATTCCTCAGCTATGAAGCCTACTCTCTGGTCTTCTCATTAATGTCTAGACTGCAAACAAGAGAAAAGCTGAGCAACAAAAAAGTTATTTAATTCATTTTGACTGAAAACAGTTCTTTAAATTATTGAATTTCATCCAAGTTGTTGAAGSACTAGTGGAATCAAAGCATGCTAAGAAAAGCTTTATAATGTTTCAGTTCAGATTAGACAGTAAGGAAGCATTTTCTTTATCCTTTAAATATGGATATATCAGAGATATAACAYGGGGTGGAACCAAAGATCCTGCATCACAAATTAGTTCAGATTAATCATGCCTTTTCAGTGAAAAAGTTTCAATCTAATGAAATGTGAACCAGTTTCAACCAATTTTGTAGCTATTTGGTTTATGTTAGATAATAAACAAATGATTAATGGAGGAGTGAACATTTCAGCACGTCCACTTGGGAGCTAACAGACTGRAATAAAAAACTCCCTCAGTTTTGTAGGTCAAGGTGTATTCAATCAACCCAGTAACAGCCCTAGATATTTTTTTCATAACTGACTGGATAATCCTGAGAAATGATCAGCAGTCTCTAGGTTGGGAGCATTATCCAGCCCCTTACAAGCATATAAAGCATTTTGTACTTCGAGTTGCCTTTGATAAGCACTATTTATGTAGAGGCAAAAGCCAATCTAGTGGTTTTTGCTTCTGATGATCTTACTTTTGTCTTCACTGCTAAGGGGCCATAATGTGATAATTTCTGTCATAACTGTGAGGGTTTTTTTAAGAATGTAAAGTTCAGACTATGCCAAGCCACCATTTAAAAAATGTACCTGGCCTAATTATGGAAACCTGGAAAACAAATATAGATTCTAAATGGGATTTTTTGCAAGGTAGTCCTTGAARTTACTGTAGAAGTGCTATGGTTTTGAAAGGCTTTTTTAGCTTCAAATAACGAAGATACATATATTTAACACATAATGTATCTATATTTTGAAGTAGTGTTATTTTAAAAAAGAAGTCATGAAAGAGAAACTGCTTGAAAACCAGTCCATATTCACATGTCCAGTATTTAGGTTTGGGTACTGTAGAAGTTTCTTTAGGATAAAAACAATCTTTTATTCTGTTGAGGTTATCTTACTAGATGAATAAGTTTAGCAAAGAAAACATTGTACTTTCCAGTGCTTAAAAGATGGGTAAGGTTCTTGGGGCTTAGAGGAATAGGGACAGAAAAATTCAGTAGGTGGCACTCTTTCCTTTGAATATTTTCAGCACCAAAATCTCTTTAAGTTGCTTTTGGAAGCTAGTGCCTTTTAAAATGACCTTAAAATARAGAGGTGCCCTCAAGTGGTTATACCAGATTGGATGGGAGGCTTCAGAAAAACCGTGCTTGCCCTCACCAATTAYTGTATCAGAAAATTATACTCTATTGACTTCCATTTCCTCAATTGTGTCAGTTGGGAATCATTCCTCTTCCAAAATATGGAGAATTGTTCTCCTTGAAACAATGGCATCATCTCTCAACAGTTACTGCARTGAATTTAAGAAACTGCAGGTCCTTGTAACACTATAGGTATGATACCATGTGTYGGTTGTTTTTTAGGATCACTGAACAATGAGTGGATTACAAAAGCTCAGTATTTTTTTTTGGTCTGGATAGGACTTGTGCAACCTAGATTCACCCTTYCTTAGGAATAAAAAAAATCGTATTTTCTTAGGAAAACAGTGTGTTTGCCTCAAAGTAATCAAAGTGATCTGACAATTTAAGAGCTGACAGACACTTCTCAGAACTAACAAAAATTCATGCCTTTTTCACAGACCTGAACACTTGGTGGATGGTTGTATTCTTATTTAACTAAACAAGATGTAAAAGACAGTACGAGGGTAAACAGAAGATACTTGAGASTGGTGAAATCAAAGACACAAACCTTCTGTGCTGATACATGTGTTCTCAGAAGTGAGTGCACATTTACACATACACAGCTTTGGAATACTGCCCATTAAGTTTTGTTTTCTCTGTCCATCTCAATTATTTTACTTTTCATGTATCTATTGGTGCTATAAGAAGCAAGAAACATACAGCTTTTCCTGCACCAGTGCACACTGGGATAAGGTGTGMCCCAGTGGAGTGCTCTAGGAGGAGCCCAGGAAGAGGCCCCAAGGTACATGAAATRTCAGTACAAACCATAACCAAGTTTCCAGCATGGCTCTTGTGTATCTCCCAGTCTTGCTCTTCTGGTRGTTGGTAGCATTCAAAGACTRAATGTGTCTGTTGGGCTTATTCATCCATGACAAATCTTCCACAGATTTGCCATTTAATTCCCTTTTGGTGTTCTTGTAGCTTAACTGAATTACAACTCCAGTACTAATAGTGCTGAAGTGAGAATGAGGTTTATTATACAGACTCTTCTCCTTTACTCCTCTAGGCATTGACATAATTTCTCTATTGAAGAGCACTTTTTCTTTAAAATTCATATTTGCAAGATGTCTTCTCATTACTATGATTTGCAGTCTTATAGTTCTATTTCAAGGACAAATGCACACTTTAGTTCAGGCTAATTTTCCAGAGACAATGTGCTTCAAAGTGAGATTTATTCCTTCTCTTATACAATTAGTCTTACTTAACTAAGTTTCCATTTTAGGACCTATTTTCTTCCCTTCATATGAACATTTAAGAGAAGTGAAACATTATTGAATTGAATAAATGTAGCAGCTGGGCTGGTCTGKTTTTACTCCTAGTAGTTGTTTTACTAGCAGAAAATCCCCACTATGTGGTCTGTGAGGTCCTGAAGGAAAATAGTTGCTTTCATGCTKTAAGAATTCAGTTCAATGTACTTGTAGTGCCTTTCTCTCCTCTCAAAAGTGATTAGATACCATCTTGGCACTGTCTGGGAAATAGAAAAAGTCAAGAGTACAACTGGCCAGTTTCTAAGGTCTACTTCATGCAGTGGTGTGGAGCTTTCTCTGAGGGATGATTACATTGTGGATAGAGGCCGGGGTGCTGACCTTGGTCTACAGAACCTGATATGATTTAGGGCCTGGATYAGTGGTGCAATCACAGCTGAAATTATTTCCCCTTCTTAAGAAAGGGTAAGTTGGTGTCAAGTTGTCTTTATTGAAGCACTATTATTTGAGGGTAAGGAAGAAAACTCGAATCAGGCAGGTTGATGTGTTGATTATCACTCATCTGTTAGGAGTTCTGAAATACAACAAAGATGGGCAAAAGTATAGATAACACATTTATGTTGTTTCGGAAAAAAAAAAGGATATTGACTTTACTTCTGTGCTGTGTGTGATACTGTATAGCTACTGAATAGTCACACAGATGATTCACTCATGTAGGAATAAGTGCTGAATTCAAAAGTGGTCCAGGARGAGGTAAGAATCTGTATAAAGTTTTGCACCACAGGACACTTTGCTTTCTGTTCTCATAAATACTCCTTTTGCTGGCATTCTCAAACTTCAAATCCATAAGCAGAAAAACATGAGATGTTACATAAGGCTAAGCAGGTTACAAGCACTAGTAGTCTAGAATTCTAACACTGTCACACTTCCAAATTAAAATACATTCATATAAAATGTTTAGATTCCAATTTTCAATGCATTAAAAATATGATGGTGTTTCCTTTACCCCACAGTTTTTAATAYATGATGTTGCTTCTATCCAGGAGTTTCATAAATAGGACTTAACCAAAATCAGGCATCAAAACATTGTCTCTGTTTGCTCTTAAAGGAGATTTCAATGCATTGCTTTCAAAACACTGGTCTTTGAGTTTGTCAGGTGGAATAGCTGATTTATTATTAAATCCTTCTGTTTGTAGAAAGAAAGCTGTACTTAGCTCAGTCTTTCTGTAGATCTTTCAAAGGTTTAAAATTGTAGGTTCTTTGGGARTGAAGTAGTGTGTGAAACATTTCACACTTCTTTAAACTGCCCCCAGTGAGATGGAGAAGCTGATTATAGTCAAGTTTGCTTTCACTGTGCATTCATTTAACATTCAATATTTTACAGTCTACCTGCACAGCACCACAAGTGCCAATGTTGAATAGTTTTGTTAGATTTGACAGAAACTTAACATTAACTTCTGCTATTACTCCTGATGCCTAAATTGAGCAGCTGCTTGAATCTGATCTGAACAGGTATTCAAGGATGCATATATTTGAACTTACAGAAAATAGAGAAATTATTACAAAATGAAGATGTGTGTGTGTCAAACATCTGACATATCATGCCACCAGCTGGAAAAAAAACCCCAAAAACTCTTGGTCTGTGTCTGAGGTATTTTGCTTCAGATCAGTCAAAGAGATACCAAGGAAAGCAACCTTTCATTTGGAATCAGCAAAGTTCTGTGTCATTACTGACATTTCCAGGCTCACCAAGGAGCTGATCAGCAGTGCAGCCAAGTCACTAAGAATCCCTCTTAAACAGCTGGCACCAGACCRGAAGAGACACTGAGTTTGGGGAGTTCTGAGTTGTTGGGTTTTTYARCTAGAAAAACAAAACAACAAAAAGGCCAAATCTGAAAATCAGAATCCAGACTACTGCTTAAACTGCACTAATCCAAATTTTGTTCACACTTCAAGTTATCCACAGATAACAAATCTTCATGAGAGCTAGCTAAGATCTCCCTTTCTGCAGCTACTTATTTCAGGAATTAAATATTGTTTAAAACTTAAGAACATAACTTCTTAAAATTCAGGGTTTTCAATATACCTTTATAAAAGAATGAATTATTCTGGTTTGTATGAATTGAGATATTGCGCAAGAAGTGCCAAACTATTCCAGATGTGATACTTGATAGGAAAGGGCACTTAGTATTATTTTTAATTAATCCTTATAATATCTGAGTATCCTTAGCTGGTTTTGAAGTTAAGTGTAGAAATTAGCACACAGAGGTTTCACTTCAGAAAAAACAAAATCAGCTTTTAATTTAGGTCACTTTATCTCTGCTTCCTTCCTGTGTACTCACTTTCAGAAGACTGGAACATAATGTGACTCAGCTTGACTCTCCTGGCAGTGTCTCCTCRACAGAGGTTCAGTGTTAAGACATTTGCAGGTCAGAGCTGATGAGCACTGGTGGGGCATGGCAAGCGTTAGTGTGTCTGTCTGCTTAAAGTCAGAGTTATTAGTGCTTTGCTTTTTATGATGATAAGTTCATTCTTTTTCCTATTTATCTGTTGTTCCAGTAATTAACTCATAGCGACACTTCTATTTGCTTAATGGCCCCTTTTTTTTTGACCTAATTCTAAGTATTTCTGCAAACATTACCCCTTAGCCTGTGTTCCAGATTAGCATGTAAAAGACTTTCTGCAGCTTTCTGCTTTAACACTTTACCAGTCAAATGATTGTTTCTGCTTTTAACTGGATTTTTAGCCTCAAAGTGGGTCAGTGTCATCTGCCAGCCTAACCTGGTTATATGCAGACATGCATGCAGTAATGCAGGTGCATTTCCATGCCTCTGACTTACCTGTGGAACAAAGCATTTGGATAATAAAATTGATTCAGGTAACTCTGAGAGCATGCTCCTCAGTAGCAGGGATATAAGCAAATACCCATCATGTCACTTTTCACAGGCCTTCTGTTCTTCACTTTTCTGACATGTGCCTAAAGGAGTGATCAAGAGACAAGTGTCTCTTTGGGGAGAATAGTAGTAAAATGACACAAGTGAGAAGAGRAAAAAGAGACATCAGATAATACTTCAAATAGAAGCTGAAAGGCTGCACAGACTCCAGCAGCACGAAGCAACGTTAGTACATGGTCGCCCTACATAGAAAAAAAGGAAGCTTCAGTAGAACAGTGACAGCATGAAGTAACAAAAGAGAGTCTGCCCAGTAAAGATTTTATCCTTTATTTTCAGCTTGTCTCAGGGACAGGAGAGAACAGCACTCCCCAGCTTTTCAAAACTGAGCCTTTGCATCATAAAGAACATMATTTTTTAAAAAAATTAATTTTCTCATTCTGAAAGATAATGTYARCTAGATTTRTATTTTTAATCCTTTTTTTCCTGTTGTTTTTATTACTTTTTAAAAAAATCTGATTTTAAAGTTGAAACTCATCTTGCCTAAATGCACCAAAACTTAATGAATAAAAGCATTTTCATGCCAGCATGTGTAAATAAATTCAAAATTTTCTGAGTAAAGCTTTGAACATTACTTAGCTTTTCTTAATTTTAAAATAATAAAGTTATAGTACWTTGTTTTTTTCTTGAGATTGATCTATTAGCTGATTTTTTATATTTCCTGTGTTTTTACATATTATAACAAAATCTACCTAGTTATATATTGCATATTACATGGCTTATCTGCATGTTCCTCTACATCTGGGCAGCAGGGACACAATGTAAATAATAATACATGGCCTAAAACACCCTGCTCTAACARTTCATTGAATTTTTGTAAAGTACCTGCAGAGTTCTAACAGCTGAGAGTCAGCACAGTGAACCTTTGCACTGAAAGCTGGTGCCCTGGGCTTTTATAGCACTGCCTCTCTTCATTGACAATTTGCTTTTCTAGATCTCACTGGGTTCACATTATTGCTCATTGTCACTAGCATGTCACTGTTACTCTGAAAGCTATTCCTCCTATATTTATAAAGCAAATTATATTTTCTACAGGTCTTATTCTTGATTTAGTTATTCACCTTATAATTCAACATAATTAGTATCTCTGTGTTTGTAGAGTGCCACATTAACTGTTTTCATTAAGCCTCTGGTTTTGAAACCATAACAGGCTATGGTTGTCTCAATATATATTTATTGGAGTGTGCTAATTAAAAACAGTTGAAATGCAATGTTCTGAATTCACAGAATAATAGAGGTGTTTGGCTTGGAAGGKACTTGTAAAGACCATCTGGTKCCAACCMCCCTGCCATGGGCAGGGACACTTTCACTGGACCAGGTTGCTCCACGCCCCATCCAGTCTGGCCTGGGCTTCAAGGGCASGTTGCTGGCTCRTGTTGAACTTTGTSTCAAGATCAGAAGAAACACATTACCAAAGTAATGTTACCTGTGTACTATTTTAAATTCATTTGCCAAAACCAATAAATTGAAGGCGTATTTTGACAGCCTGCCCCCTGCAGATTGTGGATGTAGCCATGTAACCACAGTGCAGCGAAAGGGCACTCCAAAAACTGCAGTACAAAATCAGCATCACACRAAGCATTTAGGTTCAATGAGAAGAGAACTCTAAAACATACAAGCAGTCTTACTTCATCTGCTTAAGAGTTACTGTGTACTTTGTTGTATGTTCAATCAGTTTTATTCCAGTAGAGAAACTAAGAGTGAGGAAAGGACAGGGAGAAGCTTTTTTCAGAAATCTGGCTGGGAAAAAAAAAGGATATCCCTAATCCTTGAGCTATGAACATAAATTAAAGAGGAGCTAGGGAGGAAAAGGTATGTTTGACATCCTTTCTTTCCTTTATACTTAGGAAACTAATTTTTGGAAATAGGTCCCCAAAGACTATKTTTGAAAGAACATTAACTGTAGTTTTAAAGGATATTATAACTTTTTWAATAGGTAAGGTATATCTCATTTCCTTTCAGCTCAAAGTACTTGCAAAGGTCTTTATGAAAACTTGGTCTCAATTTCTACATGAAAAGTTTACAGCTGGTAGTTTTCTGAAAGACTTAATTTGGGGAAGGTACYTCCCTATCACCTTCTGCTTGCAAATGCTTAAACCTTGTTGGTTTCTAACTGTTTAAAATGYTGGCATGGAAACAGCTGAACTTCTAAGTGTTTCACTGAAACTTATTCCACACCCCTTATTGCCTGRAGGATGCTGTTCAAGTTCAAATTAATTATACTTTAATGTTAAAATAGCTCCTACTCCTACTCTACATTCCCCCAAGCTGACTTAAAKATAATTTGCATATGAAGATTTTATAGACAATATAGTAAGATTTTCATCCTGGTAAGAGGCTGTATTTATTGATGGTTGTGCTCAACATGTCTGGTATATTCTCTTTAGTTTTTTTGTTTGTTTGGTTGGTTTTTTTTTTTTAATATATGTGATAGGTATATATTGGTGTTTGGTTTTTCAGTGCTTTGTTCTTGTGCAGCTGCAGTGGAAGCTCATGATTTTCACACTGAATTTTAGCTTTTTAAGCACAAGCAAAGAAGAAGGGTCTAATTGCTTCAGCCCTGTAATTAAGTCTTTCTGGTATGCATGGATACCTCTTAATCGTAATTCATTGTAAATACATGGATTTATGTGTGATTGTTTGTTTGTTTGTTTTTCCTGGTCAGTTAATATATGTAATAAAGAGGAACAGTTTCAAAATATTTAGTTTAGCCAGTCTRAAAGGATGAGAAAATAAAAATCTCATTAGAAGATTGATTGAGGAAAATCCACATATCTATATGACTAGCTTTAAGTCTTCACAGACAATCAAACCTTGAAGGACAGGAGCTAAGGTGTGACTCTGKTGCAGTCAGCAGCTTTATGATCATATGCATGTGGCCAAGCAGTCGTGTCTTATGAAATGACCATAAATGATTAATARAGCTAAAAAGCTGGGCTGTGTGTCTCCTCAGATTTGTTTCCTCTCCACTGCTTTGAGCAAAAAAGCCAACTGCTCAATTTCTCAACATTTTATTCTGCTGTGTCTCAGCTCCTAAGTCTGTCACTGGATCTCTTACTGGTGAGGGCCATTTGCCATTTATCTCAACTGCACTGTATCCGTAGATAGACATTATGCTTGGAAAACATGAATTTTTAATTTCSTTGTGTTTAGTAAGTTCAGTTGTTCAATGCACAATTTAAAGAGGTTTCTTTTTGTTTGTTTGTTTGTTTTTTTCGTAATCTTTAATTGATAGATGAAGTCCATTTACTAAATTTACTCAGCCACAGTATTTTCCAATGTGCACTATTTTGGTACTTCCAGACATAYTTAAAATCAATTAAGTGTTTGGCAGATTCTGATGATGAATCCTTGTCACAAAGCACAGTACCCGCCTTTCTCAACTGGATTGCTGGCTAGATCAGATACTATGGAACCAATAAAATCCATCCAGAGCAATCCAGGAACTTTTTTTTCTCTCCCACCTAATTCCATACCAGTCAGCTCTCTGAAGTTTTCCTCATCCCATTTAGTATCTGTTTCAATTATTGGCAGCAGATACTGATGTTGGTCTTGTCATCATCCCATGAAGGAGTGATCCCATGAGCCACATAGCCACATCACTACCTTACGTTAAAGGAAAAAGAGGGTGTGGGGATTAGTTGGTTTGTTTGTGTTTTGTTTTCAATTCAGTTCTTCATACTGAGGTAATCCTCCTATTAAATAGAGAAAAACATCTCTGATTCACTTTGCTTAGGATTGGCTTTTTATGAGAACCTAATTGATTTTTAAAAATTTTAGTCCATGACCTGAAATTCCACATTGCCCACTCAGGTCTGACTTCCATTACACAAAATACTATTATTTTATGATAACACTGCCGTATTGACTTGTGTTTTCTTGCTATCATCATTCATAGCACTGGTTACTCTGTGCCTGTGCAGCAGCTGTATTCTGCAGGGACTTCCTTGGTGACTGAYACTACCAGGCACTACTGTGGCTGGAGAAGAGTTTCCTAACTGCTTTCCACCTTGAAAATCAGGGGTCTAGTTTGTGTCATGAAGGAGTTGGAGTTTATCAATTGTGCAGCGTGAGCCTGTTTCTGCATAAGTGTTTYTGTGCTGGCTCCTCAAAGTTGCCTTCCTTTTTCCTGTTTTACTTTCTCCTCCTCCAGAATTACTCTGACTGCAGCAAGCCCAGCCCTTSTCTGAGGATGCTTACTGGAGGTTTGACATACAAATAGGTTAAAAGACAGAACTGTGTTTGGCTTCTGTAGGAAGCAGAACAGATCAGTGCTCTGGTCGCCAAACCCCAATTCCTGATTGTAACTGCAGCCAAGTCAATGAAAGATGAGTAATAGTCTAAAGCAGTTTTGAATCATTGCCATAATTTACTGAGGATCTATAGAAGTAAGAAATGGATGTGGATTCCCCTGCCAGTATCATTCTGGAAAACAGAACCTTGCAACTTTAAAACAYTGGCMAATTTCCCTTCCTCTARGTAACTCTCCCCATRCTCTCTCAGTATCCTATTATTTTTAGCCCTTCCATTGACTGCAAATCTCCAACCATAATATGACATCTGGTCTCTTCATGTTACKCTGTGTAAGAATGTCTCAAAGCCTGCCAATAGAGAGAAGATTCATGTGTCTGTTTTTAAAGRCAAATGTTAAGGAGATTTTTGTCAACACTTCTTGCAGCACATTGTTGTTTTTGTATTTTATTCTTCTGGCTGTTTTCCTTTTCAAACCCTAAGCAACTGCCATTCACCCTGACTCTCCCACATGCTTGGCTAGTCACTTTTTTTTTCTTCTTGGTGATTGTCATCCTGCCAACCCCCAGGGAGAGCTCTGAAACAGATCCCTACCTGCATTTGCCCTGCACCTTATTCCCCATCTGGTGTTGTGAATTCCTGTTTATTTTCTGGACTGCTGGTTGGGATAGAAAAGTGTACCTTCACACCCTGAGGAGGCATGATTTGACTGCTTGACAAAAAGCCATCCCAGTAAAGGTTTGGAAACATGGGCCAGGCAAATACGGTTGTTATACATCATGGGATTTCACTGTGCTAAATTGTAATTATTGCTACAAAACCAGCAATGACAACTTCTAAATTGCCATTGGATGAAAATCCTTCTAGTATCCTTATCAGATGAATCTGGTGTTACTGTGCTGACCAGGCCAGAGAGATTTGAAAGTCTTGCTCCCAAGGTCTTACAGTGTCAAATGAAACTGGTCATACTGATGGTCATGATCTCCATAKTCCTCAAGGCACTGTTGTGTCAGCTGCTTTGACAGGGCTGACCCTGGCATTAACCCCAGTGAAATACTGCCACATACCAGCAGTTTGCTTATCCTCATACAATTATCACTAGAGAGACTTGCATCTGTAATGTCTCCTGAAGAAATAAAAGTAGCATTAGTAGCCATGCTGCAAACATATGGTGCCTCAGAGCAGCTGGGAAAACATGGTGCTCCAGCTTTCTTGATGGAAAGCACTTTTCCTCTGCCAACTGCATTTTGTAAAACAGTTCAAAGCCTTTTACCAGCTTTCAGGGAGCTGCTTGCCACAGGGAAATGCTTGTGAAAGGAGTGGGCAGGCAGGCACCCAAACAGCAGAAGTCATAAGCTATCTTGCTACCTCTCCCCATCTTCCAGTTTCTACACAGAGTGCTGGGATTATCTGCTGAGATGAAAAATTAGTAAAGGTATTTGGATACAAGTAAGCTCCCTACATCTGTAGGATGGCTGATTCAGATTATCAGATTAACTGAGTATTGGCCTTTTAAACATGCATTCTCTAGAAATGGTGTTGCTAAATGAGTGTCTTCTTGCCATAAACTTCTTTTGCTGTGCCCCATTGAAATTCTGTGTCTTTTTGGCCCACCTTTCTKCTCTGTAGTCAAATACCTCCTGATCCAGTATCTTGACCAGTTTTCACACTGTTTTCACACTGTTGACTTCAGATCTAACACTTGAGCAAATGCAACCCCRTGGGAGATCCTGAAGATCAGTTGATTGACTTCTAAGAGCTTTTCACCTTCTCCTCCAAGGTTCTGTCAAATCTGATCTTCAGGCAGTGGCACTGTCTGTTCAGCTTCTTGTTCAGATTATTGTACTTCTCCTTCAGACTTAGAACCTCAAGACCATAGATCAGCCCAGGTTAGAAAGGTCTCAAAGTTCAAAAGTTCATCCAGTCCAACCTTCTGTGGGAAAGAAAGCTACAAAGAAAGGAAGGCTTAAGAAAGGAAGAATATTATGTATATCAAGTTCATCTGTAGAAGACATCCTACAGTAGATGGGGAAAATAGGAATCATTGTAAAAATATTTTCTTAGCTCCACTCACTATAAAAACCTCTCTCATGGGATGGCCACACCACATTTTATTTTCCCAGCTCAGAACATCTAATGACAGCTGCTCCCTCAAAGAGTAAATAACCAGGGGAATTACAGGATCACCCATAGGAATTATAWGTTCTTTGTGTGTCCTTAGTTACACACTAATGCTCCCATTCAGGATGGGGGTCCATATTACGTATTCTAAAGTCTTCCTGAACAGTTTTCCCTCAAATTAAATTAATATATCTCATGACAATAAAGAATCATTCTAAAGCATTGCAATGAGACCAACATCTTTAATAAAAAAAATTTCTCTCTCAAAATGTTAAAGGAGATAAAATAAAGGAAAAGGTACAGATACAGGTTCTAAGAAATTCAAGGAAGGAAAGCCTTCCTTGTTAAAGCAACAAGGATTTGTGACATAACCTAACGAGTCATTTCCAAATAATTACATGAACCATTGGGTGTATCTTCTACATCTCTTCTTTCAAGATTTTAATAAATGTTTAGCATATAATTCCACACATCCCATAGCTGCAGTTTAATTATCACAAAGTGTACTTATGATATTTGATATATAGAATCTTTTTAATGTATGCCTTTAGACTTCTGTAAACAGACATCCTCCCTGGATAAAAACTTCTTAAATTTTTTTAATGTGTTATTCAACTCAAGAATAAGTAAGAGTAATTGAAAGCAAACATGTCTTGGTGTTTCAGAGCAGTAAATGTGAAGAGATGAAGTACTTAAAKGACAGTGAGGCTCCTGTTGGTACCTGTGGATCTGTGGAGAAAGGAGCCCAAGCTGGAGCAGGTTTACTGGCAGGGCTTGTACCTGGCAGAGCACCCACTCTGGGGCAGCCTCTYCCTGAAGGACTGTGTCCTGTGTTAGAGCAGGTTTGGAGAACTGCAGCCTCTGGGATGGACYCACCTTGGGGCAGTGCAGGAAGATCTGCCTCCCATTAGTGGAACCCCATGCTGGAGCAGAGAAGAGTTTGAGGAGGAAGGGCCAGCAGAGAGAATATATAATGGATTGACCACAGCTCCCATTCCCTTWGCCCCTGCACTGCTGCTTGGTGAGGGAGATACAGACATTGGGAGTGGAGCCCTAGAAGAAAGGAGGTGTTTTTAGTTTTGGTTCTCATTATCCTACTCTCTTACTGATCAGCAGTTCATTCTATTAATTTGTCCCAGCTGAGTTTTGCCTGCGGTGGTAATTGATAAGTAATACCCCAGTCCCTGTATCAACTCACAAGCTTATTGTTGAATTTTCTCCCTTAGTTTTGTTGGGTGTGGTGTGATACTGTGGCTTGGTGGACCCTTGTCAGTTAGCCAAAGTTAACCCTCCACACCAGCCAAGGGTGACTTCACAGGAGGTAGTCAAAAGTGGGGGGTTTGGACTCCTTTTGTTGCAGATTTCAAGTAATTCACCTTTCAGAATCAGTCACAGTAAAGTGCATATAGCTTATTACAAAGTATCAAACTAACTTTTGCATGTCCAAAAAAGGTGGAGCATTACTTCAATTCCCATGAGTGTCATGCAAGAGATGGAAGGGAAAATATTATTGGAAACTGCAGTTCAAAGTAATCAGTGTCCAACATACCTTTAAGCAAGGATGTTAAGAAAAACATGGTGATCTGTGATAATTGAGCACTATTCGAATTCTATAGCTTGTCTTACTGCAATAAGTCAGTAGGATTCCCAACAAAAATAATATTCAGGGTTAATATAGCATAATGAGGAAAAGGTTACTTGATCCAAACTAGTAGACATCACCAGGCAGTTTTCAAAGAAGTTCCTACTTACACTGTTGATTACATTCAGCCTTGCTAAATTGAATCCTGTTTCAATCATTTAGTGTTTTTTCTCTTTATARCTTGGTGAAGTTAATTTCTTTCCTATGTTCATTAAAACACATATCAGTGAAGTACCACTGATTCAGTCAAATTGCATTGTCACAAAAAACGAACCTGAAAAATGTCCTTTAGAATCCTGGTGAAATTCTGATATCAGAATTGTAAAACCACTAGAAAAATCAAATTCAGGTTTTCAATTTTCAAATTTTCTCTGAAATTTAAGAATGATGTTATTTTACCTAGTTGCTATCCTTGTGAACTAAATGGTGCTCATGTGGATCTCAATTCAGGGCTTAAGCACATGTAGCAAGTATGCCAGATCTGGATGCAACACAGAAGGGAGAAGAAAAAGCAAGTGCCTTAGGTAGATTATTATAAAAATAATACTGCCTATGAATCATATCATAGAGTAAGGGTCATGACTATGCAGTGACCTTATGTTGAAATAACCTAATTTTGCACTAAAACTTGAATCTTTGAGGAAAAGGAGAATGGACAGCAGATTAAGAGTTTTCTCTGGATGTTTTGTCCACTGTAGAAAGAATTCTTGCCTGTTGACAGGCTTGTGGTTTGTTTCATAGATTAGTTGCTTTGGGATTCTTCTCATGAAAACATAACAACTACTTATTGGAATAAAAATAGAAAGCTATTTACTTTTGGTATTTGGAAATTTTGTGATGAATGACATATACTGAAAAGAGGTAATACCTGACTCAARAAAAGTATGGGGAAATAATTACAGCAATCAGGTTCATGGAAGAAAAATGGTGATCAAGAAATGTCTAATGATCGACAAAGATAGATGAGGCACATTTAGAATGCTAAAAAAGTTGCAGCAACTGCTTTGGGAGTTACCCATGTATACTGAATTTCACTGGAACAGAACAGTTTGCAGGGTTACCCTTAAGTGCAGTAGAGTGGAAGGATTAAGCATCCATGTTCCAAAGGTAGGATATAATTAAGGTGAAGGGGTGCAAAATTAACGGAGAGACTTGTGTTCAATAAAGCTTGTGTGTGTGTGTGTGTGTTTGTGTGTGTGTGTGTGAAAGGTCTGGAGCAGAAGTGCTGAGGGAGCTGGGGTTGTTTAACCTGGACTAAAACTAAAGGAGGTTCATTGCAGGTCCTTGTCGCTCTCTTCAGCTACACAAAGAGAAGTTGTGGAGAGGTGGGGGGAGGCCTCATCTCCCAAGTAACAAGCAACAGGACAAGAGGAAAAGGCCTCAAGTTGAGCCAGAGGAGGTTTGGGTATTAGGAAAAACCTCTTCACAGAAAGTGTTATCAAGCATTGAAAAGAGGCTTCCCAGGAAAGTGGTTGCATCACCATCCCAGGAGGCATTTAAAAGATGTGTGGATGAGACACTTAGGAACAAGTGTTAGTGGTGGATTTGGCAGTGCTGTGTTAGGGGTTGGACTCCATGACCTTACTGGTCTTCTCTAACCTAAATGGTTCCATGTGCATATGAAAAGGTACCAAAGRCATAGGAGACCACAGGCAGAATGAATGTGGACTTTAAAAAGCACTGTTCCAATGCTGCCCAGAAGGCTTGTGTGCCAGGTATCATATCAAGGACCTTATATATACACCTAGGATAACTTATGAAGATAYATTTCATTCATAGTTCTGAATAAAAACTTTATTGCATTGCAAGCGAATCGAAATACAGAGTGGCTGGTGGAATGGTAGAAGAATGAATATTATAGTTATCATTTGCCCTTTATAAGAAAGGCAAGGAAAGCTGCATCTTTTAGCAAGAAAACTTTGTACTTGAGAATGAATAAACAAGCATGGTCAGCAACAGAAATACAGGTTAGGCTTGATTATATACTCATCTTAACTCATACTTGGATAAGGAGGGCTCATTTCTGTTTCAGGCTTGTCCCCAGTGGGATCACAACTAAGAAAAAGAAAGAAAGTCAGTCTTAGTGTTATTCTTTCAAAGGATTAGTATGTTCCAGTATTTGAGTGTAATTTAAGCTTCTTAACCATGCATATGTCTTCAGTAGATTATAAAAACAAAACTAAACTTCCATTGTCATTATAAGCTATTARTTATAGATTGCAATTCTTCTCACACAGCAACAGGTATGAGTGAAATGATCTCTGGAGCAGTTCTGTCATAGACTATTCAAAAAGCAATGTATGGAGAAGTGGGAGGGAAAGAGAGGTATGTTACAGGGCAAGGAGGTGRTAAAAGAGGTGTATGAATTTTATATGATCAGGAATAATGAATATAACAAATAAGTCTACATGGGGAGAGAAAGGGAGTGAGCTGTTCTGACCAGCACACATTTCAACAGCAAGATGGATTGCAGCATTTCTAAMCATGGGAGTTAGATTCAAATGAAAGCAACAGTGATTAGTTAGGTTTATGGTTTTGGGTTTGGTTTTGGGGTGGCTGGGTTTTTTGGGTTTTGGTTTGTTTTTGGGTTTTTTTGGGGTTTTGTTTGTTTGTTTTATGTAAACAAAAAATTAAAGAAATGTTTGAAGGAATAAATGAAGATTTATAGGAACATATAGCTGTAAAGAAGTAAAAAATTAAGCCTAAAGTTCATAGATCTCCTGTTGGTAGAAAGTTTAGACAAGAAATTGTTGCATAGGAATAAAAAGCCCATTAATAGCTACATGTAACTCAAAAGTTGTTCTGTGATAAAACCGAACATGTCTACTGCTGCAACTGACTGGCTGTGAATAAGTCCCTCATTCTTTGGTTTCAGCTGATGGCACCCTGGTAATTCCATGTTCATGAAATCAGATACATAATCTTCATTAAAAGATGTTCATATGCAATCATAAAACATCGCTGTCTAATGTGCTGTTTATTGTAGAAACAGAATAATAATGTGTTTGGACTGGCATGATGCTATTTGGAGAACACTTCTCAGCAAAAAATTTTCCAGTCCTTAAGCTTTTGGGAGGTTCTGAGAATTCAGTATTAACAGTAWTAACAATATTAACAGCTCCACTCAAGAGACAGAAGAGCTCTGTACCTGTCAGGATTAAGCCTGGTTTGCATTTCAAAATTCAAGGTTGGACAAGGTTACTTTTTGTTTTTCTTTTCTTTTCCCTATAATAATAGGGAATAACAAGGTAGCACTTCTGAAAGTGTCTCCAAGAAATATGAATTAATCTGTTCTGCCTCTGTGAAGACTTTCTCTACATGTGTAGTATACTGATAACATTACTCAAGTAATTATCATTATCTCTGAGCAAGTGTTTTCAAACATTTGATATCTTTTAATAAGGAAAACACAATGTATTCTGCATAGAAGAGCTGGCAAGATTCAGGTGATATGGTTACCCAGGAAGAGAACTAGGGGAACGGGAGATGTATTGGGGAAAAAAAAAAAAGCAGAAATTGAATACATAAAAGAAAACTGCTCCTGCACAGTATTATTGGTTAATAAACATCATTGTGTCTCACAGGGGTACTGAAGGGATTTAGCAATGAACTGTAGTTACCCATTGGATGTAACTGTAAAACAGTTCACAGAACTGCAAACCACAGTTCACAGAGTGCAACACAGCACTGAATTAACAAAATACCCAATTCACTRTATATATGCATAGCACCTTTTTAAACTTGTTTACTTCACAAAAGCTCTGCAACAGTTTACTTTAATTACTTCATTTTCACTTTTGACATAATTTAACACTCCAGCTGCAAGAATGATTAATGAACCTGCAGTTACTTAATGTGATGGTATAAAATAATAATGTATAAAATAGTGTGAAAGCACCACAATGCTTTTTACCATGTTCCACAGGTGTCACACTTTCCTGGGAAACATTTTACATCATTGAGAGTTAAATACAAACTAATTTGTCTCCCTTTGCCTTTTCCTAAGCCAACTAAAAAGTTAGATGTGCTGGTACAGAGCTGTGATTCAGAATGATATAAAKGAGTGCAGCAGTCTCCTCTCCTGATCTCTCTTTTTCTTCTGAACTATTAGCTGAAATAGCTGCAATTTAATTAGAAGAAGAGAACAGTTTCACTTATTTTACCTGTTTATAATTAGGGCACAGTGAAAATTGTCATTAACAAAAAACAGTGACTGGTTTTTTTGGGGGGGTTTTTTTGGCCACTATAAGTCATCCTTCCATTTCCATAATTAAAGAACTGATTTTTTTTTCCACTCTCTGGGAAGAAAAATACRGTATTGTTTCTATTTCTTCAATTCTATGCATGGTCTGAACTTTATGGTGAATCAGAAAATGTTTTCTACCAGTACTGTTGCTAAATAGCAATGGGGTGGATGGTACCCCAGCAATGCACACATTTCATTTACTTTAGCTTTGAAATTTTGATTGAGCARGGAGGTCACTGAAGGATCTCTGTCTCCTTTTTTTGTGTATAATAGCAAGTTTGAAAACAAGCCTGTCCCATGCCAGCTGTGTCATGGCAAGGAAAACCCATTCCTTCATTCTGGGTGTCAGGCTGAAATCCTGCTGTGAGTTTCTGTTTTCATCAAACTCTGGTGAAATCCATAAGGATCCTTTCCATTGCCTCTGAAAATTTGCTGTGGATTAGCTCCCAACTGCAGGCAGTGTTCTGTTTCCCTCAGAAGTGTCCCAGTTCAGATAGGCAGMRKCAGGGGAAGGGAAGCAGCAGTGCACACATGGTTTTACCTTAGATCCTGAAGCACTTTCGTACTGTCTTAAATCTCCAGTACAGGCCAACTGCTCATTGTCTCTTCCAAGCAGATTTCTCCAAAGGGAAGAGGCAAAGTTGCTCTCAGTAAAGCAAACTCTCCTCTCTGGTGCTGGAGCAGAGTAGAAGGAGCAAACCAACAGCCAGTCTTTGGCTGTGCTGCTGTTTACATCTTTTTGTGTAGAATTAAATGTGCAGTAGGGGTACAATGAGCTGCAAGCAAGCAGGTTGTTACAACTGTACCAGCTGATCTAGGTTAAATGCCCAGCTCAGCAATGTGGTTGATAAATCACTTCTGAATTTAACCTTCTCACTGCATCTTATGAGACCAGAGATGTTCATTACACTGTGCAGGTCTGACTTGGCCTTTGTAAGAGTGGGCAGGTCCAGAAGCTGACAGCACTGCAGCATTTACGAGGCTCCATTGTGAGCTCACCAGGTTTTCCTGCATTATTAGAGAATGTGTGGAACTTAATTTTTTGTATTCTTACTGAGCTGTGTGTCTTAAATTATGAGAAGGTACTTCAACAATTAGTGTTTCAGTGGGAATTGTGTGCTCTGCTCTTGGTCTGTTATGTTGAATAATATGTTTAGAGACTTTCTGGGCTCCTGCTCTTTTTTCTAAACATCAGAAACAAMGAGGTTTTCAGACAGGTGGAAGTCACTGGGAGAGAAGGTGAAGGTTTAGGAAGTGCAATGACTCAGGCTGTTCAGAGTCAGAGGAAGGAGAGAATGCATTTCCTCACCTTCATGAATATTTGTTGGATGAAAAAAATCTGACAGATAATAACAAGCCCTCTCCTTGCTTGTCTTTAGCATATCTCTGTGTAAGCTCCCCCTCTCATAACCATTTTGTATTCAATCACAGGAGTGACTTCAGTAATGAACAAAAGCTGCACCACTCCTGTCACTGTCTACTGATCCTTGTCATCCTTCTGCAGTGTGTGCTGAGCTGCCACAGTTTAAGATAAAGCTCTGTTATTCTAAATCACTGAAATGACAGTGACACTGTACAGCAGGAAAATGCACAAGAAGGAATTGTTTTAAACAAGCTTTATCTGTGAGAACTGAGSTTGCAAATCTATCCAGTTGTGTGTTAATACCAGTGTAAGTTAGTGAAGAGTGCARAAAAAAGGCCTGACTTGAAGCCTTATGGTTGGTCTTATCCCCTTTTGTTGTCAATGAGGAGCATGGCAGACTGTAATAACCTTCAGGCTTAGTTTAAAAATTTTTTTAAAAAGCATTGAAATAGCAGTAAAAATAAGGAGACAGTTTGCTCTCCCTCAGAGAATAAAGCTGTCTAGAAAACCATCAGTGAATTACAAACTGATGACTGAGAAAACTCATGATTCTTCACTGAACTGGACAAAAGCCATTGCTCTTAAATTATCTGCTTTATTCCTTCTTCCTTCCTCTCCTCTTCCATCCATCTCTCACATATGTGAAGCTGGAAAAAGCATGTGGAACTGGAAAAAAAGGTAAAACAGTCTAAATGTAATTTCAGAGTTCACTGATTTAGCTTCAGTTACACCTCTGACTCTTGAAATGTTGTGAGGCTCTGAAAGGAGAAAGTATGGAGAGAGCAGACATCACACTCAAAGGGACAGGATTTGTAAAGTCTAAATGAAAGTCAAACGATGTGTATGAAAATGTGATAATAGCTCTTAAGCTAGAAGGGAAGAAAACTCATTTTCTTTTCAATAAACGTATCCTTCAAGTGCTGCCAATCTGTATGTGGATAGCTTCTTATATAAAAAAACAGATTTTATATACATAAGAAATGTGTTTCATGTATATGGGAATTCAATTACTTCTGTTCCCTTTAACCACTACAGGTCAGTGCTTTCAGATTCTATGATGCTGTATTTTGAGTGGTGGCAAGAAATAYGCTAAAGAAAATGCTTAGAGCTCATGCACCTCTACAAAAATTGGTTTTGCTTCCAGAAACTGGGTAAAATCATAATGCTTTGTATTGCTTTGATCTCTCTCATGCTGCTCATTCTCATATTAAAAGAGAGGAAACTCTCTGTAGATTTACTGTATATTAGAAGACAATGTTTGGAAATTGTGGACAATGTAYAAAATATTAAGGAGTCGCTGATATTTTTTGCATGTTGCTGCTGAATATGGTTCCATAGTTAGTTAATGAAACTTTTATCTCCAATTTGTCCTAGAGAGTCATATCTGAGAGCCTGGATACAAGTAGTTTTAAAAATATTTAGATCATCTTGACAATGAACATCACCTTTAGTAAGGTTATGCAACAGTCAGTTAAGAAAAAAAGAGCTAAAAAATTGCCTGTTTTTAAATTTTGTAGTATCTCCATACTTTGGAAGATGAATAGTTCAGTGTTTTTTTCTTATATATAGCATATCCTATGTGAAAGTGCMTGCTAGGTTTAATCAGTCTGCATATGCTGCAAATCTGCTCATGTTTATAGAGCATTTTTATTCTGACCTCACTTGGCTTATGACTGCAGGGATTGAACAGGAATTCCTAGCAGCTGTTCCCCCCAGGAGGTCCTTGAAGATMTAGGCAAAGACATTTACAGTCACACAGAAATCCTGTAATTGGGTAGTGCCAGAAGGAAGGGAAGAAATATGAACAGTATGGTGGATGGAGASAGAAACAAGACCAGCAGCAAGTGGTTTTGGGAAGGTGGTCAGAAGTAACGAAGACTAAGAAGCATGGATAGCACAGACTAAGCAGGAACTGTGGATGTCAGAAGAGGTTAGAGGAGAAGGAAACTGTTCTATGAGTAATAAAGCACTGATGCTTGCAAGTAATGGAAACGTGGAGCTGTGAATAGTTTCATTAAAGAGCTGTCATATGTGCTGGTGAAACTCATGTTGCCACTCCAGTAAATCTCTTTTAGAGAAGTCAGCAACTCTCCRCTGCCACCTCCTACTGCCTTTCTGACATAAAGTCCACTGACCTGATKATTCAAGGTTAGGATGTTTCTATGTTAACAAAGTTAACATTTCTTCTTCATTTCACCTAAAACGGAGAAAAAGGAATGYAARTTTAATGTCCYTGAGTCTTTTTAAACAACATTARGATTTAGTTTYATGGTGAATAACTRRAATCTTACACTGCTCTAGAATACAKSAAAATGTGCAATCTTCATTTGTGTCTASTACCTGTATTCATCCTGAAAAACTAATTCTGTTTCATGTTTCCRAATAATTTTTGGATAMGGGCTGGCATTGGTTTTTCAGGTTCCATTTACACAGATTTGGAGAGCCTCACTGCTGAGGTGAGAGGGCCCCGTGTTGTGTGGTGTCTCTCACCTGCCTTCCTGCTCGAGAGCAGGGAATACTTGCAGGGAACTGTGCTGGGAGCTGGAAGGGAACTGTAGGGAGGCAGATAGGTGCAAGTGGTCAGCTGCTGAAGATGTATCCTTAGGACACAGAAAACATAATTAGGCTTTGCTGGATTTCTCAGACAGCCGTAGCTCAGCTCTGGCAAATTTACAGAGTATTAAGTTTGAACTGAAGTCCACCCATCACACACTCACCTGCAAGATTAGGGACATCACAACACTGTGGGAGTTTTTGTTTCTCAGCTGCTCCAGGAGGTGCCTCAAGCAGTGACAGGAGGTGCCATGGAGGCATGTTTACCAAGGGGACATTAGAGTGGAGGAGGTCTTGGAAGATGATGGATCATACAGACATGAAGCACAGAATATGAAYTTAAGACTCTTGTCTGGAGATAGAATTTCTCYRTTATYTGTCAGAATTCATGCARGAGATATTTTTATTTGCTTTTTGTGCCATTTTTATTTGCTTTTTGTGCCTATCAGGGAGAATTGGGGTAAGTACTTTTGTTCTTTGTGATGTTCATGGTCACAGTTGTCATGAATAGAAAAATGCTCTTCTTCCCTTGCCTTTGTAGAACTGCTTCATGAAAAATATTTGCCTCTGAGGAAAGATGCAAATTGTTCACCATGAATCTTAAAAAAAAAAGCAAAAGCAAACTATTTCTCAGCAGACAAGGGAAAATAAGAATTTTGGGAAAGCAGTGGAAAATATGAGAGTTCTACCCCAACACATACTACCTTTCAGTTCTTCTTCTGTCTGACTGTATTGATTTTTATTTTGCACCTTTTTGTATACTCACCTTGTATTGCTGTTTCAAGGTGAGGGATTTACTTTGTTTTGAATGCTATAKACCTTTTCCCAGTGAAGGCATTAATTTATTCCACACTAGAGGGACATTGTCTCTTTAATTTTCATTGAAATCTTCTGCTGTGTTATCAACACTAATCTGAAAGCTGAATGAAATCAATGTACACAGAAAATGAAATTATTTAKTCAGTGCTTGTTCAATCTTATCAGTCATGTAAAGATTCTAACATACAAAGATATATATCTATTTCCTTCTCTTGTTTCCTTTCAAAAACTTTATTCCTGTYGTCTTGATACTATCATTTCATACCTACAGAATGCAGAAAGAACATGTTTTGTGCTGGTTTATATCTCCTGAATTCTCACTGAAATAGGAGGAATTCTGGAGRTACTAAATTTGTATCAATAACTTTTGTAATAGTGAAGTGTTAGAGAATATAACTTGTTATTTATTTTACTAACTTATTTATGCTTGAAAATACTTGGTGATACAGTTTTTGATAACATGATAATTTCMAATAATTTCATGATAATTTCATTTTGTCTTTAGCACACCCTCAGTGTTGCAAAATAAAAACCTATACTCTACTTCACTGTGCAAGAGACATGTTCCCAGTTCTGTTCTAGAAATGTGTACACTTCAAAGAATACACATACTGGGACTGACTTAGCCATGCTTATCCACTTGTATAGTCTTTACTTGCACAAACAGTTCTGTTGAAGTTAAAACTCCCAGATAYACCACAATTACTCACATGCTTTAAGGTTGCATGGATCTTGGCAATTGTATTCTGCCCCCCAGCTAAAGGTATGCCTTAGCTTCATCTGATAAATCTTTCTAGCTGAGTGTCCCTGCTGTGAATATGTATTTTGAAAGCTGACAAGTGAATGGCTTCAGAGCCAGCTATAAACTGCCACACAATTTTTATGAAGAAGCAAATCTATCTAGTTTTTAATATTATAGCTCTCTTTTCAATGCTGTTGAGCTTTGCTGTTTACCTCACTTTACAGCATTTGTTCTCAAGGAAGAAATGTCTGATTATAGATTTCTTGCTGATGGTAGGAGAAAGAAGAAGGAAGATGTGAACATTTTCAATACGAGTCTTTACAATGACTTTCCTTGTTGGGGCAAGAACTGAGGTCATTTTTGGCACTTAGCCCCAGACTGTTCTGCAACAGCGCTCTGTCCCAGGGTAGACCTTACCAAAGAATTCTGCTCTCAAAACTGGAGGCAACTATTTGCAAAACAGCAGTGCCAAAGCCGAATTTTCTAATCTCTCAAGGACAATAGCAGGCTGGCTGCGTCCTAGGTTGTGTCATGGCTGCTGGGTACCCACTGTACACATGCAAACAGGCTATACCCACAGATTTTGTCTTCCCTATGATACTAATAATGATAAGACTTTCAAAGTGAGTGGGGCACAATCTCTAGTGCATTATCTGGCTTGGCTTTGCTATGATAGCTGTTATAAATTGATTTTACATGTCAATAGTGGCTATTAGCTAATTGCATAATCTGGCTTTTGGATGTGCTTCACATGCAGCCTTACATTTAAACAAAGCTTCCAGTTGAAAAAGGAATGAAGTTTCCTTTTTTCCTTCCCCTCCTTTGAATTACTTAACTACATAACCATATCCTTATTTTCCACTGAATGTAATTAAATGATTCTTAGAAAATTATTAAGTCAAGAGGTCTTGGTAAACAGTTAGGCTTGTGAATGAGTGATTGCATGTGTGTGTGAAGCAGAAAGGGAGTGATGCTGGGAGTGGRGGTGTCTTCGTTGTTATTTGAACAAACTGAGTTAATGAGTGTTTTCCTGCAAATAAACAACTCCACAAAGCATTTCCCCTCAGAGTATTATTGTAATAAGCATTGTCCTTCGGGAGCTCCAATTCTCCATGCTGAATTTCTCTCCATGGTACAGTGGGATTTTTGGCAGGAGCTACAAGGAACATATGGGATCTCAGTATTAGACAGAGATGTACTGCTGATGGAGAAAACCACTGTGCCCTTACCTTGCAAAGATATGTTGTCATGCATGGGAATTGTGTTGGAGTATCTGAACATCATTCCTGCTTTAGTCAATTCCAAAAGCACAATACAGAAGTGTATCAGTCCAAATGTTGTGGAAGCAGAATAATTAAGTCATGTACTATCCATTTCTGTTCTGTGAAGTCAGCTGATAGAATGCCTGTGGTATTTGCATGGCCATTTGAATCGAATGTGTGTGTSTTCACTGTAAAATGAGCATGCACCTCTGCTCACACCCTGCCRCAGAAATTTCTGCAGCTCCATGCAAGGGAGCAAAATAGGGCAAACTTACACCAGTAACACTATGACCCAAATACTTGCTAAGCTTGTACATGTCACCTCATTAGATGCAAACTTGCTACTGTGTATTTTTAATATCAGCTGGCTGCAGCATATTTTCAGCTATTTAGCCCATGTATCTGTTTCACAGGCTGTATAATTACTGCTGTATGTGTCAAGACTATCCTAAGGTGATAAGATCTTGTTCCTCCACTCCATTTCCCGTACAAGGAAAAAAAAAGAACAACTCGTGTTGCTTCTCTTACACTTTTGCAACAACCTTGTGTACACTTGTGCACATTTGCAACAATTCAACCTAAGGTGAAATTGCCAGTTTACAAATTAGGGCAACAGTAAAAAAAAATTGCCCTCCTCTGCTCCATGTCACATATAATGCTGTCAACCTTCTCTTCTCTTTTGCAGTTCTGCTACTCACAAAACTAACTTAGCTTTCTTGGTGTGATAAAGCCCATCTGAATTATTATAGTTGCAATGTGCTTTCCTCTGTAATTAAGAAATGTTTTATTGCTACAAACACTTTCTTTGAAAATAAATTGACAAATAAATGAAAACCTTCTAGCTGCTTATTTACTTCATGAAGAGTTTATTACAATAGTCAGAAAATTGACTATAACATGGGAAGAAATACTATAAGAGGATAGTTCAACTACATTGTTTAYGCACTTCAGGTCTCATTCACTTGGATTCATTTATTATTTGTTCAATATGAGTCCTTTATATGTATAAAAACAATTTGGTACAGCTTTTTCTGTCTCATCTGCATTAGATAGCYTGTAGAACATAATTTGCAGAGCACTGTGGCCAGCAGAATTGCTTGAGCAGTTTTAGCATATTTCTTTTTTAATAAAAGCCAGTCATGAACTTCACCTAAATAGTATTCCTGCCTTTGTAATGATTGTGACATTGASATCTCTCTGCCTTTAAAACTTCAGTTTGCCATTGACCTGCAAGAATAAATTGAGAAAGATTATTTACCTTTACCCCATTATTCTTTCTCTATTTTTCTTTTTTTTTTTTTTAAAGAAGATTGGTGTGGCTACTAAATAGTCCTTCTCAGTGCTTTAAGAAAGAATGGATAGAAAAGAAAGTAATGTARCTTTTAAAAGAATGCAATTTTCCATGTTTCTACCAAGAAAAATTAGCATCACATTRTAAATCTCAGAATATCAACATATTTGATGAGAAGTAAATGAAAGAAAATGTTGTATTTTGCAGACTGGACTTSTCTATGGACAGGATGTTAAGTTGTAATGTCTAACGTTGGACAGAGACACATGGCACTGGGCAAAGGGCTGAAATAGCTTAAATGCTTGAATCTATTCCTGATGAAGCTTTTCTCAAGTAAATACCAGATAGTTAAATACGTAAATAAATAGTTATCATGCCTCCATGACAAGTATATCCCTTCTGAAGGGATTTGACTCTTTTGGTCCATTTTCATTTCATCAGTATTTCATGAAGCAGCATTATTATTTTGGGATGCATACTGCAGGGATGTCAGTCTGGGAATGGAAATGTTTGGGGAGTACAGGAACAATTGTATTTCATAGAAACAAGTTGTAAGTAAGATAGCCAGAAATCAAGAAGACAACTGCTAGCCCAGGAGCTGGGAAACAGCTCTTCATTTACAAAAATCCACTGGAAATATGTGTGGTTAATTCCTCTAGGTTAGGAACCAACAAAATTACTGGAGAATCTCATATTCTGTTGACCTTCAGAAATACTCAACCCCCCATCAAAAAGTCTCAGTTTTTTAMAAGCAGGCAGGGACATCAAACTATTTCAACATTATTTGTGTTTTCTTGTCTCCTTGGGACAAGACACAGRGAGAGAGAGCAGAAAGCAAATCTTTCTTGTCGAATTCCGATGTAAATTAAACAAAAAGGAAAATACTCAGGAAATTTGCTCCATGGCATTCTGTGGAGGAATATACTTATATTGGTGCCTTACCTAGAAGAACATATTATCCAGAGGTCACCAAAGAGGTGGCTTTGGCTGAAACATCTGAACTGATGTACCATGCCAGCTCAGTACACTAAGGGCATGTTTTGTTACTACTTTTWATCTGCTGCAGGGGTGTAAAGACATAATGATCTTCTTAGGGAAAGAAAAAAATAWAAAATTAACAAAATCAGATTGACTAGAAACTATTCTTTGAAATGAACAGCAATTCTTAGTGCTGCCATAGAGATTAAAAAGACTAGGGTTTCCTCTCTGCATTGCATTTATTTTATTTTGTAATCCTGTGAAAAGAAGCATTTTGAAAAAGTCTATGGAATGTCATGATTCCAACTGATGTCCTTTGTTTCTGTTATTAGATTAGATTTCTCCAGTCTCATACTTCTGCAAAAGCCCTTAAAAAGAGTATTCATCTGCTAGGATAAAAGTCAGACATTTTCTATGTTAGGAGATTATTCTGTGCTTTTATGAGATGTGCATCTTTTAAACATTTGAAATCTGCTGCCAAGTACAGTTCATAGTGTGAAGATAAATAATGTCATTAAACTAAAAAAAAAAAAAAAACTTTTAATGATTGGTGGCTATTCAGTGAGCTTAGCAATTTAAACTAACACTTCCTTAGAAAAATCACCCCAGTTACTAAAGTTCTAAGCCCAACAATCATTTCAAGACAATGTGGCAGCATTCTTTTATAAAGTGGGTCACTGGTGATTTCCTGAAAGCTTAGCCCAGTAATTTTCATGTTCTTTTTATTGCTATGTCAAAGAAGAAATATAAAATGTGATTTGGGTTGTTAAAATGGCATAACATTATTTCAATTTAGCAGGAACTGTCTAGAAATAAGGCATGCTTTGGAGGTCATTCCTAATTCCCTTGAGGACAGTTGCTGCAAGCTGACAGATTTATACTTTGCCAGCCCATTGTTTTGCCCTTTGTAATGGTGAAGGAATAGATCAAGCAAATTCTTACTACAGAGTTTTTCTGTTCACTGCAGTTTTTACTGTTTACTGTGTCTTTTACTGCTGAGTATCAGCAAATTAAAGAGAGTAGCACTTAGCTCATGTACTTCTTTTATTTTACACATACATGGTAAATTTTTTCTATTCAGAAATACCCAGAATATATGTAATTYGTAATTTTTAATTGAAGASATGTTCAATAAATCYTAAAGCATAGGAAAACAGGAAAACACTCAATGCTAAAATGAATAAATGATGAGTGTATATGACAATTTTACCAGAAATTAGAACTAAATCTTTCTGTCACCCTAAATATGAAACAATTCAGTATTTATTAATTTTCAATTTAACAAGCAGGAATAGGAAATAAAAGGTTAAGATGTTAATAAGTTAATAATAAGAATTTTGCTTTTTTATTGTTATTATTCTAAATGCAAAAATMTTTTCTAAATTCAGGTCAAAATTTGTCAATCAAACATGAATCTAAAAATCCTCTTCCATTTGTAGCAGAGAAGGTGTACTCAGAATTATGCCATATATTAAAGATAAGATCAGAGTGCATTCTTGCTGATTCCATAGCACAGCCTGCAAGGAATGAAGCACTTTAATGGATATTCCCTGCAAGGCTCAGCATATCCCTCCCCTTGGGCCCTTTAGTAATTTGATATCTCTTCTTTCCACACATACTTACTCACTTCTAGAACCATAAAACACATTAGCATTTAATTACAGTTTTGGTGAATTTATTCTCTTGTCCACTCTGCTGTTTCACTCAGAATTTATTATGCTGGTATTAAACACCAAAATGATTTGTTTACTCTAGCGCCTCCTAAAAATACAGAGGCAATTGTAAACAATGCATTCACTCCTTTGTAACTAATTGATTTGTTTGAATGGTCAGGGATTGTTCAAAATAGCATTTTAGCAGAATTTTTCAGGATTTTCCAAGTTTGCCTTCCTAGAAGTCATATGCCCAAACAATGAAGCTTGTGAGAGCTTGAAAAGATTTTATTACTGTGATCTTTTCTGCTTCAGGTTCCTAAGTGACTCATTGTTCTTGGCTTAAAGATAAATGATGCTGTTTGATCAAAGTATTTTTCTATGAAAATAGCATCTCCAGACGGGTTCTCAGAGAGATCCATTTCTTGTTGAATTTTTGCCTAAAGTATAAAAATCTAAAGGCATGGTGTCACATCCCTTGTAAAGGTTAATTATTAAATTTCATKAACTCCTTTCAGTCCCTCACAAGGGCTGTATTTCAGAATATACTAAAATAAGCTTTGCTTCTATTTTTCAACCTTTGAATARGCATGATGCTGGAAGATATTTTTGTTCAGGTTTTTTTGTTTGTTTGTTTTGTTTCGGTTTTTTAAAATTTTTTCATTCCTTTCCTTTTTACCATTTTTTGTTCAGCTGTCAAAGAGTATTTCCACTCTCTTTCYAAGTCTGCCCTTTATGTTCTGGATATAGTCTACCCTTACAGAAATCAACTTTTTTTTTTTAATAGTTACTAAATAATAAACATACTTATCTGGAGCAGTACTCAGCAACAGACCTATGAGGTAGTGGCTTGAGAGTGCATCTTTGGATCTATATGAGCTGTAACAAGTGAAGGAAATACTTAGATTTCCAGAAAAAATTAATGTGTGCTGTTGATGTGTTTAAAGCTTTGGTTCTTTATCAGATTCCTGATTTTAGGGAAGGGTAACAAACSTGGAAAACAAATGCATTTGAGAACAGTTAATTCCAAAAGGTCATTGTGACAAGAAAATAAATTATGAAGAAGTCCTTGAGTTTTTATGTCTATGCTCTCATCCAAAGYGAGAGTTAATTCTGGTGGAGTTTATACAGATGATTGTCTTCAGAGATTTTGGTCACCACTTCAGCTTCTAGGACCAAAACAGCAMTTCTCATCTTCTTGGAATCAATTTGCCTTTTTAAAAAGGGCAAGGGAAAACAAGAGAGAGCTATTAATCCTAAAACTGGTCTCTTGGGTTCTAATAAGCTCTTATGAGTAAGATCCTSAGATTTGGTTTGGRAATGGTGGTGAGAGGACAACTCTTTTCCRTAATCTGGCTCTTTGTCTTGCCTGTTTTGGTAATCAAACTGTGCTGAGAGTAGGCTTACCAACTGAAGCCCTTTTGTTTCAGACAATATCACACAAGCATCATCTGTTGTTAGGGARATAGTCATCCAGGGAACAGTCATCAAAGATAGCATGATGTCTCTACCAAATTCAAGCCCATAAAGACTGTTCTATTGAAAGCAGAATGGTCCCTTCCCATTTTATTTTAAGCTACACTAGCAGCTGCTGTAATACATAAAACAGCTAAATTATTTCAAAACAGCATTAATGAATTTAAATGAGACCTGCAATCTGTTCTTCTTCAGTCCAAACTTTCAACTACTTGGGATGAACAGGGACTACAATTTAAGGATGTAATCCCTGTTATCTAAAAAAACTCCAGTTGGGAATTATGCATGCTCACAAGTGATGGAGAATTAACCTTGTTGAGAAAATTGTCAAGCAAATAATTCTAAACTAGCAACAGTCAGAGGAAGGACTTTCTTGGCTGTAATACTGATATTTTCCACAATGGGGAGACAAAATTATAACCAAATTGTGAATGATGAACCAGAGAAGATAATATGTCATCATTGCASAGGTTCCATTTAATGGACAGTTTAGAAAAAGAGATGCATGAAATATTCCAGCTAAGATAAATGCAACAAAGAAAATCTTGTATATTTAATTTTTACTGTACATTTTTAATTATTCAGTAGGAGATACRTCAGTAAAGGATTATTAAACTATTACAGTAAAGTTTTTGTAGCTTATTTCCATTGTAAGTATTGACATGTGCCAGTATTTGTTATAACAGCAGCAACTTTAGGTACATGTCACAATCTCTGTTCCCTGTTTTAATACTTGTTTATATTGAGAGACATGGATTTGATGGAGGGACCACTTAGTGAATAAGGGCTTGCCTGGATGGCCACACTCAGGGRGTTGTGGTTGGCAGCTTGATGTCCAGGGGGAAGCCAGTGACAAGYGGTGTTCCTCAGGGSTGGGTGTTGGGATGGGACCAGAGCTGTTTAAAGCCTTAGYTGGKGACATGGACAGTGGGATTGAGGGCACCCACAGCAGGTTTGCCARTGACACCAAACTGTGTKGTGTGGCCAATGTGCTGAAGGGCAGGGATGGCATCCAGAAGGAYCTTGACAGGCTTGAGGGGTGGSTCTCTGCAAACCCACTGRAGTCCAGCAAGGCCAAGTGCAAAGTCCTGCACCTGGGTCAGAGCAGCACAAATACATCCCAAGCACAAATACAGGCTGGGCAGAGAATGGGTTGAAAGCTTCCTTGAGGAGAAGGACCTGGGGTTGTTGCTTGTTGAGAAGGTCAACATGAGCTGTTACTGTGTGCTTGCAGCCCAGARAGCCAACTGTCCTCAGCTGTATCAAGAAAAAGTGTGACCAGCAGGTCAGAGAAGGTGTTTCTCTCTTTTTATTTTTACTTTGTAAAGTAAAGAAAACCCCATGATTTTAGCAACATTCTGATTTGGTCTGGTTCATATCACTACAAAATTTCTTTAGGCCACTTKTATTGAAAAATACTTTGCCTCATCTRCTTACAAAATGAAAATACTGTAGGCTAATCAAACTAAGATTTAGTTTGTTTAGTAAAAGTCTTATTAAGCATGCCCTTACATTCAAGGTCTGTGCTCTGTTCGTTCAAATGCAGACTTTTAAATTCAGAAACTGCTTCACAAATACCAAATATTTGGGGAGAGCTCTTTTTGTATGTATGGAGTCAGGACCTCTSAGCAAGCTGAAAATGTAATTCTCTTCTGGGGTGATTGTTTTATCTGAAGAGAACTACTTGTTTGTGAATTACACAGACAGTTCACCTCTGCCTGATATCCCAGGATATTAATCCAGAATTAACAAATGCACTGCCCTGTTCCCTAACTTGCGTTGCTGATGCAAAGCTACAGCTCAGACATTGCAGTAGGTCAGGTTAGTCAGCAAGATAAAAGGATGGCATCATAAACTTTGCAAGCAAGTTAAACCTGAGGTTCAGTGAGTCCTAGCAGACCTTAAGTGATGATGTCTGTAACTCTGCTATCTACTTTCATCCCTTCTTTCTCTCCCACATCATCTGATGCTTCCTTGAAGATTCCTTGTTGACAGCAAAAGTGAATAGCATGCTCACACAGTTCAGGGAGATAAATAAATGTATGCTCAGTGCTGGTCCAAAGTCAGGCAGAGGCAAAAGTGGAAGTAGAATGGCTCAATAGATTTTTCAGCTGTAGAATAAAACCAGGACAAAAATAGGMGTTAAAATCAAGGGAAGATTTTTCTTCCTTCTGTGTGTTTGAAAGACAAATATTTAATAAARTAAACATAAGGATGTACCTACACTGTAATCTTCATGTTGGATCTGACTTGTTTGACTTTAACAAATTAATCTTTTAATCTACCTGTGACAATTGAAGTTAAATTTCTTTTGGTGGACACCTGTCAAACTGCTGTAGCGTTTCATTATATTAAGTCTCTGTGTTTAAAACTTGAAGAGTCTGAATGGCATCTTGCATTGGTTCTATCATACCTTCTGTTTCATGCAGTGCTAATTAGCCACTTCATTTAAAGTGAGGTGTTGTAACCTGACTTTCTTGCCCTTCACCCTCTCTTTAGAACTCTGTGTAAAGCTTCTTAATTACCACACCACCACATTTATCCCAGTTGTCCTGTTTGGGGAGATCACCAGAATGCTGGCAAAGAAAACAGAACATTTAGAATTTCTTAACTAGCACAAAATGCATCTACAAAATGAAGGGAACCACGGGCAGGGCCTGATGGAGCAAGACARCATTTTAAAACTCCTGTTAGACTGTGCAGTGTCTGCAGCAGTACCTCAAGCCTCCATCTGCCATATTTACCCCTGTGTCTTTAGGAGTTTTTTCTCTCAGCCTTTACAAACATTATAAAGTTTTGTGAGGAGGGGTGGCTTTGTCTTTTTCTTCAAACAAGTGGGTTTTTAACTCTGCTTTGGGAGCTGCTGTCCTTTTGAGGAGTTCCCTGTACTTCCACACATAGGGTGGAGAAAATACCTTTTTTCTCTAATGTGGTTAAAACTTTAATTCTCCCAGCTCCTGAGTCRTGCTTCAGATCTCCAGTATAAGAGAATATCCTGATGTTTCTGTCGGGCTGGTCCTTCACAAGACCAGTACAAGTGTTGTCTCAGCTTATGAAGCATGATGGAAAACAGAGTAAAAATAGTGTTAGAAATAACGAGCCTGTTGATTCAGTTAATCAAACTGAAATTTGAAAATAGATTTTCCTCACTGCATGCACTCATCTACCTTTTATACTGGATTTTTATCAGAAGTAATGAAAAGTTCATGTTTTCATGTGGTTTGAAAAGACTAAGCCTACAGAGAGTGTAGTGGATTGTAAACTTCMATAATATTTTGGTGTTGTTGTAAAGAGCCTTAATTAACTCACCTGCCAGTACCCTCAGCTCAGGCCTGTGCAGTGCCAKGTGTGCAGGTTTCTGGAGGAATTGAGCCAGGGGTTCAGGCTCCACCACCTGGCCCTGAGAGTGGCCCCATGGGAGGTGCCCAGTGCCTGGGGCTGGCACTGCCCTGGTGCCCACAGCTGCTCCTGGCTGGGGCACTGGACATGGGGAGCCCTGAAATTGCCACAGCCCTCATGGTGCCCCCAGAGGGTCTGCTCAGACCAGAAGACACTGCTTCACACAATATGTTTAATGCTTTTAAAGAAAAAAAAATGCAGTTCAGTAAGAGATTTAAAGATGATTTTGGTGTTCCTTAGCCTATATACATTCCTCTAGGCTTTGTGTTGTAAAACTGAGAAGGAGGCAATGAGGATTTTTGTCATTACACCGCTGGGGTGCTCTGTTCATTGTTGAAACCATAGCTTTGCCCTACATTAGCTGTGTCATTAACAAGTTCTCCTTGTTAAAACAAAAAAAAACCCAAAAAAGTAAAAAAAGAGTGCTGTTTTCAAAAGAAGTGGCGAAGTGTTTTTGTTCAGGAGGCAGCCTTTTTATGAGTTGCCTGACCTGCAATAAGTAAACATTAGAGAACCCTTGATAATTAATATCTACTTAAATTGCTTTCATGAATGTGTGTGGCCATCAGAGTTATTAGCAGTGCTAAGAATAAACTGCCAGCTCTCATGGTAAAGGAGGAATCATAAGCTCCTCATCTACCTCTGCACTCCCTGAACAAAGCAGTTAGTATTGACAAGCCCTCAAATCAGTAGCATTGAAAGTGATATATTCTGCCCTGGTAACACTGAACATGTATAGAACTAATAATTGCTTAAAAATAACCTTACTGTTAGGGTTTTTTGTCAGGGTAGATAGCATCTCCATTTCTCTGGGAATTGTCCTCTGCTTATGCTATTATATATTTCAGCAAAGTTTTTTGAGATTCTGTTCTTCAAGTTTGCAAGAAGGACTAAAACTTGCACACAGAGTTAAACTAAGGGAATCACTTTACCTGTCCAAATATACATACCTAAAAAAATAAAGCCCTTGTAGCAAATTAGTTTTTAGATATTTTAGACTGAAACATTTTTAAATACTGCATATGCTTCTCAGATTTCATATAAGATAAAAAGTTTCAGTGACTATCTGACAGCAGATAAAAAACCCAGAACATATCAGAGAATGATAAATGCTTATAATGACTTCTACTTTAAAAGCTGGAAATTAATTGATTGACATGGGACCAAAGCACATTTTAAAGAAATACTTCTCTTACAAATTGAAGTTCGTAGAATGATTTGGGTTGAAAAGGACCTTAAAGATCATGCAGTCCCACTCCCCCTCCCTTGGGGAAGKACACCTTACACTGGACCAGGATGCTCCAAGCGTCCAACCTGGTCCAAGCAGTTCCAGGGATGGGCAGCTTCTGTGGGCAACCTGTTCCAGTGCCTCACCACTCTTACAATGAAGAAGTTCAAGTTGGTTGATTGAGACAAGATAATAGTCAAAACTCTGTCAGTATCTAATGGCTTGCATATAATAGAGCTAAAAGCTTTCTGGTGAACAGCTGATGCTTGTTCCATTAGAGCTGTGATAATATCCTCCATTGCTAAAATATCAGGATTTTCTTACTGTTCTTGTTTTCGTTAACTGTTCATTTGCACATTATTACTGAAAATGCATGCACATTAAACAGAAAATAGGCTTCTGTCCTGAATGGACAAAGGGCAGTAAAGAATGTCCTGACTCCTGTAGCTGGGACCCCATTGTGTGCAATCATTGCAGCTATTAGGCATCACAAAAGAGTCAAGTGTGCACAACTGTGAGCAGCATGTGCAAGGCAATGAATAATGGTCAATGGCTGGAGCAAGGATGTCATACCTGGATCTTTTGTTTAAATGAAATCTAATGCAGATCTGTGAGGCACCTCGCTCTGAATTCTTACATTCTCTCTATGTTGTCTCCAGTGAGACTGAGGATGGAAATTACTATGGGGGTATTTCAAGCATGATTGTCTCTGCTTGACACAAAAGTAGCAACTAAAAATCTTAAATTTAACAGATCCTTTATTTCTGATTTTCTTCA
>CADDXX010000507.1:129960-173326 GCA_902810485.1 Alauda arvensis | reverse complement strand
AGTCCATGGAAAATTTCTTACTTCATTTAAGTTTGATTCAAGTAATGGAAAAGGCCCATAATAAATGCAAATACAATAAGGAAAATCAAACTTTTCTATTTTCCTGCCTTATCTGGAAGTGCCTTACTATAGTTAATTTAATATCTGCTGAGCTGTTTTGGGAAGCATGTGTCTATGTGTGTGTGCATTTTCCTCACAGTGAGTATTTRTGACAATTGAGGAGAAAAAGCATTCTTGGCATTTCCCCAAAGAATGTTAGTCTTGACATACAGCTGTATTTCTATTTCTGTCTCAACTAGAAAATTAGATATTTTCTGATGCAAATGCTATGCTATGGCATTTTTGTGTCAAGCAGTGACACCTTCTACAGAAAAGAGGCTTTTTTTTTAAGTTGTTAATATACSCAGTTAAAAGTGTGTGCAATGTATTTATGCAGAAATATTTAACATTTTTTCAGTGCTTTGGTTCACGCAAACACACAACCCACTACTGAAAATACAAAGTTGTGAATACTGCTTAGAGATGAAAGAACATTTCATCTTTGGTATTGTATAAAGAAAAAGCAGCCAAAAATCCCTGTTSTAAAAGACTTTCTTCATCTGCTGTTCACCCTTGGAGTATAGCAGTCTTAAACCCAAAGGGTTTGTAAAACATGTTAAAATAGGTTCAGCTTAACAAACAGAAATTAAGTTTATAACTACTGTACATTGTCTTGGCTTTTTAGTGGAAGTAACTGAAAATCAGAAAAACAACCATGAAAATGACTTTTGTAGACGTATATGTAAGCTGTCTAACTATTGCTTGAAGAAACAGGAGACTTGTTCTGCTTGTTAAAATCAGAATTTCTTAATCTGCTTTAAAAATAAATAAATTACAGCTAAGYGACTAGTAAAACAGTCTCCTCCTTAAAAAATTCATTGCTGAAAGAAGGCTATTTCCAATTCATGAGATATCACACTCGAGTTAGTGTTAAGAATTTGGCTTCTCAGAATTATGCCTTTTATTTTTGTTTTCTGGTTTAAAAGCTACCTGAATATGTTACAGCATCTAGGCCTCGGGCATACTCATTGCAGCAGTGAAGGCATTTTCTGTTGACTTTGTTGACTTGTTGTGAGATTCCCCTTGGGATGTTCCTTTTATATTTTCTTCTGACTTGCTTATTTTGTTTTCACAACCAATTTCACAAGGGTGACATTTTCTAGAATAGTCAATTTCTGAGGCATTCACCCGGAACAAGGGACAAGAGATGTTAAATATCTGTTTTGAATCACTCATATGAATAACCAGAGGCAGATTTTTCAGCCACCCAGACAAATTCCAGCTCCAATAAACTGATCTTTACTTCTTTGCATTTTCATTCATTGAGTGTTTGATTTTGAAAAAGTAGAGAAGACCAGAAATACTTCTCCTTCTTCACAAAAGGGAGTGTAAACAGAAGAGGAGGGTTGGAAAACTGGGGGACAGCCTATGTAAGATCTGATTTGTTGCTTKTATTGCTGTAAGGAGGCAGTGGCTGCTGTTGGAAGTCGTCCCTCCCTTCTTTTTTTTCTTTAGCAGTAAGTTCTTTCTGGTGTTTCCAAAGACAGCAGCAGACTTTACTTTCTAGGGATTTATTACAAGTCATATAGGCAGCAGGCAGTTCAGCTTGTGCCTTTAAGTTAGACATGAATCTCTCAGAATAAATGCACATGAGGGTGTCTTCCACTGTGGTATGTTTAAAATGCAGTTCCTGCTATACTACTGTAATTATGGTTGCCCTTGTTGACTTGACAACTTAAAGGAGTGATATATGCATGGACCAAGAGATGATTTTAGTTTACTGAACTGTTTCTTATTGCTATTATTGTATTTACTGAGGCTTGCTTTGATAGAATCAATCTTTATAGCTACTCCATGGTTTGTCTACACAAATATCTGTAAATACAAATAAATACATGTATAAACAYACATATGCAAATATRTGTATATATTTGCATTTRTTCACAGTGATCAGCAATGTTGTCTTTTGATGTATGGTCAAAAAGGATGTGTTTGGATAGGCTTTCACAGTCAGAACCTATTTACTGGATTTGTAATTGCATAGTAAGATCCCGTGGTTCTGTGGGCAATATTTATTAGGCTCACACAGAGCAAGGAGCTGACTCTTGCTTGTACCCTGGAGGCTGAAGATATCAGCTTCAGGATTTCCTGCGGCATCAGTTAGTGCAGTGACTGAGAAATGAGATTTTGATTTCAGAAAGCTTGACTAAGGTCTGCATAAAATGTGGCATAGCACATTGTGGTATCTACTCACTGTGCCCCTGGAAATATTGCTAGCTTCTAAATTTCTAAAGATCTGTATTATTTATAACTGCCAGTGGTCRTGCTACTTTGTTAAATTTTAAACTTAACTAAAAATGTTAGCATTACACATGATTTACCTCCTAGCAATCCCATATTTCATATTTAATTTCTAATTTGCCTAAATTTTCTAAAGTAGCATGTGAATGTGGGCAAGTGACAGTCTTGCACTGTGATGCAAGAATGCTGAAGCTTGTTAAAGACCATGAATGAACAAACACTTGTGTATTTCTCTGTGAGTACAAATATTAGTATAAAAATAAGATATCACAAACTGTTGTCAAAATATGTTATCTCACTTCCTCATCTTTATTAAATACGTAGTAATGGATGCAGTAGATTTGTGCTTATTTCTGAAATGTCATGAAATGTAAAGCTGTAATATGGATTATATATGACGTCATCATTTTTTGAACAATTCTTCCCATAATGTCCTTTTTTGTATCCCTGCTGTTTCTTATTTCTAACCTGTTCTCTTCTAAGATGAAGATATTCTAAGATACTGCTTTCAAAAAACTGTCTTGGGTATTCAGTAACCTGATTATCAAAAAAGGTGCAAGAGATTCCTGGTCTCTTTAGAAATCWRAACTTGCACTATGTGGTACCTTCTRAGAATTTTTTCAGKTGCTGTCCAGTGCTGTGATTAAAAGAGGTGAATATCAAAACCACATTGGYTTAGTCTGGGTCACAGGTATAATATTAAAGAACCATTGATCCCAGCCCTTTCTTGATCCCATTAGACAAGAATATTTTTGTGTAAGCTACTCTAATGAATATAGATAGCATAGTAGGCTGCTGTCTAGCAGAATAGGCAGATTTGCCCTCCTTTCCTCTTTCAACACACTGAAGTATGAGATACTAGCCCTATCAACCTGTCCTGAAGAAAGTTGATAATCACCATGAGTAGATGATGCCCTCTTTCTTACATAAGGAATTAACAAAAAGTTGCTCCAGCAGCTCATACCACTTAATACCCAGAGTAAGTAAATAGAAATGCCAATCTCTTATTCACATGTTGGAGGTGAAGGCTAAAACACAKTCTGTGCTCTGCTTATCTCCATTCTAATTAACACTCACTTCTGACTGAGTGCACTGAATGTGTTTGAACTTGCATGGGAACTTTCTCACCTAAAAGGAAGTTACAAGTGTCTCTGCTGGTTACTTTGATGTGCTCTTATTTTCCCCCTTTCTCTGTTCCTAAGAAGATGATAATTTTTTTWAATCAAATATTCATTTTACTGTGAACCTTTTGCTCAATTTATGRTATTAATAAATTAGATCAAAACTAATGAAGAAGGGCATAATTTTCTTGGTGGGTGAAAAGGTTGTATGATAAAAATAAATAAATAGGTGTTTCAGGAGATCTGTTAGGAAGTCTTAGCAGGCACCCAATGCATTTTCAATGTGTAAACAAGGTTGTAACTTAAGCTCCCAGGGTTAAATGTAGAGTATGCATGTGTTTGTTTCATGGTGATTTTAGTTTGCATAATTTTTAAAAAAAGAACAAAACATTTTTAGTGCTTTAAATTGCTCACAAAAACTGTATTTAGCTTTTCCACAATGTCAGTATTATGATTGTTTACTTGAAGGTTGTTTCAGCACCAATTAACAACCAGTGTTTCTTTCTATTTTTTTGGTACTCCAGGAAGCAGCCACGGAAAGACAGAAGATGAAAGCTCCTATTCCCAACTTGATTCTCTTGTATGCTACTCTGACTCAGAGCTTGAAGGTTGTAACCAAAAGGGGATCAGGTAAGTAAATATTTATCTCTGTGGTTACAGTGTGGCTTGGAAAGAAGTGCTTAGTGTTTGCAAGTAAATACCAGGATGTTGTTATGGTGGTTTGAAAATACAGTTAAGAGGATTTCAAATTCTGCAGCAAGAAGAGTTGTCAGCTACTATGTATTTTTTGACTATGGTTTTATGTGGACTTGATGAAAAAAAATCGTGCATGTAATGTGAAATGAATATAACCTTTCACCTGCTGAAGGAAAGTTATTCCCAGAACTTTTTAACTTACTTAAAAGCCTATGTTGCAGTCAGTGCTGTTGGGTTACTGGATTTATCTGTTTTGCTATATACTTTGGAAAATTAAGATCCTAGMGTTTGGGTTTAAGCAACAAAAGATAGATCAAGCACATTAAATTTAATAAGCATGAAAAGGKAACAGCAAAATGTGTTTTTGAAAGGGATAACTAATACGTGCTTAAAGAGTTTAATTCAGCAAAGTAGGTGGTATCCAGACAATGGGTAGTTTTGGATTCATTTTTTCTCCATCACCCTGAAATTCTACTTTTACTCTCTTTGAATTTTCACTGGATAATGAAAAAATAGATACTACTTCTGCTACCTATCTTGCTGTATTGCACTAAAGAAAACTAAATCCTTAACGAAGGCCTTAATTCCATGTTGGTGGATTAATGAAAGTCTTAATCCCATGTTGATTGAATTAGTTAATTAGGTTTGTTGCTAGTTGTAAGTTTCCTTTTGGCATTGGAGTGTTTTAGGTAGCTTTTGTTGTGCTGTTCCAGAAGTATGTCTCTGATTTATTTTTGTCTTTTGGTTGGTAGTAGTTGTAAACTGGTGCTTGGGGAGAACACAGCTCTTTTTACATTTTTGGCAACATCTTAAATTATACCTTGCATTTTCAATGGATTGTATTTGTAACAACAGAATGAAACAGATTCTGTCTCAAATATTTTAGTAGCTGGAAATGTTGATGTAGGGAAGGCAAACACAGACTACTACTACAAATAAGGTATTCCTTAATGAAAACTTGAGATTGAAGTATATTTGGGGTTATTTAAACTCAAGAAAACTGAAATACACAGACTGTGTGCGAAGGATCTGGTGATAGGTTTATGTGTTTATAAAATGCTGTAGCCTAGATAGATAATGCAGATATCCTTTGAGTGTGACTGGCTAAGATTGTCCTGTTTGATTAAGATTTAATACTTTTAATCTTTTAAGTCAAGGCCACTTAATCCAAATTTAGTAAAAACATTATTGATCCTCTTAAAGTAAATTCTACAAAGACATCCATTTTTRAGGAATTAAAAAAAGTCCAGCTATCACCTTTTACTTGAAAGTGGCAATGAAAACTTGGGTTGGCTTTGCATTTTACTTCATAATTTCTTGCTTGTATCCTCTTAATCTGATTCACCAATGCAAARTGGTAAATATACAATTTAATTTATGTTTGGGAAAGTAATACAACTGCTGTTCAGCAAAAGAAAAAGCATACAAAACTTTTCAAGATATATAGAATTTGTTCTCGTTCTGATGCTGTAATAAAAAACTATAATAGAAATCTTTGGGTCATACCTTACTGTAACATGGGGTCTTGATGTTGTTGCATCCTTCTCCTGTGTAAAGCTTCAATTAGATGCATCACCAAGGGGGCAGTTTGTCATATTGTGTGTGCAAAGGAAAAAAAATCTCTGATTTACTGAAATCTTAAATCATTCTGCCTTTGGCCATGCTGCTTTGTGAGTTCAGGTTTGAAAAATTTTTTCAGTGCTGGGTGGAATGTAGTAGTGTGTGATGGTTCTTGGTTTGCTTTTTTAGTTGTTTGGTTTGAGTTGGTTTGGTTTAATTCTTGTACTTCCCTTGGGTGCTCAGGAGGGCTATTTTTGCACTACTGAAGGGTTTCTACAAAGAAAACCTTATTTAACAGAAGTTCTAACAAAATAAGGTTGGCTTGCATGTACTGTGAAAATATAGATGGTTTCCTAATGTTAGTGCAACTCATAATTGGAAGTAGGAAAAAAAAATCAACTTGGAAAGTAGAASTTAAGTTTTATGTGAACATGTTAGCCAGAGGCAGAGCATTGTGAGAGCATGGTTAAATCTTTTCAGTCAGTTCCACTTGTGAATGCAGTTTGTCCTTGAAATGTCACCATGAAAGCAAAGAAAAAAAAGAAAAAAATATTTTACTTACTTACTTATAGTATAACAGTTATAAATATGGAGTTGCAGTATTCAGCTTTTCAAGATGTGTTGTTTTTCTTTACTTCCTTATCTGTTATAAATTACAGGAATGTAATAAAGAAATTGATATTAATATGGTAAATAGTTGTTTTAATTGGGATTTATTCCTTCTAATTCACTTTTGTTGAGCCGTTTTCTGATGACCAAACCTAAAAACACAGATCTTGTGTTCTTTCTTTATTCAATTTACATGTGTTTCACATATAATATTAATTATATTAAATATCTATGATTATCTATATTTATGTTTCATTTACATTCAGTATTTATTATTAAAAGAGGTCTGTTCTTGAAAATGTCTTTTCAACACTGTCAGATTAGTAKTCTATGTTTATTTATCAGCTCTACTGAAAAGATAGTGATCAATAAAAGAATGAGTTTGTCAGTCTGATAGAGATATGATTCCAATGACTTCTGTGATTTTTCATGAGCATGAAAGCCTACCTTCAGAAAGTTGTTTTCTAAAAATCCATAGCAATTCTGATTTGATCAATTCTGACCATCTGTTGGCTTTCAGGACTGAAGTTATATAAAATAATTAGCTATATGTGAAAACAATAAGAATCAGTATAGTATTGTTGTTTTTGTTTGTTTGAAAGGAAGGTTAATAAAATCTTACAATAGAAGAAATCTTAGGATGTGCTGCATTGGATTAGATCTCTGATCATGACAGTGATCCTTGTACAAAGCACTTAGTTTTCTTAAAGGTAGTCTTTGAATCTTTCTACCACTGTGTACTGTGAATCAAATAAATATATTAATATAGGGAATAAGGGGAACAGTGTTAATCAGGTATTTATTACATTATCCAGAAAGCATACTTTAAATCAGTCTGCTCACAGCTTTTTAATTTACCTGTTTAACACTTTGTCTTGTATGATTGTYTCTGACAGAAGATACTTTTTTTTTCCCCCAGTTAATATTTTAAATAAGTTCTGAACAGTTTCAAGTTACTCTTATGTTGAACTTCTTTTACATTGAGAGCATGTGATGACTGTGCTTGTTACATGAGAACGGATGGGTGAGAAGTTGTAAAAACTCCATTACTAAATACAGAATGCAAGAAACTTCTTCCTAATGCATGTATGCAAAAGACTTAGAAGCACACCTTAACTTTCCTTSCCAATTAGAGTTCACCATACAACTCCTCCTRCAGGTTGTAATGCCTYCTCAAGAAAGAAAGRTTCTTTGCTGTAAGCTTCCCTGTTCCAACCACTAGCTTCCCAGTGGGCATCATGTTTATTAATTGGGTGTTTCAGGTATTCAGTGAAGTCTCCCTGAACCACAGAGGCTTCAGAGCCTGCAACAGTAACTGCAAAGAGGAACTCTGTCAAATAATAGTGCTCAGATAGGATTTGCTAAATGGGAAGCTGACTCTTGTGCTACTTCTCAGCTCCTTTAAGTCTCTTAAAGCATCTTCCTATGTGAAACAGTTCCTGTCTGATCACAGTGATCTACTTGATGCAAAGGGAGAATAAATACTTAAAGCCTACATATTTTGATCAATTCAGCACATAGTTTTCAGGAATTGACTTTTGTAGAAATTAAACTTCGAAAATATAGACGATAATGCCTGTTTCTTAGTATGCAACCAAACTACATATAAATATGTGATGTACCTAAAAAGTGTGTAGATTTACTTTTTGTGCAGTTTGGTTCAGTCTGTAATAGTATTTTGAGAACTTCATGGTAATGCTTCTCTAAATGTTTTCCTTTCAGTGAATTTTCCTGAAATTATCAGGTTTCATAGTTCAAACTGAATTGTTAAATTTTTTTTCAGTCATGTGGTTTTACACTCATAGGAACTTAGATTTCTAAAAGTCTCTTCTTTACAGGTTGAATGGTATTTGATCACGTACTTGTGCTGAACAGAGTTTTGGCTTATGAATTATTTAATGTTCATCAAAGAGGAAATAGGAAAGAGAGCCTCATGCTGATGCATATAGACTTTTTTCCCTGTAATATGTATATATTAAATGAAATAYTTGAACACTGCATTGCCATCTGGTGGTTTTTTCCAAGGATGCTGAATAGACAAAAGAAAGAAAGGTTTGGGATTTTTTTTTTTTAAATCAAATGTGGTAAAAGGGAAAAAGTGGAAAAAGGTATGAAAAGAGATTTCATTACATAAAACAATTATGAGCTGATCAGTATAATCAGGTATTTTTGTATTAGCTTTTTCACTCTCAGATTGCCTAATAACGATCTGGCTGCCTTGTATCACAAAGGTGAGAGTTGCTATTACTGCCTTTAGTTTTCTGCTTTTCTACAGATCATTTTGCATTATGAGTTAATTAATATTCTCTGTTCAGTTCTGCTATTGCGAATAGAAATTTTCTTTTCTAGATCAAATTTATTCTGCAATGGAATGATTTGGCTATAACGAAAATCTTTCCAGTGATGGGTTTTGGGATATGTATGAGATCCTTCACATCATTATGATGAGATTGAAGTCTAGATATGTATCTTGTGTAGCAGATTTCTTCTCTTTTTAATGTCTAGTATTTTTTGCCTTAGCTGTCATTACTCAGTAYGGGTGGTTCTTGTTGTTGTACTTCGATGAAAGATCAATATTATGAAAATAAGGTAGTAAAGACTTTGAAATTGAGATGCTATTTTAAAATTTTATTTTTGTATGAACAAAATATTAATTTTAATAAGGTAAAAATATTCAAGTTTTTTTTTTCAAAAAAGTAGTGGAACTCTAAGGAACAGACTGGAAATACATAATAAAATATCAAGTAGTTATTCTTCAAGAATTACGAGATTATTTTTCTGAATTATGGTCATCCCTGTTTTTTTAGGATTTATTGCTCATGAAATAATAAGTATATTTTAGATAATAATAACAGATGTATAAGAGAATATCTCTGAATAAAAAGACAGTTGCTTTTTCTAGAAGGGAATACAGGTGACCTCACCCCTGATAAGTAACAGCTGTGTTAATTACCCWATACAGCCTCACCACTGATGAGTCACAGTTGTAGCCAATAAAGATAAATGTCATAAAAGGGAGTGGGTTAGCTGGTAAAGGAACTATTTAAGGTTGAGGATGATGAAGAAGAAGGATCCTAAGGGGAGAGCATTGCTGCTATGCAGCCAGTCTAGGTCTGCAGTTAGAGCCTGTTGTTGGAACCTGCAGTCACAATCTAGCCAAGTAAAAGCCTGCAGTCAGAGGCTGCAAACTAATCCATGCAGTCAGGGTATAGCAGGAAATAACCAGCAGTCAAAGGCTGCAAGGGAAGCCTACAGCAGGAGTTTGCTGCAGCCACAGTCAGTGAATGGTTGGAGTCAGGATGGCTGAGCTGTAAAGAGGAATAAACCAGGACCCTTTTCATGCTGTGGTGAACGAGAAGTCTTGGCTCATTTTTACCCTCTAACAAGAGGACTGCTGCAACAGCGCTTTTTCAACTTTTCAACTGGAAAAGGAACTTATCTGTGCAATACTGGCCTTAACATCAACAAAGCCAAGATTTTACACCTCAAGAGGAATATCATAATGAGAATCAACAATGTAGTTAAAAAAAAAAAAAGCAACATAAATAAGTCTGAGAACACATTGCATCTAGGAAGAGTTTTTGAATTGAGTTTACTTGTCAGTACTTAATACTTGAATTGTCCCTATTTTATAGAATGCATATACATAATCCAGTTTACATGGCAAAAACACTTTGAGCAATTGCATGCAATTAAGTGCTCAGGCTTAGCAGAGATCTGGTACCCAGTATTTGTATCTTTGATTTTTTTTTTAATAATACTTCCAGGTAGATTTGGTGTCCTAATTGTGTAGTATACACAATTAGTAGTGCTACATAAATAAATAGTCTTATTCTTCTTAGTATCTCCTTTCAGTAATTCTATTCTACTTTTAATTCTGATTGTGTTTTGGTTGTCTAAGTGTTTTCCTTTTGGCTTCTTGTCAAAAGGCAATTAGTTGATGGATTTCATATTGGGTCTGGTATGCACTGAATAGTAGTAAGAAGTTTCAAAAATAAATTAATATACCTATTGTTCTTTCTTACACAGTTTATAAGCAGAACACTCATATATACCATACTCCAGGTACTGTGAGATTGGAGGAAAGCAATTACAGAGTCTGTGTCTATTTGATGTATAAGATTAACTTCCAAGAGCAATGACTTCTTAAACTGGAACAATCAAGACTACTGTTATTACTATGAAAACTTTTTTTTATCTCTCTGGTTGGTGACAGGAAGAAAAAGTATCGTGAATATCAGTCCAAAGCAAATATATGTGTACCTTTCTTATTGCACTGGGGAAAGGAATTATTTTTGCATCATGACCTGATTAAGAAGTGAACCTTGCTTCTTATGAGGATTGTTTCAAAAAACTCATTTTGAATTGATACATAAATATGCAACCTAGTTTATGATTATAGCTGTGGGGCTGAATGGGGAAAATTCTGTGAAATATGTTTCTTTTTGATGGAGAAGAGACAAAAAGATGTGGCTGAACCTTTACAGTTAAAAAACACAATAGGGATAAAGAGAAATCCTTGTTTCATTCTCAGGCAACTTTCCTATATTGTGATCTATTAATTCATTCCATATTGATTTTATTGAGGCTGATTTTCTTCAGGGCTTTATCCTAAAAATAAAAGATGYATTAATTTTCTTTTTGGATCTGGTTTTTTATGTAGAGATGGTTATTCCTCACTATTTAAATGTGTGCTAGGAATCACTGTTTCATTTTTAATGTTAGAACTTCCTCTTCATAGTTAAAGGATTAATTAACTGAGTGTATCCACTTCCTTGGATTTTTTTTCTAATTACTCTACAAGAGATACTGTATGTCAGTGGAGAAGGAAGTTCCTTGCTTTTGTACTTGCACATTTCTTGTAATAGAAAAGAAATAGAAAACCTTCAGAAGCAAAAGAGTCATGGGGTCATCTGAGATGAATGATTTCTTATGCCTGYTGGGAGGGAGGCCTAGATGATCTAGAGATGCAAGGACTATGTAAATGCTCTGCCTGCTTCCTCAACACTTGCACTCTTTGTCCTGAACTTCTGCTGTCTGTTAGAGAGAATTGTGAGGCCTTCTGTAATTAATATAACCCACAGAAAATTTTTACATCTTGCTATTGCTACATGGCACCAGGATGTCAGAAGAGCAATTAGTGCCCTGTAGTACCTTATTAGACATCAAAAGTATCCATATTCCCATCCTGCAGCAATTCTGATAAAGCCATTTACACCAATTTTGGTATGAACCTGAACTTCTTTCTCAGTTTATGAAGGTAAACCTCCATTTGATTATTGTTAGGTGAAAAGACATGACTTACTGTTTTTGAATCAAGAGATACTGGAAGCAAGTAGGAGTGAAGAATCAACTTATTTAGAAAATTTCTGCATTTTCAGGAAGTTAGAGGATTCCTTCAGAATATGGTTTTGAACCTGGAATTTGAGTTTTTTCTGTTTGCTTATTTATGCCAATAGTATATGGGAAGCATTAGATTTAAAAAAAATAATAAACTTTTACAATACTGCATATTTATTTAGCTACAAAATATTTTATGGGTTGTACTGCTATGAAGTAATTTTCAATGTACAGTTTTCATTTGAAGAATAATAATGTTGCTGGAAAGAGCACCAAATTTTGCTAGTTACCTGTGTTTGGCCATGGGGATGGTTTGGCTCCAATGGTCTCCGTTCTGTYACCCTGAATTTCTAAGCCTTCTGATGTTTTCATATGTGTAGTGGAGTTTCTCACAGCTTTCTGTAAACAATGGAAATGTTATTATAACTGACGTTCAAGTTTACATTCTTAYTACTAGGAGGAGAAAAGAATGACATAGGTTTATATTGACCAGTGTGATTGGAGAGGTGGAAACTTCATTCTCCAATCTTTGGCCGKGGTTAGAATTTTATATAAATCAAGGTAGAAAAATAAATTTTGTTTTTTTTTCCTGTGTGTGAAYGCTGGCATGTCATGCACTCTTTTCGTGTAATAGTGCAACACTATTCTGCTTTTATAAGCTGAGGATGCTATTCAATATGTCAGATGAAYAGCAAATATGGGGATTGTGTACCAAGGGGTGGCAGGGAGACTACACTGTAAAGAAAGAAAGAAATATAATTCTGTTCCACTGGAGGATTTGGGCAGTAAGGAATGATTGCATCTCAAGCATAAATCCTTTGTGACACATTACTTACTTTGGAGACACTGTGAAAGCAGTAACTGTTACTTGTCCTGTGAGCATTTATGAAACAGGATGGCTGGCATTTTAAAAATAGTTATATGACCTTTTGTTGTTTCTATGATCCATCCTGATACTTTTCAGAGTCCTGGGAGATTGTGAATGATACCACAGTATGTGAAAAGACTGTCTGTGTTTTGGAAAAGGGTCAGGGTTTTAGAGTGTGTAATATATATTAAGAAATGACTAATGGTAGGAAAGGAGACAAAACAAAATCTGAAGCCAAAAGGACAGTAATAGATATTCTTACATAGTTCAGTCAYTGAGTTTTAGTAGCTGCTTAGGATGACTCTTTTCTTCCACAGTCCCAGTTTTCCCTGGGGAACTGTTMGTGATTGTTTTGCTGATTGGCATCTGTTGGCAAATGGCCTAAAAGATTTCAAAGAGCCAGTGACCTTTAATCAGAAATCACTGTTGCAGAAGATTTATTTATCTGAATATTATCCTGTCAATTTAATGTAGAATTATGACTGAGGAAAATAAGAAGGCAAAAAGCCCTCAAGGACRAGTAATGTCCATTTGATATATTTGTCTTTTTTATTTAAGTATACTCAGTAGTGAAAACTATTAAAATATAAAAATAATAGCAATGAAAATAAGTTCTGCCCATTAGAATAGAATTGTTGTTATACTTAAAGGAAATTAAAATTGATGAAATCTGTCTTATTAAAATACTTCCTGACTTGCTATTCCTGAAGACTGGAGGGAGAAAGTGCTATAAGTGCTGTATACCTAGATATGTGGGAACCAATTTAACATGAAAAGATGTTGTCCTTTAGATTGCAATTCTGAATTCTTCAGACATTTTTTCAGCTGTTATGGTCTTTACTTCAAAAGCAGGATACACAAGGTCTTGCAAGATTTGTATTTTTAAATATTTTTTTCAACTTTTTTTTTTTTTGCAATTATAAGGAGATCTTGTAATGGTAAAGTACAAGACAGTTATATTAGTTGACAGGTGAGTGCTCCTCATCACCTTGCTGTGAAGGCATAACTCATTTCAGGAAACTGTTGGTTGTACAGATGCAAAGCAGACAACTGTGTTGCAGCGACCTGAAAATTCGTTTAGTGGATTAGTCCACGTCCACAAATAACTCTTTTTCATCCTTGACAAAAAGGAGCMGTTTTTACTCTCTTGCAAATAACAGCAACATACATAACTTGGTCARGGCAGAAGAGAGCAGCCAGTAGTTAAGTYGTTAATACTATTTTTTTAAAAAGTRAWACAYAGACCTGTCTTAAATTCCAAATTTTCTGCTGAGTGCCATTGGTGGTATAACCCAGAGAGAACTCTGAGGCCAAAACAGAGAGACAGGGAAGAACAATGTGAAAYCCCTGTGTGTGTATAGAGATATCCATGCTAATGAGGCAAGGCTCAACTCCTTCCTACGGATCACAGAGCCTACGGAGACGCTGTTAAGCTTTCACACAGGTGATTGCTGGGGAGCAGCTCAGCAGAAGAGGAGGGARAACATGGAACAATGGTGTTAACCTCTGAGCTCTTTCTAATCAAACAGTCTGAGCCAGGTGTGAGAAGGAGTCAAGCTGCCATTTCTAGGAGTGACTGATGCATAGCTCGTGGGTTCTCCAGGGTCAGGCCAGCATGGAGGCCAGTCAGTGCATTGTTTTCCTTCTGGTGACTGTGCCAGGCACTTCACACCCTCTGCAAAAAAATAACTTTTTTGTACCACATGTTTATTTTTGCTGTTGACAGTGTTTTAAATGCAGTTTATATTTTTGTTATGTGAGTGACAAAAAAACCTTAAACTTTGTGTTTYTCTAGGTAATTGAACAAGAGTCAGTAACAATGCATCCTAGTTCAGTAATAAACTTCTTTTTGAAAGATTTTTTCAGCAGAAATGCGAGCTGGTATAAATTTACAAATATGCACATTTTCTTTTTTTTTTAGTGTACTACTGGCTGTGAATTTTTAGCAAAATGGGACTATTAATGGATGAAGCAGGAAGCATAAAATTAGAAAAAGTCTGAAAAAAACCCACAGTGAACTATGTTTGTCAGAAAATACATCTTTATTGTGAGAATGTCTTATGTCAAGGAGAGATGGAACAAATTGCTTCTGATGATTAAGAATGGTAAAATAGGATGGCTTTTATTTTACTAATTATAATGTTTTTTTCTATACATTTGAAATATATACCATAGAACCCACTTAAAACAAATAGGTAAGATTTGAGATTAAGGAAATCACTTCTTACTACCTTTCCTCAAATTTTCAAAGTAAACAAATTTATGAAAAACATTAATAAACTAATAAATTTTATTGTCTCACTTGAAGTAACCACTGTTATTTCTGTTATCTGTTACAGTTATCAGAACTCCTTTTCTTATCATTCATAGGCAAATTATTATAAGTCTGTGCAATGAAATAATGCGATGTTGTAACAAAACCCAGTTTGGACAGTTTTAACAACCTAAAATTTTATCACTAAAAAATTGCTCAACAGTATACCAAGAGGCAAGGTCATTGCCCACTAATTGCACCAAAACAAACAAACAAGCCTAGTAGACAATTTTCAGGATGTAAGAGACTGAATCCTAAAAGTGTGATTACACTTCYRTAATGCCTTAGAGAAGCTGATAACTCTCCTTCACAATAAGACTCCATGAAAAAGCAGCTGTCCTTATTATCATCTGAYTAGTGTTGTGCTATCTGTAATTCAGGGAAACTGAAAATAAATAAAATKTTATGCATATTTAAGTAGGTGGACTGCTTTATTCATTCATGACTGTGTTTCAGTTTGTCACTGGTAARTTATGCACATCTAATAAACCTTTGCATTTCAAAGTACCTGAAACTCATCCATGTACAAAGCCAGCATGTTTTGTGTGTTTCTGGTATTAAAGACAGTTATGTTAAAATGCTGCTGTTAATTCCAACTCTGCAGTAGATGCTCAGCATTGCTGTTGAGGGTTTTTTGCCCAAGTTCTGAGTTAACTTTTTCCTGATAGAGGACAGTTTTAAGTGCTAGTGAACTATATCAACTCTTGGAAGTGAATTACTTTGACAAGCTGTGCCATGTCGGAGAGAAATCTGGATAGGCTGAGCTGAGGGCAGTTGTATGAGGGTCAGTAAGTCAAAGTGCCAGGTCCTGCCCTTGTGTCACAACAACCCCAGGCAGAGCTGCAGGCTGGGGAGGAGTGGCTGGAAAGGTGCCTGGGGGAAAAGGAGCTGGGGGTGCTGAACACAAGCCAGGTGTGCCCAGGGGGCCAGGAAGGCCAATGGCACCTGGCCTGGATCAGCAATGGTGTGGCAGCAGGACCAGGGCAGGGATTGTCCCCCTGTACTGGGCACTGGTGAGGCCACACCTCAAATCCTGTGTCCAGTTTTGGGCCTCTCACTGCAAGAAGGGCATTGAGGGGCTGGAGTGAGTCCAGAGAAGGGCAGCAGAGCTGGGGAAGGGTCTGGAGCACAGGTCTGATGAGGAGCAGCTGGGGGTGTTTGGCCTGGAGANAGCCAGGTGTGCCCAGGGGGCCAGGAAGGCCAATGGCACCTGGCCTGGATCAGCAATGGTGTGGCAGCAGGACCAGGGCAGGGATTGTCCCCCTGTACTGGGCACTGGTGAGGCTACACCTGAAATCCTGTGTCCAGTTTTGGGCATGTCACTGCAAGAAAGGCATTGAGGGGCTGGAGTGAGTCCAGAGAAGGGCAGCAGAGCTGGGGAAGGGTCTGGAGCACAGATCTGATGAGGAGCAGCTGAGGGAAATGGGGGTGTTTGGCCTGGAGGAAAGGAGGTTTGGGGTGGACCTTATAGCTCTCTACAACTGCCTGAAAGTAGGCGTTGACATGTGGGGGTCAAGCTGCACCAAGATTCAGGTGGGACATCAGGAGCAATTTCTTCACTGAAAGGATGGTGAAGCATTGGGATGGGCTACCCAAGGAAGTGGTAGAGTTGCCATCTCTGGAGGTTTTCAAAAAACAACTGGACATGACACTTAGTGCAAAGGTTTAGTTGACATGATGATGTTCGGTCTAATTGGTCTCAATGTTCTTAGGGGTCTGTTCCAACTTTTATGATTCTATACAGTTTTTAAAGTATCTGATTCTCTAATTATTTACTTGCATCAAAGATGCTTTGTTATAYTCTGAGAACCTCCCAGTTCCTTTCTTTTTCTACCTGCAGCTATTAAAAATAATTGARTTTATGTTTTATTAGGTTGATTTAATTAATATGCTCAGTGAAACAGCTCTTTATATTCTCTCCCATTTGCCTAATCTTAATTTCTATGCCAAATTTAATATGAAAGCCTTAAATCTTGTCTCTTGCTTAGAGGAAAGGTCAGGCATCAAGTTCCATCACGCTCTAGAGAGAAGAGTAATGTGTTATATTATGCTTTGTTCACAGTTCCTTTCAGCTTTAAGCAATTGTGAATGACCAGTCACATATGAGAGTAGTTTTGGTTTATATCTGCTTCTGTCAAAGCAAACTTCTTGCTTTTTTCCCCCTTACTGAAGACCTCTCTTGCTCAGTTTTACTGAGTTTGTGGATTGGTTTTGGATTTTTTTTTTTTTTACTGTAGTTAGTTAGTTTTGGTATAAGTAGTAAGTGCTGGTTTTTTTGTTTTGTTTAATTTTGGGATGAAATTATAATACCTACTGAACAAGTCTCTTTTTGACTTGTGGTAGCTTAATGATATAATCTAAATATGAATAGTTAAAGGTGCCTGTATATATGAAATAACAACAAATATGGAGGCAAATTCCATCACCTGGAATCTACCATCCCAGTAACAGGTTTGGATTCCCTTTGCTACAATAATACTGAAGTGCTTTTTGACCACAAATGAAGATGTTTTTCATATTTATGTGATTTTGTTGAAGCAAAGATTTAGTCATGAACTGAAGATGGCTGGGCCAAGTAAAAGTTTTGATTTTTTTTCAGCTGTCTTTTATAGCATGATTCAAGTTAGGAAAGATCTTTGGATGTCTCAGGTTTAAAGTAGGGTCAGCTCTGACATCGGGCCAGACTGCTCATGGACTTTATCCATGAGAGTTGTTTGGAACCTCCTGGGACAGAGCATGGACAAATTCTCTGAGACTCTTGCTTTCTGCTAGGGATCTCAAAATACTTCTATAGTTCACAATGACCTAATGCATGAATTAAAAACTAAGTCTGGTAGACCCAATATCCTAAGAAAATCTGAAAAAGGAAAAAAAAAAAGACAAAATCAGCTAGTTGATAACAAGCTTGGTTATCTGCAGCAAAATAACAAAAAAGAATTAATCTAAATAAAAATAAATTATTTTTTTCCTTATAAAATCCTTAGAAAAGGCCTTATAATGAACTCAAAAGAGATAATTTAATATTCAATTAATTCAACTTTCTGCATAATTTATTTCCGTATGTATGCATTTTCTTTAATCTAAGTTTTTTTTTTCTTTTCCTTAAGGCAATTTACTGCTTCTGTTAAAGGCTAGTGGAGATTAAGTTCCTGGTATGTATAGAAACCTGATGGACCCATCCATTTTTAATTTTGTTTACATATAAAGTTATTTAAATTAATTTCTTCAAACTCCAAAATTTGTTATATGAAATGAAGGGTTTTTAAATAAATTGCAGCTCTGATTTCTCTAATATATTAGTGGTTAGAGTAAGACCTTTGAAACAGACTCTGTGATTGGGAAGAATCCTATGAAGTGTAGCTAACCCTGTCAATAAAACTTTTACTATCAGAAAGCTGTTCAATGGATATGTATTGAGCACACTAGAATACAGCATTGGAACAATGAATGACACTAATTATTGAGCAAGAAGCTTAGGTTTTCGTTAGCTAGCTTGTGACTTTCTGCAAGAGGGCAGTAATATTTGTTACACTTTGCTCCTTAAAAAAAGCAAAATACCCTATCAAAAATACCCAGAAACTCAAACTCAACAACTTTTTGTATGGTTTTAATTCATATTACTTCTTTTAACTGGGATATAGGCACAAAAATTTTAAACCACATAATTTTAAACATTAAAAAAATCCTAACTAAGCATAGTTGCTGATGTTGTCTGTTTCAGATTGGATCAATGGATAATACGTTCTCATGGTAAGCACTAAAACATTTGCAGATGAATCTTCYTGACCACAACTGACTTTATTTTTAAAGGTGAAAAGAGCACTTTTTTTATTTTTTGAATTGGATATTACAGGATCTAATACTTTCCTGAGGACTCTACTGGGTATCTATCATGCTCAAGRATGAACCCTTCAAACAGTGGTCATATTATGTAGGGTTTTCCTGGTTTGTTTTCTTTTCCTTCTGATGTTGGCATCCAAAKGGATTAGTGTGTCATCTTGGAAGCTAATCACAGGTAATTAAATTGATTTGCATGCAGCTGAACTCAGAGGCTTAAAGAAGGGTTGAACTGCTTTCACTGGAGAAAAAAAAGATAAAGGCTTGGCCAGAGGTAGGAGAGGAAGAGCAACTTAATAACAAAAAAATACCCAAACAAAATGAAAAAAAAAATTCTGAATTAATTTTGTTTTATGTAACATTCTATTTTCTTCAGTTGCCAACACAGTAATATAGCTGTGTCTGAAAGGATAATTGAAATAAAATACAAATATAATTCTAAAGCAATGTGTGGTTCATGTTTAACACTGAGACTTCAAACTGGTTTTTACCAGTGGTCAGTTACTGACTTTCTCTTAGTCTTGGCTGCCTGCTGCTAACATGGGATTATAAAGGGGTGAAGCACTCTGAGATGAAGGGAGAGATAATTCGTTTAAAACAAAATCTGGATGATGAACTTTAAATTYACCTAGCAATGAATTGCAAGTCCTACACAAATTATAAGTGGCATGAATCTTCTTCAAGTATGTGAAAGATCTATGTAATGAACAAACTGCAACTGGAGAGAGAGGTGAAAGTGTAGCATCAGTCTGAAGAGACCTCAAAACACAATAATTTGGAGTCTTCCAGTCAGTTGCATATAACAGTCAAATCCTCCTTATTTAAAGCCAACTCTTAGTTTATTTCRTATGTTGAAAAAACTGGCAAACATATTTACCCTGAACAAGTAAAAGATATAACTTAAACATTGACTTTAATATAGTTAAGCATGGCAAATATATTCTCACATTAAGTACTTCATAAGAAAAATGTTAACTTCCATGAGAATTGTGTATTTATAAAAAAWTTTTAAAAAGTCAGAAAACATAAAATTCTCAGTCTTTAGTCTACCAAGATAATTGTATAGTTTTTAACTAAATCCAAACCGATATTCTTTACCTTTTCAAGTGTATTATTTCCTTCTTTCTGGATACTCTCCCTTGTTTCTAGCCAACAATCCAAAATTTTGGTGAGTTTCCCTCTTCACTTTTGAGCTGTTATTGAGCTTCTTGCCTTGACAATCTCTGTGAAAAGAAAGTACTTCCTCTAGATGTGTTTGAAGATCACTGCTCTTGACAATCAAACTCCTCAAAAATCTTTAGAATGTCTTCAGAGCAGATGTGAATCTTCTCAGCTTAAAGAAACTCAGTGGGTTTCTGATGAATTGTGCAAACCACTCAGTTATAGTCCTTAGGGATAACAGAATCATAGTATGGGTAAGGTTGGAAGGGATCACATCTGGCCATCTGGCCTACCTCCCTGCTCCAGCAGGCCATCCCACATGGCAAAGGATTGCATTCAGTTKGCTCTTAAATATCTCCAGTGAGGGAGACTCCACAACCTCTCTGAACAGTCACTACAGTGAAGAAGTTCTTCCTTATATTCAGGAACTTCCTGTGCATCTACTACTATTTCTTGATCATCTTTGTAGTCCTGTGCTTTTTTGGTGGTTTTTTTTTTGTGGGATTTTTAAAATGGGTATTTTTTGGTTTTTATTTCTCACTACTACTGTTTCCTAAAGCCATCTTTCATTGTATTGGAAGAATGGTTTGTGTGGCAGTCCTGCTCAGCCTGCAGGGACACTTGCAGGCAAAGGCAGGTTGTGTAGGAGGGGCAGGAGCCATGGGCTGGAGGGACACAGCCAGAGGTTGTGGGCAGTGGTTCTGTTGCAAATGATACAGCTTTTAAAATTTGTAAGTCACTTTCATCATGGGTTTGTTTGCCTTTGCCAAGGCAGGGGGGAAGAAGTTGAAGGTTTGCTTTAAAAGACTTTTGACCGAGGTTTTGCATTTTGCTGGCTGAGGCCTGATGGGCTTCAGTCAGCACARAGAAGATTCCTAGAGTCTGAAAGTTTGGCATCTACAGGTTGGTAATAGCCAGAAAGATACAGAGAACATAAATGGACATTAGCAAATATTAGCCCCTGGTGTGTTTGGAAACACCAGGTTGGAAGCACAGATTTGTGTCACTAGCAAACTCACTGAAAGCACACTCTGCCCTACCGTCCAGAGCAGGCAGAATAGGGCAAGAAGAGCACTGCCAAGAATGGGCAAAAAGAGGAACTTTCCTTAGGGAGAGTGGAGCAGGAGAAGTGTTTTCCTTTAGCCCCCCAAAGACACTGGTGTCAAACTCAGAGGTTTTGTTGGTGCTCACACAACAAAAGATTTCCCCTTCCCTCAGTGTTACAGACTGATGCTGTTTGCACACTAAGTAGCAGCTGCAAAGAGTTATGTGAACAGCACCGTGTCTTTTCATGTGATAAATAATCCTGTTAATGTCACCTGTGGGGCACTTGGCTTTGGTTGCCAATGGGCCAGTCTGAAAGGTCATAGAATCTTTGTGTCCTGGAGGCCAGGGCATACTTACCTGATTTGTGGTAGAATTACCTTCTGATACTTAGATTAATGTGGTCCCCTATATATTTTTATATAACCTAAACTTTTTTATGGCTTCTCCCAATAACTAATTTGAGCATTGTATTGCCTTTATTAAGCACAGAAAGTGCAGCAGTTGAACAACATTATTTCATGAGATGCCTTAGAGCCATCAAAATTCAGACACCTCTCTGAGTCACGGCGTCATTCTTGCTCTGGGCAAGGAGGTAGCAATTTGCTACTGGCCTAATTTTACTAGCTGAAAGTTTCTGATTTCTCCTCTACCTTCTCTTCCTGTATGTGCAGTTTCACTTCTCTGGCCAGGAAAAGCTCACTGATCCAAGTTTTTGACAGACTTAACAAGTAATGAAGGGAGATATTGCATTGAATTAATCTTGAGAAAGTGCCTTGTTCAGGAGCAGCTGAGCCCTTCAATTTTCATCTCTTTCCTGTAGGAGCTCTGTTGTGTTTTGACATTTATGAGTACGTATTAGAAACCAACAAACAATAGARCAGTGATGTTAAATTAGTTTTGCTGGTAGTTCAACTTTTCATGTACACTTTTCATGTGTTTACTTCATGTTCTAAAGACAATTTCTAATATTTTGGTGGCAGCCAGCCACCAAACACTTCCGTGTCCCCAAAACAAATCCATGAAACTATGGATGGCTTAAAAAAAATTAAATATCAAATGTTAGAAGTCGAAATTTGAATTCCAGAATTCTCTTTTTGGCTATCAAAGAGGATTCTTCTAATTTTYTGTTTCTCTATGCATGGCTTTACACCTTTTAATTTATTTTACTGTGTTGTGCTGCACATCCCTGATAATGTGACTGAGAACTGTAATGAAGTAATGCAACATTTCCTGAAATATTATCGTTCTAGGAGAGATTTTGTTATGTGGCATCACATTTATTTCTGTTCTGTGTACTGTATGCTTGTGCAATCTAGTCTGAAATAGGTTAGTAGATCAAAAATAACACAATGGGATAACCTGTGTGATTAATGATGGAGACGACTGGCAGGGCAGCAGTCGGGCAGGCTGCATGGTATATTTGGCATTTCTACAAAATCATTGTGTTAAATTAATAGCCACATCATTTTCAATCCCATARAATTTGGCTCCACTTTTAAATTTATGTTATGATCACAGGGAGGACTAATTTTCTTTTCTGATGTTTGACTTTTATAAATGTACCATAATTCAAAGCTGTGACAGTGTAGTGTTATATTACTRAGGAATGAAGTTAAGCAAAGACCTTTTAGCTGATTTCAGGTTTTACAAAATACTTTGAGACAAAATTTAGATATTAAAAGTTACATGTCACCTAGCATTTTGGAGTCAGGTACTTCTTGATTTAAATATCTCAGATAGAATATGTGTCTCAACTGTTTTTGAACCTCTTCTGCCATGGGTGCTCATATGGTAGAGATGCTGTCAATTACCAGTGAAAGAGTTGACTTGTAGTAATTTTTAAAAATTGATGTGGCAGTCAATGCASAGAAAGAAAGTTTGAGACATGGATTTTAACTTAAATGGTAAAAACTATCATAAACCCAACAGATGTTGTTATAGTACTGAGTTAATTAATGCATTGAGGAAAAAGTCTGGTTCAACTCAATTTTTAACATAATTCAGAATTCTCTTACTTCTCCTAGTGTTATTTCCAGGACTTGGGGATGTGGACTATTTTTATTCTGGAGATAAATTTCATAATTTCTAATTTTAAAAAGTTAAGCAGATAGTGTTGAAACACGTTTTCTTTTATGACGTTGTAGTAAGCCAGCGTAACATAGTTAAGTAAAGAAGTCTTCCTATTTGCCTAAACACTATATTTTGAGAATAAAGATTGCTTGGCATAAAGGCAGTGATCCTGTTTTTAGGTCTGAGTGTGATTAGCTATTTTTAATACATGTGGCTATCGTTTATGTGAAAATGTTTGCACATATTTCAAAATTTTGGCTTCATTTAGACAGAGAAAGTTAAACATGAAAACATGACTGAGGTCTGAACAACAGTGGTTTTGTGGAAGCTCTTTATTTTTAGTGTCAAGAGCATRGGACCAGTTTATACAATGGCATTCAGTTCCTCAAAACCGAAGAGCTGTTGAAGAGGAGGCCTCTTTACAAGGGAACATGAGATAACAACACCTCTATGGATCTTTAGCCTTAGAGACTTCTCAACATCCCCTAGCAAATCTAAGCCTCACTGGTGCCATACACTTCCATGAATGGTTTGAAGCACTTTTCTTCCTTTTCTCCAGTATCTAGTCAGTTGATAAAACTATCTGATAGTCTGTGAAGAAGACACATTTCTTCCATGATGAAGCAGAAAACAATGGTCTTTATTCAACAAAATATGTTTTTCATCTTTTCAGCAACAGTAATCTTACTAGAATTTTCTAAACCATCCAATATCTTTCTCATGGCACTTAAGAACTCAGAGTGGTCTAATGAAGGTAACTTTCTGCTGAGTAATACGATGTAGTAGTTAATCTCAGTGTTCCAAGGAAAAARTAGTTTTGTTCTTTTCCTATGAGCTCCTGACTGTATTGCACATAGCTTCACACTTCCTCAGGCAGAAACTGACCACTAAATATATTTATGTACCTTTGTCCAGCTGCAGTTCTCAGAGTTGCTTTCTGCATTATATTATTTTTAAAAGTTTTTCCTTGACTGTATAATAATTACATCCACTCCTACTTGCTTAAATTAAGTATGCAGAGTGAAGATCAAAATCACTGAAAATTCGTTATTTTTACCTATCAGTTTTTCAAATGCTYAGAAGTTGAATTTAAGTTTATGAAATTCTATTCTTACCTTCAAATTCAACCTTCTTCAACAGGTTGCAAAAGAAAGTAAATRTTTTAATTTCCTTGATTACTGAATAAATCTATCTTTGAAGTAAGCAAACCTACAAAACTTTATTTAAAAGCTACATCACAGAATTACAGAATSACAGAAGCACTAGGTTGGAAGAGACCTTCAAGATCATCGTGTCCAACCCATGCCCTAACACCAAGTGACACATCCAGTCTTTTTTTAAACACATCTGGGAATGGTGACTCCACCACCTCCCCAGGCAGACAATTCCAGTACCTTATCACTCTTGCCATAAAAATCTTTTTTCCAATATCCAACCTATATTTCCCTTGACCCAGCTTAAGACTGTGTCTTCTCGTTCCATCAGTTGCATCCTGGAGATGAAAAATGAAAAAGACCAACCCCACCTGACTACAGCCACCCTTCAGGCAGTTGTAGAGAGTGATAAGGTCACTTCTGAGTCTCCTTTTCTCCAGGCTAAACAACCCCAGCTCCCTCAGTTGTTCCTCACAGGGTTTGTGTTCCCAGCCCCTCACCAGCCTCGTTGCCTCCTCTGGACGCACTCCAGCCCCTCAACGTCCTTCCTAAACTGAGGGCCCAGAACTGGACACAGCACTTGAGGTGTGGCCTCACCAGTGCCAAGTACAGGGGAAGAATGACCTCCCTGCTCCTGCTGGCCACACCATTCCTGATCCAGGCCAGGATTCCATTGGCCTTCTTGGCCACCAGGGCACACAGCTGGCTCATGTTCAGCTGCTGTCACCAGCACCCCCAGGTCCCTTCCTGCCTGGGCACTGTCCAGCCACACTGTCCCCAGCCCATAACATTGCAGGGGGTTACTGTGGCCAAAATGCAGGACTCGGCACTTGGACTTATTAAACTTCATCCTATTGGACTCTGCCCATCCATCCAACTGTTCCCGGTCTCTCTGCAGAGCCCTCCTACCTTCCAACAGATCAGCACACGCTCCCAGMTTAGTGTTGTTTGCAAATTTACTAATGAAAGACTCCATATCCTCATCCACGTTGTCAATAAAAATATTGACCAGAACTGGCCCCAGCACAGACCCCTGAGGGACACCACTGGTGCCTGGCTGCCAGCTGGATGCAGAACCTTCACCACCACTCTCTGGGCCTGGCCATGCAGCCAGTTCTTATCCCAGCACAGAGTGCTCCTGTCCAAGCCATGGGCTGCCAGCCTTTCCAGGAGTGTGCTGTGGGAGACAGTGTCAAAGGCCTTGCTGAAGTCCAAACAGACAACATCCACAGCCTTTCCTGCATCCATCAGGTGAGTTACTTGGTTATAAAAGGAGACCAGGTTGGTCAAACACGACCTACCCCTCCTAAATCCCTGCTGGCTGAGTCTGATACCCCCGGCCATCCTGTAGGTGCTGCATGATGACACTCAGTTTAAACTGCCCCATTACCTTACTGGGTACTGAGGTCAGGCTAACTGGCCCATAATCACCAGGATCCTCCTTCCCACCCTTTGTGTGAATGGGCATCACATTGGCCAGCTTCCAGTCGTCTGGAACCTCACCAGTGAGCCAGGACTGTTGGTAAATGATGGGGAGTGGCTTTGCAATCTCACCTGCCAGTTCCCTCATCACCCTGGGATGGATCCCATCTGGGCCCAAAGATTTATGAACATCCAAGCAGCTCAGCAGATCTCTGCCAGCCTCCTCCTGGATAAGAGGGGAACCATCCAGCTCCCTGACACCATCTACCAATGCAGCAGGGCAGTTGTCCTGAGGACAAGACATCTTCCTGCTAAAGACTGAGGCAAAAAAGCTGATAAGCACTTCTGCCTTCTCCCCATCTGCAGTTACTAAGGTCCCTCCCACATCCAGTAGAGAACAAAGGCTGGTCTTACCCTTCCTTTTGCCATTAATGTATTTGTAAAAACATTTTGTATTATCCTGTACAAAGGTAGCCAAATTCAGTTTGAACTGAGCTTTGGCCTCTCTAATTTTTAACTGCATGCCCTAGCAACCCCCTTAAATACTTCCTGAGAGACCTGACCCTCCTTCCAATAATGATGCATTCTCTTTTTATTCCTAAGTTCCTTCAGAACCTTGTTGCCCATCCAGACTGATGGGCCTTGTCAACTCATCCTTTGGCACATAGGGACAGTCTGTTCCTGTGCCCTCAAGATTTCTGCTTTGAAACATGCCCACCTTTCATGGACTCCTTTGCTTTTAAGGGCTGCTTCCCCAGGAACTCTCTGAATAGGTCTCCTAAATAGACCAAAGTCTGCCCTCCAGAAGTCCAATATAAAAAAGTCTTACTGATGTTCCTCTTCATTTCACCAAATACACAGAACTCTATAATTTCATGATCACTCTTCTCCAAGGGGTCTCCAACCACCACATCTCCCACTAGCCTGTCTCTATTTGCAAACAACAGGTCTAACATACTCCCCCTCCCCTGGTGGGATCACTCACCAGCTGTGACAAAATATTGTCCTCCACACACTCTAAGAACTTCCTGGACTGCCTCTTTTCTGCTGAATTAAGTTTCTAGCAGATGTCTGGTAAGTTAAAGTCACCTACAAGAACAAGGGCTGATGATCCTGAAACATTATCCAGTTGCTTGTGGAAAAAGTTGTCCCCCTCTTATTCCTGATTGGGTGGATGATAACAGACTCCCAGCAGGATGTCAGCCTTGTTGGTCTTCCCTTTAGTTCTTACCCATAGGCATTCAACTCCATCATCTTTAAACACCCATGGCATCAAAAGTCTCCTTAATATAATGGGCCACCCCTCCACCTCTTCTGCCTTTCCTGTGTTTTCTGAGGAGCTTGTAGCCATCCAGTGCAGCACTCCAGCTCTGTCAGTAATCCCACCATGTTTCTGTGATGATGACTACAACATAGCTTTCCTGTTGTACCATGGCCTCCAGCTCTTCTTGTTTGTTACCCATGCTGTGTGCTGTAGTATACATGCACTTCAGCTGGGCTACTGATTTAACCACTAACTCWGGTTTATCACCCTTGGGCCTGCTTCCAGACAGCCCAGCTGCATCCTCTTCTCCCTTCAAAGCTAGTGTAAAGCCCTCTCTCAATGAGTTCTGCCAGTTCATGAGCTAAAATCCTTCTTCCCATAAAGAGATTGAGCCTATCCAGTTCCAGCAGGCCAGGTGCCCATGAAGTTGCCCCCTGCTCTAAGAACCCAAAATTCTGCTGATGACACCAACCCTTGAGCCACTTGTTGATAATGTGGACTCTCCTATTCCTTTCATTGTTTTTCTCTGCCACCAAAGGGACTGAGCAGAACACTACCTGTGCTCCTGCCCTATCAACCACTTGACCCAGCGCCCTAAAGTCCCTTTTAATTGCCCTGACACTCCTCTTTTCAATGTCATCACTGCCAGCCTGGAGTAGCAGAGTGGGTAATAATCAGTAGGGCTGAATCAGCCCAAGGAGTCTCTCAGTACGTCTTTCTATCAATAGCTGTTCTTAAGTTCTACATATGAAATAGAAAACAAAGAGTATATTGTCTTTTTTTGAAAGATTGGTGCTTGCAGTTCTCTCTCCACTTCCAAACATTGTAAGTAGCTTCATAAGGTGCTACTGTATATAAAATTCCAGTAGGTTTACAGTCCATCCATATTTSTGTCCATTCTGCATCTTTAGTATTRCACTGCCTGATCATCTATATTTTGGTGTATTCTGGGAGTAACTGCCCAGTCTTTTCTCACTGCTTTGTGAAGAACAAGGATGCCTTTAGTTCAGTCCTGTCCCTCAGAAAGGGAAGCATGTGTTTTATTTTCCCAAGTCTTAATGGCATCACAAGGTAATCAAATTTTGGGAAAAAAAGTTGTAGTTGGTACTTAACCATACTAATATAAGCATTTACCTTGAAGTTTCCACAAAAATATACCTGCCTGTGGTTTTATACTTACCTGTATATAAGCATCCACTTGAACACTCAGAGGCGTTTTGTATCTTGCTCAAAGAATTTGGTAGAAGTCAGATCAAAGACAAAAATCAACATATGAGCACTGATGTAAGTAAAAGAGACAAATACTTGAAGCCACACGGACTCATCAGAGAATCACTTGACACATTATTTTTGTCAGAAGTAAAAAAAAGTATGATTTATTCAATTTCAACACTGTCACATCCTCTACAGAAACCTCCTATTCATCTGTTGAATGCAGGACACCACCACTCTAGTTTCCATTAATTTATTATGAATCTTATTTAATTCTTCAAAATTCTCTTTAGCCAATTTAGCTTCATCACAAGAGCAATGTTCATCTGAATCAGTCCTGTGGGGATGATTTTTTACAGTTAATTAGGCATTCATTAGCTACTAGCTCATAGAAAGCAGGATGTTTCTTGGTTTAACTGTTAATCAATAGATTAACCCTTTTCTTCCTGTTTAATTTTGTAGATACTGAAAAATTCACGGAAATATCCTTTCAGTCTTCTTGGAAAAATAGTGAAGTTCTGAAATAAACACTGAAGAAGATATGTTAAACACTTTTTTATCACTGATGTCAAAATAAGTATACAAAAAAAATCACAGAATTACTATTTAGTTAAGATTTTTTTCCCTTGGCTTTGCTGACATTATGGAAATTGAGTTTTACTTTATGTGATGCCTGATTCTACAAGCTGTGCATTTGATTCCATGTTCTGTAATGAGTCAGTATTAGCATATTCTTTCACATCCCCTTAAAATAATGGAACACTTTTTCAGATACACAGATTACTTACATTCCTAAATATACTCAAGTAAGYTKCAATAATTTCAGCTCATATTTCTGRMAATKTTTKATTTCCAATGTTTTCTTTGAATWMAACACATGGAGATTTTTCATGTTTATTATGCTGTAATGGAAACCAGACTTCGTCTTCTGATTTCTGCTCTCCTTGGAGCTTCAGAGAATTGAAAAGAAAAATAATTGGAGCTTGTTTTAAATGACCAGTCTAGTGTAGATTGATTCCCCTCATTTRCACCAATTTGACAGGGTCTTTCTGACTCTCATAGAGTTATTATCTCCTGATTACTTGTGAGTCAGACCCTCAGACAAAGGTCTGACATGGCAGTGCTAATCGGAAACTAAATTGTTATATTATGTATTTTAATAAGTGCTAGAGACAAGTCAATGGAAATTGCTGTGGTACAGTGATTCAGTGAAAAAAATAGTCAGTAGAGTTTTATAATGATTTAGAATGGCTTGCAATCTTGGTGTTCAAGCAGCTCTAATTTCAGCGTTCCATGGGGCATTTCAAGRGTTTGTCTGAGATTCTCAGGAGCAAATGATACAAGGCATAGAATATAACATGGAATATGCATATTTTTCATGTAATTTGACAATTTACACCAAATTCAGGAAGATAGGCCTTTTTTTCTTTTAAAGGGCTTTTGATATGAGCATCTAGGTGTTTATAAACTTTTACARAAACTATATTCCAGTATCATTTCTGTCCACACATTAATGATAAAAGTAAWCTGTGAATCTGTTAGAGTAGTTAGAAAAAAGAAGGAAATTCTGTAGAGGATACTTTAATAGAAATACTTCCTTTATCCTTAAGCAAAGAAGTCTTGTAGTGTGATGTTTGTTGTCTCCAACAGATTTAAGTAATGGAAGCTCCCTGTGTATCTCTGGAAACAAAACAATTCTCAGCTCTTTAGTTGTTCACATTTTAGTGAAATAAGAGATGCTGCAGGACACACAAATAATTTGCTTTTTAAACAATAGAACTACTTCTTTTTAAAAAAAGTCTTTTAAAGTAGACATTGGAAAATGGAATCATGTAGCACCTCTACATGTTATTCATTAAGCCAAAGACTAATTCAAGTTTACAGGAAGAATAAAYCATATTTTGCTCCAATCTTTYCTTCATTTAGTTTCTTTTTCTGAGGTTAGTAACACAACTGGCACTATGTAAGCTGTCCACTAYTGTGTGCATCACATTTAATTTTTTTTCTGTGGTAATTAATTCTGGTTTTGGTCTTCACAATTGAGTCTTCATAACAATTGCAGTAAATCCAAGGTGCTCTATACCTGTTAACATGAAAGGTACTGAATTCACCTGAGAGAAGCAGAAGAGTTTGCAGAACTTAAAGAAYCTGAGGACAAATCAAGACACTTTAATCTCTGGAACTTTTTTGTTGTGCTTTTTGAGTTAATTAAAGTTGAGGCTGTCACTCTTCTATTTGTCTAAAGGAAGGATTGTTTCACAGGAATGCTTCYTCTCAAGGATTAAATTTAAAAAAAAGAAAAGGTTAAGGGGAACAGGACAGTAAAACAATTCATAGGTTTTATTCAACAAAATTGTTTTCACRGGGAATTCCTAGAAACAAATAAAGCAAGGCTGTACCTGTAAAAAAGCATATTAATATWTTTTTGTCAAAATACTTTCTTTTTTTAGAATTAGAATTTCTTATTTCCTTGCCTACATATATAAAACTTYGCAATACTAATAGGGCAATTGAGTACTTGGCTGAATATGTTTGAATGGAAGCATGTGTTTGATCTTGCCAGCAAATAGTGTTCATATTTCAAAGACAAATTTGTCTTTTTGTCTGTGTGAAAATGAAAACATATGAGAAAAGGAAGGAAACTGAACATTAGAATAAATATAGTTTAATATGAGCCTTGTACCTGACCTGGAGGTGCCATTTATCCAGTTCAAAACTAGCAGGACTTCCAGTTTCAGGTTTGTCTTTTCAATGAGAAAGAGGGAAGGGAAGGGAAGGGAAGGGAAGGGAAGGGAAGGGAAGGGAAGGGAAGGGAAGGGAAGGGAAGGGAAGGGAAATGTATGTTAGAAGTGAAAGGATTTCTATTAAAGTAGAGAAGATTTAGTGGGCCAGAAAAAAAATATGCACACATACATGAATACTGAGGATAAAACCCCCACAACAGATTATATGTCTTGTATCAAAGTCATTAAAAAGCAGTCACTAAATGATAATATATTAGTTATCTATCGTCTCTTGTGTTTCAGACTGTGAAACAAAACACTAGAATGGGTTTACATGAATATCTATCATTAYTGTAAAACAAAATTAGATTATTTGGGCTATGAATGCATAATTAATTATTTGCTTCATTTAACTGATTTATTGTGTTTCYGAGATGAATTTTTGGTAGATGGCAGTGCTCTCAGCTTTAGGGTAAAATTAAATATCAGAAAGAAAAACTGGAATTTGGATTGTTCTGATTTCCAAATTCTGTTCCAGCTGTTATAGTCAAAARCAGGTAATCTTTGCTTATTACAGAATTTATAGTAGTTTTTCTTACAAAATTTGGAAATAGATGCAGAATGCATTTTTTATAGTTCACATAGTTCCTCCTCCACTGTTCCATTGCTATGATGAAGGGTGCAGTGTGGTCACAATCTCAGTTCTGGTTATACCACAATAGTGTTCCTGCACTTTCCAAGAGGCTGGTAAGATAAAACTGTGGAAAATTAATTGAAAGATAATTTTTTATTTTTGTTTCTCAACATGCCCTATCAATTTTCATTAGTTCACAGTAAGTGAAAATGCAATTATAGCAAAGGCAGATATTTCACAAAGTGTCCTCAAACTCTGCTAGAGGTGCTGCAATAAAAATATTTATGCTCTGTGTTCTTAATGGACTSTAGTTTTACAAGATTTATGAGCACCAGTAATCAGGAAATCATTTTTTGTAAAAAAGTGGGACTTGTGGGGTTTTTTCAGCTTTAGAGTAAATAGAACAATAGTGTGAAGTCTGGTTTACCACGGAGTCTTTGTGGTGTGTTACATGAGAGAGTAAAAAGTACAATATAAACAACTTAGGGCACTACTGGAGATTTTTGGGGACAGACAAGGAGTTTTTTTTCATTAGGACCCCGGGCCACTCCAGAATCATACTGAAGATTTTCAGATGGGTGATACTATATTCTTTAGCTGATTCTCAAGAAAAAAGATTCTTTTAACTTACAGAGTTGACTGTATGGATGTTATCCAYAGTGTTGTGTAAATTAATTGGTATATACTTTTCTGAGAGTATTCAGAATACTTCAGATATTTCTAGTTATATTCAGTCAAAATAAAAATAAAAAGTYGGTGTTTTATCATGTTTTTAAATATTTTACACTGTTAGTATGAGAGTAATTTAAATTGTTAGGTAACTTGAAGATAGAGGGAAGTAAGAAAATATTTAGTGGAAAAATTGAAATTCACATCCTCGTTAGCAGCATCTCAAATGATGTGTGGCCAACTTGGTGTTGCTACATGATCCTCATAATCCTCCCGAGGTTTAAAGAATATATCTTAGGAGTATTGCACTGCAAAGCCTCACTAATGTCAAAGGCTCTTTGATCTRCCAGGAAACAGACAATGAATGCATTTTAGCTCTGTTGGAGAATTAATAGCTCAGCAAGGTTTGCTTTAAAAAGGTCAAGTATTGTCTGAGATTGTACTTCTCACTATATGAACACATTTTTCCATGGACTGAAAATCATTCCTATATGCATTCTAATACCCTGAGCTAGTTTATAAATAAAGTTACAGCCAACACTTGTTGAAATCCTGAGTTTTAAATACAGTTAGTTCATTCAGGAGATAAGCAAGTTTGTCCAGAAATACTTCAGGACTATATCACAGCACCTTTTTGTAACGAAAATTATTCTAGTACTAACTGAACCTTATACATGAAAACATAATGTAATTTTATACACTTACTTTTGACTCTTTGTCAGGATCATTATCAGAATTAGTTTTTAAACTGCATAYTGAGACTGAATTCAGAATTTGGCAGTCTCTAAGTTGCTTGGATTGTGTGAGATCTGTGCAGTAATAATCAGCCTTTCCTGTCCTTTCAGACCCTGCCACTACAATATAAAATCACTACCCCCATGCAATTAATTAAGACTGTTTACTTATATTTTAAGAGCTCTGTTTCAGAATGCAATGTGTAGTAAGAACAGACTCAATACAGCACATAGAAAGCTCACAAGACCTAATTAGATTATTCAATCATTTTTAAAATCAAAGGATATGAAGGTGTCTTCATCTTTYTTCATCATTTCCCTGAAATCTAGAAAAATAAAATTCCATCACTTTACATTTACTGGCAGGGTCTTTGAAAACATTTTATATTATACTCTAGTTACACATGCACGTAATTAAATCTACCTGTCAGCAGTATTGAAAAGACCCATGTATCGATAAGTGCAGCTAGGATGAAGTTAGAAAAGTGACTGCGGTGCAGATTCTGTCATCTCTTACTATGATTTTTAAATCAAGTTAACATTTTAGCATATCTTCCCTTTTTTTTTTTCTAGTTTAAATAAAAGTAACTTGCTTAATCATTGTTTTTCAGATGCAGTAATTAGCATTTCATTAAGTACTAATAAATCCAGTAATGATCATGGGATGGTTTTGTTTTTCAAAAAATTCTTATTCAAAAGAATATTCTCATGGTGTCACCTTTTCCTGTCTTCATTTTAATTAACAGTCAAAATACATGTACTGGGTTTTTTTTCCACCTAGTAGAGCAGAGGTAACAGATTGAGACAATTGATACTTTTAATTTAATRATAAGTCTTCAATTGATACTTTTATTTTAATAACAAATTTCTAAACAGAATAATTTAAGACTCTGGATAACTGTGTGAAATCCCAATAATCACTATGAGASCAGACAAAATTTTGTRGTAAAAGATCTRTTTTAATAAAACCTACTAAATAAASCCWGAAGGGGAAAATTGCATTATCTGATCTTTTATGGTGCAATCTGTAAAATTCCAWGTAGTCACTTTCTGGACATGGTTGCATACTTGCATAATGAGAATGTGTTCTTCAGAATTATAACTGCTGTTYCTTCATCTTCTGGTTCTGAAGTTTCAGATTGCCATGTTTAAGCTTAGGCAAGTAGATGTTCAGGCTGTTTTGTTTGCTAGCTTTTGTGTTTTGGTGGTTTTTTTTATTTTTGGGGTTTTTTAAATTTTTTTTTTAGGAAAGAAAAAAGACAAAAGTATTATATCTTAAAATTGTTAAACTTTGAGGAAAAAAAGAATGAACTGATGAATCAAGGGACCAAGAAAGTATGATCTTATCTTTTAATGCTCCACTAACAAGTTAAAAAGGAGAAAAATAATTTACAAAGTCACAGCACGTGAAAACAAAAATGGGTTAAAGTTTGTTTTATTTTCATGAGAGGATAAATCTGCAGATCTTGGTSYCATCTTGTATAAATAGTAGGAGAAAGTTAAAGTACATTATGTTGCTTCTTTATGAGTACTTTAGTAAGCTTTTCAACTAATAAGCTCCTGKTTTTTCCCATTTGAAAAACAAAAGCATTGTATTTTAAATTGGTATMTGTMTATMCRTAGGTCARTATATGRGGATTTGATTTATTGTAGAGCTGTTAATGGGTCTATTTAGGCACTTCTGCCTTATGCCCTATTTTTAATAGGAAAAAAAAAAAAGCCAACCTTCCTGTAAGTTMAATAGGGTTTTCATACTTGTCACTTAAGAAGTCTAAAAAAACCTCCCTTACTTCTAKTTCTTTGCTRTCACTTCACTATCACTGTAACCAGWGTCCTGTTCAASCTGCTACATCCACAACTCCAAACMAGCTCCTTTCATTATGAAATCAGGTAAAGTTTTAAACTCAKCAGCTTCTCAAATCCAAATTTTTTAGCAGTAGCAGTAAATTTTTTCAAACATAGAAAGGGTCAAATATGTTCCAAACACACATGTAGGATTGCCTTTTAGTCTAATTATTTCAGCTAATAAAACCTTCAGAGCATGTAGCTGGGACCAAAACTGCTTTAAGTGGTGCACRTTTACTTAAAGGTAAACTCTGCCTKCCTTTGTGTTTTCTCTTGGTGTGAATGCAGCTTTAGGGAGCAGTGTATGATACTAAGATACACTGAAATAATTATATCAGTAGAGTTTAAACAATTTAATTTAGCTAAGGAGCTGAAGTTTACTGTTTTAAAATCCCCCAAATTCCACAGTGATTCACAAATCTTTACCACATGAGAGACAAAGAGTTGTTTCATTTCTTTGCAATTACTGAAGGCAGCTCTGGAAACATTAYAATCCAACTGATTTGAATGTACTGTCAGAGTGTACCTCTGGTGTCAGGATGTGACTTCTGGAGCCAAATCACAGATGTGCTTGTACCACCAAAGAAGAAGGAGGAGTTGCAGAAAACAGGTTCTTGCAACATTCCCCAAAACTACTGAGCTTTCTGCAGCAGTCACCTTTGCATCAGTTCTCATTCTCTTCAGCAAGACTAAATAACTTATCTCTCCCTCCAGTTAGAATACATTGTTTCAGTATGTTTCATGTTTAATTCCAGATTGTGCTTTCCTCCAAGACKTGTATTTTGAGTCAAATGCTGAGAATAGATTGAATATCCTTTGTCTGGGTCTTTCCCCCATGTGCCAATACTTCTGGAAGTGCTTGGAAACTGTGGGATGTCCTCTGTGCTCCCATTCTGGGGCCCCAAAAACTTTTAAAGTCTGTCAGGTGATGATATCTTGTGTTGAGTTAAATTAGATAATGTTTGACTGAGCTTGTTTAATTTATGTACTCTTTTTCATGAAACATGCATTACTKCACTCACAAAGGTTGTAATGAATTATTTTTATTATGGCTTCTTGAAGTAATAAGCTGTGAGTGTAGCTGAGGTGTCATAAGAGGACAAAGTAAATAAACAGTAGCTTTTGTGAAAGAATACAGACTGAATTTTGTTCAGAACTCACTTCTACAAGTAATTGTTGTGGTTAAGAACTGATTTTTTTCCTGTCCTTAGTATGTGCTGTAATAGTCATCTTGGTTAGGTATTAATTTTTTTTTTTTTTTGGTAAACCAGAACAATTCAGATAATGACACTGTTTCAATCAACCCAGAAAGCATAAAACATGTTGCCTAATTATRTTCTGGGGCATTTTTTGTTGTTGGTTTGGTTTTTTTTTGGTTATTTTTAACAGAAAAAAGACAAAAATTTAAGCCCTGTCTTCAGCAGAAGTGAGTTTTACTCAAAAGCTGCACAAGGTGAAAGCTTTCCTGTCAAGAAACGATATTAAAGATAGTTTGATTCATTTTATGCCTACTATGCCTGAGATTTAACTGCTCAATAAACTGTACATTTATTGTACTCATAAAGGTATTGCAGGGTTGCCTGAGCCAAATGATGGTGTTGTTATTTAAAAATTTTTGGGTTCTTGTGGGAGTTTTGCAGCATGTTTTGTGAAAATTTTCACCTAGGAGGTTGCCAGTGCCATAAGGAGGAATAAACTCTGAATGYTTCAAGAAGGTCTGGGAATTTAAGAGCCTAATTTATTACCAAATGCATACACATTGACATTTATTGTGAATATATTGTAATAAGTATTTAAATTTTTTTTTCAATTTTTGCTTAGGCACCTCAAAACTAAACTTGATTTCTTACTTTTCCTGCCATGAGGATTAGRTGGGTTAGGTCAATGTGAAGTAGCTCTGTGTGAGTACAACTCCATGACTAAAAGAATTAGCCATATTAACAATCATTTTGAGGATATTTTAAATAGTCTATGTAAAATTGTAGAGCTGAAATAATATGTGCCTTCAACAGATTTACCATAGCCAAAAAGAGTTGTTTATCATATGAAATAAAGGCTTCTTTTCTAAAGCCTCAATATTACTTTTAGCTAAGGAAGGATGTTTTATGTATTTCATAAAATAGAAATCAAAGATTTATTGTTTCATTTTTTATTCATGGTGTGTCTCAGCTTACAGAATTAGACATTTATGAAAAAAAGTATAATTTGATAATCAAATGACCTCATAAAAATTTCTTACTCTCCCATAGGTCCTACTGATAAACTCAGTGCTTAGTTCACTTACCAACTAGCCTCTCTTTCCTTTTCTTGTGTTAAATGAAGTGTCTATGCTTGAAGTGCTGCTGTTTCATTTAAACTGAGGTTTAAGTTATTTTTCCTTCATGCTGAAGGAGCCTCAATGTGGAAGGATTTTCCTTAGTAAAATTTTGTTGTGTACCAGTGTAATTCCTGGTCCCACATGAAAATACCTGTGCTTCCATAAAGCACTATTTAGTAAAACMAATTAATCTCCTCCTAGGAAGTGTAACTGGCAAAGGCAAAGCAATGAAACATTTTAGTGTACAAAGCCATAGCAGAGATGGACACACAACTGTATTTCTTTCAACCTTCTCCTTCTGCTGAGCTGATGAAAGAATGCTTTGCCAATGCCCCATGCTGCCTGATTTCCATGCTGCCTGATTTCCACGCTGCCTGATTTTCATGCTGCCTGAGTCTCTTCTTTGCTTCCTARTGCCCACTGTTAAATGGCAGAGCCAGAGCAGATCTGGGATGACAGAGTTCCCCAGGCAGGAGCCAGCAGTGTTGGCCCTGGAGCCRGAGGCCCAAACAGAGCAGGGACCCTGTCATCTCAGAGAGGGCACAAATAAGAGCTTTTTGTGAAACACTCAAACAAAAACCAAATAGAAGTCACTGACAAATAAAACTAAAGGAAGTAATCAAAACTTTGCAGGCTGAAGCAAAKCAATTATTCTGGCAATTACCTGTACATACTATCATCTTATTTTATATATATATATATATCTATATATAGATATATAGATAGATATATAACTTTTCCCCCTTATGCTTAACTATTTGATCTTGATTCATGAAGGTGAAACTTGCTATGGGATGACATATTTAAAATTCTCACATTAAGCTATCTTGTACTGGAGTTTTCTAGAGAAATWAAATAAGCCACCATGCATATTAAATGCCTTGCAAGAATTTCAGGCTTAGATTTTTTTTTTTTGTCTAGGTAGGCAGCATATGAATTTAGATACTATTTTGAGWAACACAGGGAGCAAGAACAATCATAAGTTTTACCAAAAGACATGAATRTGATCCATATGGCCTATCTAGAAAAAAATAAACACATTATGGACAGGTATTKTATCATAAATGWTGGCTTCACMCAGGAACWTTTTTTTCAAMAATTATTTATAACTTAATGTTTCCRTTGCAGTTTTACAGAAAAAAATACCACTAGGTCACTAAAGTGGGTGTTTTAGAAATGCTTTCATCTCTCTCCTAWTAGTAGTCAAATCAAATATAACTGTTGGATAATTTGGTAGAAAAAATTGTTTATGTAGATTCTGCCTTACATAGATTTTTTCTGCTTATCAGTGTATTGTTCCTTAATATCTCATTGCTGCTATCATCTGTTGAGCTTGTTCGTGTCATAGAGGAATCCCATGGGATTGGAGCCAGTTCAGGAGAACACAAATGGTGAAAAGCTTCTAGGTTAAATATGAGTTTCATGTCATCCAGTTTAATAACTCTTTAGTTAAACATGTCAGGTATTCTCTTGACCTTTCACAACCTAATTTTGAACATTATATGATGATGTCATGATAAAAATTGGGACAATACTCTTAGCAGCAGAACTTTCAGATAAATAAGTCTYTTAAGAAAACCCTGCAACAAATAGRKTTCTTCTAGAAATGCTACCGTGAAGGTAACAAATACAAGCACAGAGGTTGTTTCTTTGGATTAAAGAGAATCCAGGAGTCTCAATGTAACCCTCACATGAGTGTRGTGAAGGCAACTCAGAATGAGTATAGTCATTACTAGAGGCTGCCAGAAGGTATGCCTTCTGGATGGGATGTTATAAAACGTTCTTCTGCTTCCATAGTTTTTAGCCCCTTCTCTTGTAGTGGAGATGCTGTGTCACTTGTGGATGTTTCTTACTATTCAGTATTTCCATTAATATGTGTGTACATTTGTAATTATTWGTAGTATGTGGCATTTAAGTACATAGGCTGAATAATTCACTGCTGTAAACACTGTGTATACAAATGCATATCTGAATTTATTAACAGGGAAATGAATGGTTTAAAAGATACAACGTGGGAAAAAAATTTGACAAATTTCTGAAGCTGTATGTATACCTGAAGAAATATTAAGATAGGGAGAAGGATAAACTGAAATTTACCTAATGTGGCATAGAAGTGACTCATAACTCTGCACATGCTATTTTTATACCTCTTGATATTAAAAGTGACAAGRATGTTCTCCTGAGAAAATTCTCTTCTTAAACAAAACAAACAACTTCATTGYCAGCCACTTGCCAAAAGAGAAGTTGTTAGGGGTAGGTTTTCATTTTCTGACGTTCTTGCTGTCACCCTTTGGTCATTGCTAGAGGAGGGACAAGATAGTTAGAGATGGAAAACCCCTGCTATGAGGARAGGCTGAGAGAATTGGAATTATTCAGCTTGGAGGAGAGAAGGCTTCAAAGGAACCTAATTGTGGCCTTCTAGTACCTGAAGGGAGGCTACAAGAAACATGGAGAGAGACTTTTTACAAGAGTGTRTAGTGACAGCACAAGGGGAATGGCTTCAAACTGAAACAGTAGGTTTAGATGAACTGTTGGGGAGAAGTTCTTTACTGTTAGTGTTCTGAAGCACTGGAACAGGTTGCCCAGAGAAATTGTGGGTGTCTCATCCCTGGAAGTGTTMAAGGCCAGGTTGGAAGGGACTCTGAGCAGCCTTGTCTAGTGAGAGGTACCCCTGTCCACAGCAGGGGGTTTGGARCTAGATGATCTTATGGGTCCCTTCCAACCCAAGCCACTCTAAGATTCCATGATTCTGGGAGCCAGCACAGCTCAYGCCACTGAGAGTGGCGATTTATTGCCATAATTGTTGGAATGGAATGAGGAAATCAGTATCTGAGAACCAGCCTGGGATATAAAGAGACTTGGAGCTGATTGCCTCTTCCTTTTGCAAGGCTGCTTGTGTGAATTGTGGCATATCTGGCAATCTAAATGCCATTTTTCAAAGCTGTTTAAACACCTCAARCTAGTTGTAATTAGTGGTGGTAAAATATCTTTTAGAAGAACGTGTTGTTAATTTCCATTTTTCCCGTGGGTGTTGTGATGTTAGGGATAATGGTGCTCCATGAAGAAGATTAAGTTTCAGTGTTCAAACTGGTGAAACAAAAGGTGAGACCTTTCTTATTTTATACAGTTAAGAATTTATTTTTTTTAGGTTCTTAGTGGTGGAACAGTTTTTCAGGCCTTTACTCAGATGTCTAAATATGAGTGTGTAGCTGTGAGCAATCCAACCTGGCCTCTAGCTGCCCATGCAGAGCCTTCCTTTACTCCAGCATCACATCTGCCAACCACATGCAAGTGGGGAATTTTGAGTGTCTAAATGTGTGAGCCTTGCCCTGACCATCTGGCATGATGCACTGGAGAAAAAAAAAGGTCTGAAACAAGAGGATAAATATGATATTTTGTTGGATGTTGTATTAAAATTATAGCTAGTCTTCAAGTATCAAAAAGTATCAAAGCTGGTAGGAAAATTATCATTGTATTTATATAAGGAGCTGGCACGTGAGTGTGTGTGTGCTTGTGTGTTTGTGTGTAACTTTTATCTTCAATTTTATATTTTTGTGTGTGTATAAACTTTTTAGAGTTTAGAATTATTTAATTATTTGTTTGTAAGAGAGTTGATATTTTTTTCTGAAATATGCCTCTTTTTAATGCAGAAAATATGACGTACAGATTTAATAATTATTTTGTTGTAGAGCAAGCACATCATAATGGCCATCAGTCATATTACCCTGAGGGAGATTTTACAAATGCCCTAGAGAATTCAATGTTTCTTCTGCCTTAGCCTTTTCTCCCTTGATGCCACAGCTAAACTTGSAGGGGGTTTGGTGATGTAAGGCTGGGAGATTCTGCCCCACCTGACAGCTCTGGTATCAGCACTGGCAATTCCATGTCCATGCAGAGAGCCACACAGGGTGACAAATCTCAGAGAAGGGAAATGTCCAAAATKAGTYACAGGTGGGAATAAATGGACAAGGACTGGGAATAGGGAGAAGCAAGATTGCAGGTGGATAATATCAAGCTATTTGTAAAACTTTTTCTCAAAATACAAAAAAACCAAAAATTATCTTCTTAGTAGCAGTCACACTTTAGTAAAACAGCATTTTTACATGTAACTTCACAGACTAATATTGCTGTAATTTTCTGTTATCTGAAAGCTTGCAACTTTGGTTAAATGATGGGAGACACAAGGCTAGAGCAAGGCACATCTCAAAAATGTGCTTCTACAAATCAGAATGAAGAGTATTTATTTTGTTCTAATTATTTCTGTATCTTACAAGTGAACCAGAAATCAGTCTAAGGACAGATAGAATGTTTGAAACTCCAGCTTTATTTCCAGTAGGACTTTTTTGTAGTTTTATAACACAATAATGAATACTTGGAAGATGCGACAATTCTGATATTTTCCATGTTACAAAAAATCTTGATGCAACTAATAATAAAAGGAAAAATATTTGGCTTTTCATCTTTCATGCTACTCATGAGAAAGTCCAGAGGAGGGCTACTAAAATTACTAGAAAAATGGAGCACCTCTTCTAGAGGAAGAGGAAAGGCTGAGAATAGTTAGGATTGTTCAGCCTGGAAAAGAGAAGGCTTTGGGATGACTTCAGGGCACCCTCCAGTACCTGAAAGGAGCCTCCAAGAAAGATGGAGAGAGACTTTTTACGAGGCCATGTGGTCACAAGACAAGGGATAATGGCTTGAAATGAAGGAGGGTAGGTTTAGATTAAAAATYAGGAAGAAATTATTTGCTGTGATGGTTGTGAGGCACTGGAAGAGGTTGCCAGAGAAGTTGTGGATGCTGTGTCCCTKGAAGTCCCTGGATGGGAATTCGAGCAGCCTGATCTATTAAAAGGTGCTGCTGCCCACGGCAGGGTCGTTGTGTCTGTATGGTCTTTAAGGTCCCTTCCAACCCAAACTGTTCTTCAATCCTGTGAATCTGTGATTCTGTCTAACTGTGGTGGTTGACCCTGGCTGGATGGCAGACACCCATCAAAGCTGCTCTGTCCCTCCACACCTCAGCTGGACAGGAGACAAAATGTAACAAAGGGCTTGTGAGTCGACATAAAGACATGGAGATCACTCACCAGTTGCCATCACAGGCAGAACAGGCTCAGGGCTTGCAGTCAGTTCATCCCATGTTACCTCTGCCACTCCTGCCTCCCCAGGGGGGACTCCTCCCCCTCTTGACCTGCTCAAGTGCAGGGTCTTTCCCACAGTTCTYCMTTGCTCCAGCAGAGTTCTTCCYGYGGACTGCAGTTCTTCACAAACYGCTCCAGTGTRGGTCTCCCATGGGTCACAAGGAAACCTGGTCCAGCGTGTGCTCCCCACTCCATAGGGACACAAATCCTGCCTGGAGCCTGCTCCACTGGGACTTCCCACAAGTCATGGTCTCCTTCAGGCACAACTGCCTGCTCCACTGTGGGGTCATCCARGGGTCTCAGCTGCACTGTGTGCCTCCGTGGGCTGCAGGAGCACAGGCTATCCCACCCTGGTCTTCACTATGGGCTGCAGGGCAGTCTCTGCTCTGATGTCTGGAGCACCTCCTTCTGCACTGACCTTGGTGTCTGCAGCACTGCTGCTCCCACATACCCCACTCCTCTCTTCAGCAGCTTGGCTTTTCCCCCCTGCTTTGACACGTTATGACAGAGGCACTACCCCCATTGCYGGTGGGCTTTGTCTTGGCCTGTAGCAGGTCCATCCTGGGGCCAGCTTCTCCCTGGGACAGCTTCTGGCAGCTTCTCGGAGAAGCCACTGCTGTAGTCCCCCAGTACCAACCCTTACCATGCAAATCTAATACAGCARCCTCTGCAGAGGCTGTGACTAAACCAATTTGTGGTTCTTGTGGTTGTACAAAGCTCTTACATCAGAACATATGTCCTAGAGTGATGTTACGATGTTCCCAATTAATGATAATTTAAGTGTGTTTCCCTTGAATAATTTTCACTAAAAGTCTACAGTCCTGTCATTTACTCTAATACTCACTTCTAGCCTTTTCATCCATAGATCTACTCACATCATCAAGACACTATCCAGCTACATTATTCTAAATTTGTGCCTATTTTTGATTCCCTTAGTTAACTTTTGCCATATGTGAAGCATGGGAAGGAAGACAATATTTTCACCTAGGAGCTATGGAAGAAATAACTCAGAAAAGTATTTCTCTATTACTTTTCTCTATGGATTTAAAGTTAAAATTCAACACCTTGGATTTAAAACAGAAATATTATAAAACAGCACACTGACATTCTTAAAAGCAATATTGTAGGCAGGATTAAAGATGTAAAGGTCTTTGAAAATATGAAGTGCTACAGAAGAGTACTATGGRGAAGGAGAGCAGGTAGACATTAAAAAATAGAGAATAATCCATTTTCCTCTACTAGTAGTGTCATTTAATCCACTTTATTAATACTTGGATTTAGATCTTCATAAACA
>CADDXX010000507.1:16231-129835 GCA_902810485.1 Alauda arvensis | reverse complement strand
TATTAGGTACATGAACCTCTGCATCCTCTGGTCTCTACTTGCAAAATCCATTGCAAAAAGCAATAATTGGTTTTATATAACTAACTATGAATTTCAGACACAATAGCTATCAAATCTTGGGTATTCCTGTTTAAAAATTGGTAAATAGATGGTTGAATTACATGTAATTGGACATAAGTATGAGACATAACTTTTTCAGAAAACATAGTTATTAAAAATTATTAAAAAAAAAAAAAAGAAAGCCACTTAAAATTAAGACCATACTTCTCACTTACAATGCAAAAACAATCCCCCCTGGGCATCCTTTATATCAGAAAGAGGCAATAAAAAGAAAAAATCAGGTATTAAATTACTGTGAAGCCTGCATCACCCTAAATATGATGCATATTCATATACTTCATTATTTGAGATTAAGGTCCTGGAACAGAATCATATAATTAATATTAAAAAAAAAATAAAAAGTGAGGAACACTTCATCTCTTCTGGCTGGTGGGGTTGTTCTGAGATTTTGGGTTTTTTTTTTGTTTTGTTTTCTTTTTGGGTTTTTGTTTTGTTTTATGGGGTTTTTTTTGTTGTTTGTTTGTTTTGTTTTGTTTTGTTTTGTTATTTTGGCTTTTAGCTGAGTCTCCTATGTGTGATCTAAAGGGTTGAGGTATTAGGCAGGAGTCCTTCTACAGAAAGATTAATTCAAATCAAAACCTTGTTTTCTCTTACTAACAATTTATAACAAATTCTAAAAGGGTTGATATTTATGTGAAAAAATATTGATTCTGATTTTTTGATTTGCATGCTCCTAATAAAGCTTGTGAGGTCTAAGTTTGTGCTGAACTGTGTATCTGTTCATCTGTATGTATATACATGTTTGGTTTCCAGTGTTCCTCTCCTAGAATATGACAGCCAAAGCTTAGAATTATTTCCTTGTTGGTGTTTGCCAGTTTATGGGATCTGTGCTTCTACATTCATTGTGCACACAGTCCCTGGATTTTACTCTGAATCTAATCATCATCTTTTTCCAAAATGTCAAACTGTGCATCTCTGAAATTCATGAAGGGATAAAATGTAGAATACCTGGGAAGCTTACAGTATAAAACAGAACATAAGATTGAAACAGCAACAAATGGCTGTCTGAAACTCTACAGCAAAGTATTAAACCAGAAATATTTAGGAAACAAAATATCTTGGATACTTCTACCTTAATTAAATACTTTTGCCATTAAAGAAAATAAGTAAAAAACTMGTAAGGAAGGGCCAATTATTTTTATTTGTAATCATATCTGTTAAGAAACCCCTGTGCAGAGACTTTTTCATTTCTCAGGGTCAAAGAAGTAGCTAGAGGATTCTGGCTGCATTGGATGCACATTATCCAAAGCAACTGCACCATATTCTTTCACTATGAAAGGAAAATRCTCTGTAACAAATGGATAAAATTTCAGTTCTAATAGAAATTGGCACAAAGRCATTTAAAAATAGAAGGCATAAGGAGAATTTGTTGTTTTTCATTCCAATTAAAAAAGATGAAATTAATTTCCCCATGATAAAGAAGCCCTTCATAAATTATTTATTCAYAGCCACCACTTACCCAGCAATAATGGTGCCATTATTAAAAGGCATACTGATGAGTTAGATGAAACTCTGTCTACATGTGCAAACAAATGTGATTCATTCCCTTTTTTTTATTGCATGTTGTTTATGCAGTTTGTGTCAGAGGCTTCTGTATTTAAGGCATGTGTTCATGTTGCATATGCTGTCATATTGTTGTCCAAAATTATTTTCTCTTTCTATTGTATTTATTATRTTGCTTGTGACATGTGAGAAAATTATTAGAAATATTTAGGGAAAGGACAAATTTTYAATAATATGAAATAYTGTGTTTGGAGACTTGTCTGAAATATGATTATTTGAATATTTTTGATACTTCTGAGAAGTAGGCCCTTTAGTTTTTTCAATAATTTTTTTTTAGCCCAAAATCTCCTTTTTTCAGCATCTATAGTATTTGTTGTATGTGATGCTTAATATTCCAGTAGACTACAGAGCCAACACATTTACAGTTTCTCAGGTCACCCTTGGGCATTTTTTGAAGTTGGTGACTGAGGAAGCATTATAACCACTGTGTTGTACTGCAGGATTTAAGCACTAAGTATATTTTACCTTGAGAACAAATGCTCTTGTAGTTTCTGATTTCAGAGGCAAGTTCTCACCTGAGCTTCTACCAACCTCAGAGGAAAATCAGAGCTGCCCAGACCACTGATTAATGGGTGGAGGAGGCTCCACACTGGGAGTTTAGGAGGAGAACAAACAAGGATGGAGTAAAGCAACTGCTTTCTTCTGGGTCAGTTAGGATGGTTATGAGTTGCAGTGAACCATTCATCCATGCTTTGTCTTACTTCTGAAGGATGTGTATAGTTAAAATCAATGTCTAGCTTCACTTCTGGGTGTGACCCTGCAGTGCTGTAGCATGTAATGCTTCCCTTAGTCCAGCACTATTCTCTGGGGATCTATCTGCTGTTTCTTTCACCAAAAATTACTGAGGTTTTTAGTCAGTTCTTTACAGTAAGATCTAAAGAAGTACAGGTATTCCATAAATATATATTTACAGAGCAGCCTCTGTAAAACCCAGTTAACTTTCTTGGAAGGCAAACTGAAAAAGTCACAGTTGTCTTGTAACAACAATATTTAATGGGAGCTTGAGGGAATAATGAAAAATTTAATGTGAGCATGAATCACTCCAGAAAGTACCAATGTGCAGTCAGTAATTTTACTGTCAGAACCTAGAGATTTCACCAGCAGGTACTGTGCAGGCACTAAAATTAGAAAAAAAAAATGTTATGCCTTTTGGAAAGACACATCAGACCCATAGATTACTCATGGCTGTATTGTACAAAATTCACTTGCAGCTTTCTTCYGGGTAATAGAACTGCTGACTCCATATGGGGGTAGTGATTTATTCTTACTCAGACATCCCTAATGTGGACTAAATATTATTTTGGTATATGAATTCCTTTTTAGATGCACAAACAAATAATGTAGAATGACTTAAATTTTAAGTTCAGGTAAATTATTGCTGCTGTACATATAGATAAGCTGCAGAGCCACTGAATAATGCAGGGAATGAAATCAGGAGGTCTTGAAAGTCTTCTTTGGGAACAGTTGGAATCTCTCTTGCATGGYGATTCACTATTCATGGTGCTGAATGCCATTACTTTTTTGGATTTGTAACTTTTAAAAAAATAACAAATGAAGTAGGCTTTCAACTTTTGTAAGTTTTACACTTAATTGTTGTCYTTTGATGCTTTAGCTGTACTTAATTTTGAATACAATATAGATCTTTAATATGTGAATAATACACTTTAAAAATATGATGACATTCATTCTGTCTGGGTATTTTGTATGACATATCAATATTGCAACTTCTGTGTGACTTACYTTAACCCACTTGATGCCTAAAAGCAAACTGGGTTTTTAAAGAAAAGATCCAYCTATCCAAAGGATTGGACTATTCCCTGTGGTGTCTCTGTATTGCTTTAGGTCAGCAGAAATGAATATAAATGAAACAGTGGACAGTCATATGTTGATTACCAAGTGATTGAGACCATGCTAAGTGACAGTTGACACTTATGTGCATTTCTGATTTTAGAATTTTAGAAACAAACATTACAAGAAAGCTTCCTGTATTACAAAATTCTTGTAACAAAGTAAGTTATTTTATTTCTTTCAATAATACTGAAACAAAGTGAAGATTCACTGACAGGAGGTGACCTGTTTGAAATTCTGTGTGAAAGACTGAGTCTCTAAATTTTATAAGTGATGTTCTGTGAAAATGAATGCTATTTGAGACAAACAACATGTTCTTATTCTTAGSACTGTGGAAATTAGAATTGATTTTTTTTACAAGAAAATATTTGAACTTYCCTCCTTAATCTTGATAACTCTTACTGATCTAGATAGTGCCAGCAAATATTATGGACTTTGGTTCTCATATTTTCACTGGTTTAATTCACAAGGAGTTTTAARGAAAGTGAAAAGCTACATATATATGCAGAATTGTAGCCTCAGTGGTTTCCATTTTTTTTTCCTATTACCCATTCTTGAATTAGGGGAAACCAGTTAAAGGGAGCAGTAAAAAAAAATCAGGTGTGTTCTGAAGTGTGTGATAAGAGAGATGTTGGGATTRGTTAATTTGTGAGTGTGTAATTTATATAAAACATTTAAAGCATAGAGAAGATTTTCAAAACTATTGTAAAATAAGGGCAAGACAGGAATTAGTGCATCCTAAGTGTTTCCAAGTGGAAACTAAGTGATGATTTTTTTTTTTTTTTCACTTTGATTCCAAGACAGAAAATGCTGAGTAGATTCAGGCAAAGCAGTGAAAWGAGGAGCCAACAATTATCAGAGAAATTCTAATAATTTAGCTGTGTGACATGAGTATGCARTCTTTGGTGGTGCCTGTGAATTAAAAATTCACTTTGTTTTGCCTTTGAAAGGTCTTGTTAGATTAAAACTTTAAAAAAAAAAATCAAAAAAAGGAGAATGCTGAAGATATTCTTACTCTGAGAATATGTTGTTTTTCTTTCTTTCAGTGGAATAAGATCTGTGCACAAAAAAAACTCCATGATTTTTTCAAGAGTGGTAGAGGGCATCATTTAAAACTATTAGTTTTTTTCTTGGACRTCTTTTTCCATTCCTTTAGGTCACAGGTCTCTAGAATATTTGCAAAGCCTTCATTATTAGGCTGTCTTTTGCAGTAAGTTGGTTTAAGGGTACACCTGTTTAACTTCTACTGGACTATCTTTCTTTAAAGGAAATAAATGTTAACTGCTGATTATTTTCCTGCATGCATTGCTTTGTTCCAGCTGGGAATCTGAAGTGTGTGCACACATTTTCTCACTGTTCAGCTACACTGGTACTCTACCCAATAGATTTGTCTGGCAAGCTCCACCAAGACATGGTAAAGAGCCCTTCAGTGCAAGACTGCAGAACCTACTTTGACACTGAATATTCTGAATTAACTTGAGTATATGTTTCAAATCTSTGTGACAAGGAGTAAAATATCCTGCTGAAAATTCTGTGCTTTGAAAAGAGGATGATGATGATGATGATAATCACTATTATCATTGTTGTCTTTGTTACCATTTTTATCACTATTTTCTAGGGCACTTCACTAGACCCAAGAGGTTAAGATCCTAAAAATAGTGTACAAAAATTAACTTCCATTTCAATTAAACTCTCCTAATGATTATCTGAAGTCATTAATTTTTTTTTTAGTATTTCATCCAATATTCCACAAATGAATAAAACTTTTCTTTTGACTATAATGTAAGTTACATAAGCTACAATTTGGACGTGAATTTTTTGTAACTTTTCCAGTAGAAGTCTTTTCTTACSGCAAAAAAGGTAGCAAAACCAATTTCCCATGAGAGTAGAGGATAAATTAATGAGCATATGGCGCCTTTTGTTTCCTCAAAGCAGCTGTAGTTTTACTTTCAGTTTTACAATTATCTTCACATCATTATTGATTACTCGTTTTACCTTTGCTGTGGTCATGCTGGGAATAAAGAAAGCAAGGCCRTGTTCATGATGTTGAAAGAGASAAGAAAATACAGCTTATTCTGCATTAAAAAAAAAAAAAAAAAGACAACATTGTCAAACTTATGACTTGTGTCATAGCCTTGTAGATAGGAAAAAACCCACAAATGTCTTCACACCAAAATCTTAACTAAGCATGCCCTCAGATGCTTATCCCTTCATTTTAGGAAGATTGCATAAAATGATTGAGATGAAAATTGTTACTGTCGTTGGCATATATTTTTATTTCAGTAAAATTATTGACTTTATTTGGCCTCCTTTCACCTGCATCAGAAGGGTAAAATAATTCTCAGAGATAAATATCAAGAGTTTTAACTCAGAGTAAGTGCTTAAAAAAAGTTTAATTTGCAGTTTACTGAGACTTAAGCCATTTAAATGAATGTTTTAGAATTTACCTATCATTAATTGAAAACAGGTCTGTACATATTTGGGTCAAATTAATAACATTTTTATATTTTTAAAAAATYTGTGTTGGTAATAGGACACTCAATAACTTGGCAAGGGTTTTCATGTTAAAGATGGGATTGCCAGAGCATTCTATGAGTGCTCAGGGTAATATCCCTGAAGAATTCTGTAATACGGGAAGTTCTCAAAAAAAGAAAATAAGGCGGAAAATCTAACTCCTTGCAACAGACCCAGCAAGTGAGTCAGTATTTCCAGTCCTAAAAAAGTTGATGGAATTGAAATCACAGATTGTTCACAAAGCAAATAAATCTGGATAAGTTTGAGGTTGTTGATGAACTCTTCCAACAGCAGGGGTTTTCTCCCAAAATCAAAGTTTAACCAGTATACCTGATAGTGTGTTTGCCAACTCTGATGAATAAAAGGTGTGAAAATTAATTTTGTTTATTCTGCAAGTATGGCAGGTTGTTAAAGCTAGTGTGAGTGTCTAATTATATTTGAAAAGACAAGAAACTCAGCTATCATAACACTAACCTCTAATGAAATACCCAACTACAGATGAGGAAAATGTACTGAACATAATTGTGTTATTTTAGCACATCTGATAGAGGTAAAACATTGCAAGTGTTGATAGGTCTTTCATGTCCTGTTAAACTGTTAAACTGAAAATTATACCAGATAAAACTCACTTTTAATAACTTTTCTTTAAATTATTTGAGGCATGTTTGAACATCTTACTAGATTTGTTGATCTGTTCTGTGTTGTCTGTACACTGTTGTTGTAGGTGTTGCTCCTAACAATTTAATGTCAATTTTGTCTAAAAATAGAAAATTATTTTCTTAATTTTATTTGTTTATTTTTTCCTTCCTCTTGATGAAAACTAAGACTTTATAATATTGTTGGGGAGGGGCTGGGAATGTATGATTTTCCTGTCACCACAAGAATAAGCAGAATCCAACCAGCAAAAAATGGGGTCTTTCAGTTAGATAAAAATTCAGAATTTGGACTATTGAAGCAACTGGGGTAGAAAATAGTGTGAAATAGCTACATATTCTAATATTGGATAATTTTTCAGTTTTGCATCATAGCAAAGTTATCGAATTTCTAACATACTGAAGTAAAAAGCATTCTGGCAAATTTCCATTCCGTCATGTTCTTTTGAGTAAACTGTTCTGACACTACTTCAGTTCCTCTTCTGGCCCATATATCGAATGTCAAGCTCTGCTGGAAACCATCTGAAATAATATTACTGAAATAACCACCTGCTTTTATACACACTGTGCACTTAAAAAACTTACTGATATCTCTCACTTGTTCCATACTGTTTCTTCAACTTTATTTAAATACAAGATTTTCTTCTTCCCTTTCTACTTCTTGCCATTATTTTCCTTCTCATTGCCTTGATTTTTGCCTCTTATTTATCTTGCCTCTCTTTTCTTTGGTAGACTGCTTAGTATGAATCCAGTAGAAAACATTCCCCTTCTTTTCTTACAATTCTGCAAAATACCKGAAGGTTCTTGGTTCTTCACACCAGAGCAGGTATTTTTGAGTACCTCTAATATGTGTAACTCCATGTAACTGTGACCCTTGATGGCAGCATTAATAGAGAAGATGAATTACTTATGCAATCAATATTAAAAGCTCGTGCACTGTAATTTCGCTGTGTATTCTCAGCAGAAATTAAATGAACGTGTCACATCATCAAGAAATTGCTGAGAATCAAGGAATAATATATTTCCTGTGAGGAAGCAACACATTGCGTGTGGAGTGCAGACTTGGTAATTCAGCTGTCAGGTAATGGTTTTGTTGAGTAACTCAGCAAGAACTGGGGAATGTGGGACAGACTTGGTGTGATACTGTCCTGAGATCCTAATCAAAGCAGTTAAAAAAACACTTATGGCCACTAGACTGAATCTGCTATGTTCTGTTTTTCTAGATAATTTTTTTGTAGGCAGAGTTGAGCTCTTCAAACTTGGTGTGCTGAGGAGAAATTATTTTTTAAAAATTCTATTAAAACTACTAAAACTAGAAAGGTRTCTCTGGGATTCTGACACATTTGAGTGGATGAGTGAATACATGTAATCTAGTAATCCCTACTTTAATGAACAACAGTAGAATTTTAGGARCCTTCTTTTTGGTCCAGATGACTTAAATGCAAAGAACTACATTTAAAAGAGCAATAGAATTGTTCACAGTTGTTAATAGTTGCTCTCTTACGTTAATTTAGGTCACTGTGTAAGTCTTTTCTTTAAAGCTTGTGGAAAGTATTTATTTTGCTTGTTTACCTTTATCCCTAAGCATAAGTAATTTCTGTCTTAAGTAGAATAATGTAATGATTAAAATGTTCTCTGATTATTGCAGAATAATTAATTAATATAGATAGATCACTCCCTTATGATCACTCCCATATGTTACTTCTCTCACTATACCACACAAATTCAGAATAGTTTTCCCCCACAAAGCAAGGYTATATTTAGTGCATTACTGCCTTCCTACCTCCCTTTTCCTCCTTTCTTGAGAAAGGGGGCAGCAGTGCATGGCCCTGTGGTCAGCCCATAAATAACACACTGAAATTTGGAAGCCTCAAGGTCTCCCCTTTGACCTGAAGTTCTGGCACTCAAATCTAAACAAGTCAATATAAGAAGGTAGACATGCCAGAGTGGTACCATTTGGTGACTGTTGACATTTTCTTTCTGAAGAATGTCATACTTAGCCTTACTGTAGATTATAGTAGCAATATTTTTATATAGGAGAAGAAAATAAAAACCAACTCAACAATAAAATATCAGCAACTGAATGCAAGATTTATTTGCTGAAACAAGTACCTGATTGCTGGTGATGGATTTTGTTGTGGCAGCATCTTTTAGAGATGACTGAATATTTAACCCTTCTAGGATGCTACCTGCTGGAAGCAAGTAAAGCAATGCATTTTTAAGGGTCAGTGATAATTATTAGCTAKTGTTATGTAAGATCTATGATGCAAAATACATAAAACTAGACAAATCATATGTTTCTTCTCTGTGATGCCGTTTCACCAGCTCTGAGTACATTTTACATARGTTAAGAGACTGATGAAAGCAAGGATATCATTTATATGAAAGTTGGAGGAAAACAATTCTTAATTGCATTTGGCCAACAAAAGATTTGGGGAGGAAAATCTCAGAAGAGTACTGACAAAAAAATAAGATGACTTAATTAGAATTATCATTCATGMTAATTAGTTAATGATTGCTGGTTTTGACTGCTCTGAGATTGTGATCTTATTTTTGTTTTTCAGAAGATTGTTTAATGTTTATGAATTTATTTTAATTGCAACTTTTAGTTTTTTGTTTATTTTTTTACTTCCTTGTACCCTATGTGCATATATGCTTTGTAGATCAGTCATGATAGAGTGRTCACAAGAAATTGTTCCTAAGAGAACATTCACAGTTGCCAGACTACCTGGCACTCCCTAGAGTGAATGTGGTCACAGCAGAGATTCCCATGAAGCCAGGAACTTAGGGATTTCTTTTACATTGATCATTAAGGAGGCTGCTATAAATTCCATTCTCCAATGAAATAACTGCTGAAGAAATGATTAAGGGGGAAAAAATAGAAGTGAATTATATATAAGTGCATAWAATATAATGAAATATCTAATATCAGATTTATAGTACTTCAATGTTTTAACACATAATAGAATATTGTAATAATAGAATCTTTTACCAGAAATAGAATTTAATCATTTAATAGACATATTTTCACTGAAAGGTAGCAGCTTAATACATTTCTTGTTCAAACCTAATCATTAAGACTTTCCAGTTTTCTAATTTAGATTTTTCCAGTTGAATACCCTGCCTGATGATTAAAGAACTTCATGATATTTACATGCCTTGAATTATTTAAGACAAATATTAAAATCTATCTACTGTAAATATTTCTTTCAACATYCTTTGGGGGTCAATAAGAAGATGCTCCTGGACTTTATTGAGCTACCTGTGGGACCGGATTACAGAAGTGAACTCAATTTTTTAAAGTAACAATGAAAATCCTGATTTTGGAAAGAATTCAATCAAGATACTATTATGTCATTTTATATCTGTGCCCATGTCATGACATTCTTTCTGGTTTCAAGGACTATTCATTCAAATTGTCTCCTGAATTAGGATTGAGCTGTAATATAAATCTACTGCATTGTTTACTTCACAAAGTTGAGGTGTATTCCAGGAGGGCGCACATTTGTCACCTGCTGCTTCCTCCACATTGGCCACTGACATCACCACTGTCTCCTGATGGCACTTGGGCAGCACAGGAGAAATGTTAGTGTGAACCTACGTGTGTGTTGAGCAGTGCAGCAGCCTCTGATGTAATTCCAACCACTCGCTCATTTTCTGARTAAAAGYTSACAATTTTCTAAAGGCTAAATTCAWGTTTGTTGAACATCAGTGTGGCACATTTCAGTGGGTGCTTGTTCAGAGCCTTCAGAACCAAATGTGGCAAATATAAGCACATAAAAGATGAAAATATCTCAATGAAAATAATTTTTCTATCTTTTTTTTTCTTCTTTATAGATATTTGTGAAAGAAATAACATTTTTAATTTATTTCAGTCATTGAAAATAACACCATCTAACCCATACAAGAAGGAGTCATTAAAAAACAATAAGGAAAAAAAGATAAAAAATACCAGGCACTGTTGAGTCTGCCAATAGTTAAAATAGCCAGGCTTTGTGTCACTTCTTTTCCTTTGTAAGTTGGTTTCTGTATCCTGCTTTGATGTTGATATGCACTGAAATTGAAACTAATATTGACATAGAGTTGTACAAAATCTGTATGTCTGACATGATTACTTAATGGTAATTCAAGGTTCAGGATTACCAGCTAAATTAARTCCTGTGGAGTGTATTCATTAAACAAGAAGAGATTTCTTTTCCTACACACTTCTTTGGGTGTTTTCTATTTGGTTTGATTGCGGGTTTTTGGTATTTTTAAAACCCAAGTACTTAAATTGCTATTTTTCTTCTTAGTTTTATTAGTTTTCACCATCTGGATATTGGCAGCTGGCAGTCACTGTTCCAAAAAGCATTTAGCTATGGATCCAAAATATGATAGAGRCCTCTTGGAAGATTTCTAGACTTTGAAGAGTCTCCAAGATTTTGTAATACTTCTGAGGGCTGTATTTAGTGATGCCTGTCAAAACGTTTGCTCAAGTGYCTTTACCAACATTGATGAAAATACAGTATTTAACAAAAGAATAGGATATTTTATGGAATTTCACCATCAGATGGTATCCATTTCCATACTTAAGGGTATCCCTGTAGAAAGTAAGCAGCTTCTAACTTTTTTGATGAGTAAATACAACATTTCTGTATCCTTTTATTAAGATATAATGCAACTTTGCAGCCTGAAATTGGTTCCTTGTGCCAAAATAATTTTCAAGAGGAAATGTGTCTTGTACTTTGGAACATTTTGCCATCTCAGGAAGATTGTGTAGATGGGTAATGAGGTGTGTGAAAAGGTTGGAGGAAGAAAAATAACAATACTTCTATTTACCAAAGGGAGCTCTGTTGGCAACAATAKTGAATAAACCCCTTGTGTTAGTCTCTTCAGATTGAATTCCAAAGTTTATTAATTATTTTTATCTCTGAYAGACCATTCATTTAATATCAAGAACAGCTTTAAGTGTGGCTTGTGGAGCTTTTTGTCACAAGTAAATGCTGAGAGGACACAYGTAAATGATATCTGTTGTATTTATTTTTTATATACTGGACATGATGCAAATGTCCATGCAAATGCAACATGCTGAGATCAAATACCTRTGTGGCTGAAGAAAGAAAATAAAGCAAACTGTTTAGTTTTTCAGTAATGCACACTGCTTAGGTTGCTTATTTGTGGGCTCTAAGTGTTTAGGGGAATTTCTATTTATTTTGTACTAGAAAAGGTGCAAGGACATTGTRCATCTATTGGAAAGGTAATGAGGTAATAGTACTTGAAGTGTTATCTTAATTTTCAGCATTTTTTTGATATCTTTTATTTTCTTCTTCATTCATCCATGACTCAGTTCTCAAACAATCCTACTGTGGCAGTAATGTACACTTTTTTTCTCACTGTCTTGGCATGAAGAATGTGTGGGAGTCAGCCATGAATATTTACTTCCTAAAAGGTTTGCCTGTATCAGGGAAAAGCATGGTATAATGCTCCAGAAAATTTCCTTTTTTACTTTCAGGTTATCTGAAAAATATTTTAAAGTATTGTTGATTAACCTAAATATTATAATCAYATATTACATATTTCACAGAAAAGTTGAACTTCCTACATTGCTGGGTTATTGATGACTCAGAACTGACAGTTGTTTGCTGTCATGTACAGATGAGACCCCAGTTCCCAGCAAACAGGGACCCTAAAAATAGCCTTTAAAAGGAAATTTAAAAGCCAGGAATCTTCTGCCCAGTGCATTGGTGCACCCATCTCTTTCAGATAAGGCTGATATGAATGAACTCTAAGGCTTATCAGTAAGGCAGAGAAGCAATTTTAAATTTTTTTTTCTTTTTCAGGAATAGTTTAGTGAACTGAGATTTTGCTCAGGAAGGTTCTTTTGCAGACAACCCAGAATAGCCTGGAATGAAAATAAAAATGTAAAGAAAATATTCCAGCTACAGAGGTGTCATGTCTAAAGTGCGTATTTGAAATTTTGTACATTTATTTGAAACCATATCTTAATCAGGATGGCTCATGACTGACTTGTTCTGTCCATGTGAACAGGTGTTTCTGGGTGGTGATACTCAGGGTCGTGGCCATCCCAGGATTGTTCAAAATGGGATTGTGGGCTTGGAGACATTGAGATGTGAGTTTAATGGTGGATGCAAATGGTGCTGAGTTAATGGTTGTACTCAGTAATCTTGGAGGTCTGCTCCAACCTTACTGATTCTGTGATTCCGTGATTCTGTATTCATCTCTCCTGATTTTGGTTTAAYCTAGTCCTTCCATCTTCTTGTTTGAAGTCTGGGGAGAGGGAATTCTATCCAGAGGTGCAGGCTTTCCTACTCTCAGGGTGAAGTCAGTCTTTCATTAGAGCCTCTTTCCTTATGCTACTTGCAGGTCACATTGGGTGCTGATGAATACATGGAAAATACAGACCAGGAAAAAAGGAGTGCCAGCAAAAGTGGAAAGAGTCAAATCCTGTTAACMCAGCAGTAGATCACTCTTTGTAAGGCTTGCATGTGAACTATTATGCCCATGTAATAAACACAAGGAAGCTTCAGCCTGAGGCTTCTCAGGTTGGATGCCAGATTGAAGAATAGAACCAGCGGTGATGATTCCTGCAAACTGTTTCTCTGTTCATGTTGTTCATTTCATGATCTTCAGTCCAGATCATGGTGTTTGCTGATACATTATGTATCACCTACAACATCAGTATCATGCAAAGGTTTAGGATCTTGCCCATGTTTGGCTTCAGCTGGTGCATATTGCAGCACATTGATGCCTCATGGACATGAACATTTGTATCATATGAAACACTTGTATGRAAAAACTTGATGCAGAATATTATTTTGTGAGAAATTTGAAACCATTTGAAGAAATCTGTTCCAGAGATCAATCTGTTGCTTTTGTTGCACGGAGGGCCAGTGTGGTTGATTTCCCAGCACAAAGGCTTGCTGTTCATCTCTGTTGGATGACAGAGTGTCTGGSTATCTCATGACTGCTGTGGACAAACAAATGTAATGAAATAAAAGTGTATCTGCCTCATGAGAGCCTTTGATTTGTTCTCCATACAGTTTTGATATGATAGAACTCCTATGGAAAGAATTACTTCGGGTTTTAGATTAGGAAAAAGTAAGCATTCCATACTTACATATGCAGAAGGTCTTTTATTGAGTAGTGTTTCAGGTTTTTTTTCATTTGGATATAGAATAGGACTTCATTTAATAAAGTTACAGAGATGTTTAGTAAAAAGGGCTWTGTAAGTCCTGTCATCTCAGGATGAAATAAATCATAAGAGAGAGCCTTTACCAACKGCAGTGTTCACATAGGTTATTGCTTTCCCTAACTTTTCCCTCTCAATCAATTTTCTACTTTCCTTCTGTGAGTTCCCAGCTTTCAAACTGATTATCCTTTCACTTGGCACCCTCTAATTTTGTCACATTTTCCTTATTGTCCTCAGCTTGACATCAAAGCTCTCTGCAACTCCTTCATTACAAAGTAGTGATTTTGTGTAATGGCAAAAACTGATGTTATTTTTCATGGAAAAAAAAACCCATTTAATTTTGTTTAACWAAGGAAATAAAAATTGAGGGTAATGCAGGGAAAATTTCTGTTTTCAGAAGTATAGATTCTTCCACTTAATTTCTCACAGCCGTTTTCTGGACAGGCTTCTTTTACCAGCATGAGCACCTGTTAAACTGTTACCAAWTTTTCCAGTTCGTTAAGGAAGTTCTTGTCCTACTAATATTAATGTGTGATGGAATAATGAGTCACCAATGAGGGGGAAGAGCCCCATCCTTTCCCTTAATTATGGAGGYGAATAATACTGTGAAAGGAGCTAATGGCCAGAGGTACATCTGTAGTGGAATTCAGCTGCAGAAGGGAATTTTGTCTGTGAACAAATCCTGGATATTCTGGAYCTGGCAGATTAATACAAGGTGTTTGAAAACTGGTCTTCCCAATCTGCTGTGTCCTGTCAGGATAGGTCCTCATTCCAGTAGTTTTCAGTGGCTCCTTGGTTTGCAAAAATTTTTGTCATCTTCTCTGGATCTCTAGGAAAATTTTGCATTCTTGATATACTTTGGAAGCTTCTGGGACTGCTGGCCTTCACTGTTAGCTGTGCTGCCTCTGTTGATCCCATGATCATGGTCTCATTCTGAGCTGTGCATTTGCACTCAGGGATTATTTCTGAGCATACACCATGACTCTCAAGACAAGAACCCTGCCCTTTTACCCCAGAAGCATCCTCATYTGAGCCACAGTGCAGCAGTCAGGAAAAAGCAGATGATCTTTCTGGGTGTCCTCACACCTAAACAGTAATGCAAAATCAGCATTTAGGCAATACATATTAAACAAACAAATAAAGATCCGTGTTTCAGCTCAATGAGATGTCAGTGAGATAAATTTGCACTCAAGGGTGTTTCACTAGAGCAAAATGCATGGGCAATTCATCCATAATGTAGAAATTTTGCATTTTGTGTTTTAGAGTTTGATCTGTGTTGACTTTTTAAAAAATCAAAATCATCARTGCCTGCAGTGGGTTTCACTTTATRGARTTTGATTAATTGAAGAWATACTACTGTAGCTTTCCTATCCACCCTTCCTTCACTGCTGATCAAAGAGCCAAGATGACTTCTATACATATTTTATTACCACTATTTTATGCAGAAATGCTGTGAACATTTCTCAGTCACTGTAGTTCTGAAGCTAAGAAGGCATCCTAGGATTTCATCATAAATATTACCTAGRGAAGAAAGGGGGATTCTTGTGCTTTTCATATCTTACTCAGTATGTCCAAATGACTTATAAAATAYTTTGAGAGATTGGGGGTGAGAAAAGCATTAGTTTCCATTTCATTTGGTTCTGGAAGAGCAGAGGAATGTAAGCCAAGTTTTTTGTACTGCCAGGAAAATTCAGTCTTACTAATAGTCTTTCTAAGTGTTTAGTGAATTCATCTTGGTKGCACTGCTTATTAACTAAGGCCCAGTGCAGCATGAGCTGAAATAGAATAATTGGTAATTCATTGTAAACATGACTAGTTTTATGTCCATTTTTCATTTCTTCTTGACTGGTGTTTAGTATTTATACTCCAAAGTAATTGGCTCCCTTCCCATCTTCCAGCTGTGGRACTTGAGAAATTTCTTATTCTGAGTGAGGTGTGTGTCCTGTATTTAAAGTGTCTTCTTGGAGGCTTGTGGAAAACTCCTCTTTGTTTCTAGCAAAAACAAACAAACAAAAACCCAAACAAACAAACAAGCAACAACAAAAAAGCCCCACAAAGGGATCTCATTTCAAAATACAGCAATCAAGTTTCAAACTCAGGATAYCAGACACATAATGAGACTTTTCAATGCTTTCTCAGAGATGATAGCTTGCGTGGTGAAAAGTGGAGATAAAAGGAATGTGTGAATGAAAAGCATTTCATAACAACAGATAAAATAATTGAACAGAACAGGAACATACCAAAGTTAATTTGATATTATGGTGGATTAACCTTGACTGGACATGAAGTGCCCACCAAGCTGCTCCATCCCTCTCACTCCTCAACTGGACAGGGTGAGAAAATATGACAAAAAACTCATGAATCAAGATAAAGGACTGAAAGAGATCACTTATCAGTAACTGYCATGGGKAAAAYAGACTCAAWTTGAGAAAACTAATGGAATTTATTRACAATTMGTAAGAGATTAGGATAATAAAAACCAATCTAAAAAACACCTTCCTCCCTTCTTACCAGACTCAACTTCACTCTCGAAGCTTCCACCTCCTCCACCCAGGCAGTGCAGGTGTGCAGGAAATGTGGGCTGTAGTCAGTTCATTGCCACTCTTTCCTCCTCAAACTGCCCACTCCAGTGTAGTGTCCTTCCTGTGGGAAACAGTTCTTCATGAACTGCTCCAACAGGAACACTTTCCACAGGGTGAATTCCTTCAGGAAGAGGCTGCTTTAGCATGGATCCCCCATGGGCTCACATGCCCTKTCAGCAAACCTGTTCTGGTGTGGACTCCTCTCCTCAGGGTCACAGGTACTCCCAGGAAAACTGCTCCAGTGWGGGCTCTCCTCAGGGTCACAGCTTCCTGCAGGGCACATCTGCCTGCTCTGTCATGGGGTCCTCTGTAGGCTGCATGTGCATTTGTGTATCATTTTTATCCCTTCCTAAATATGTTATCCCATAGACACTATCAGTGTAGCCCATAAATTTGGCCTTGGCCAGTGATGGGTCAGTCKTGGAGCTGTGTGGAATGGCTCTGTTGGACATGGGGGAAGCTTCTGTCATCCTATCACAGAGTCAGCCCTGTGGCTCTCCCACTACCAAAAACTTGCCAAGTACACCCCATACATGTACAGTGAAAGAATAACCTTGAGAGAAAACCCCCACCCAGCCTAGGTTATGCATTCTCGTCTTTCCACTCTTCTGGTGTCACCAAAGCTTTCTGTATGGAAGCAAATTATTTGTAGAGGTCAAAATTTCAGTTTCTTGCATTTTTCTTTTCTGTTTGAAAACGAGAAAAGGTCAGAGAAGGAGAAAGAGCTTGTAAAGTTTAATGGCTGGGGTAAGTATGAACATGATCAGGGTGTTTGCGCTTTAAGGCTTCTCTGTAGTAAGGATCAAAACATGCTTTATTTAAATAATAATGCTTATGTTGTASTGTTGTAATGTCATTACAACTCGTGTTAAAACCTTCTTCTTGCAGCAAAATATTTCCCATAATTTAAACAATAATAATAATAAAAATAAAAAATTTTTATTAAACCAAGGTCTTACAGTATACACTTTTCATATGCATAGTATTTTCTCTTTTCTAAAGAAATCTATCAGAGCACAAGCTTTACAAAAATTACTCAGTATTATTTTCTATGTGGTAGTAGAGGCTGTCTTTGTGAAATGAATGCATTCAAGTTGATTATTTGTCTTCATTGTGCAGAATAGAAAAAGAATAGGCTTGTAGACAATATCTAAGATACTAGCTCATCTACAAAGTATTTTTGAAGTAAGGAGAGTGTGGGAAACAAAAGGAACTGGTGGAAAAATACCTTCCTTTGCATCTTTCTGTTTTAAAGGAAACTAATTATTAAAAACTTCTATTCCCAAAATGGTACCTGGGTTTTACTGTATTACTGTTCAGCTGATAAAKTGCATTGTTGTTGTATTTGGGTTCTCTGTTAATTTTCACTACTCACAGAGGAACATGGTATATTTTTAAAACATTAAACAAAGTTTACGACTAGCTTACCTTCATTCCTTTATGCTTTACATTACAAGTCACCCTTTAAAAAWGGTAGAATGCATCTTTAGTTGGTGTAAATTCACTGTCCTTATTGACTGCAATAAACATTTACAATTTATATCACTAAATGTCTGGAGAGTGAGCTTTCCTTCAGTTGTAAATACAGGAAATACACCATAGTAATAAAAGAGATAGACTGTAAATCCAATCAGCACTTCCCTTTGCTTGTTCAGAAAGAAATATAATCATGAGTTTAAGAGTACATGGTGTAACTTACACTTGAAGAATTTAATGTCCAATGTGTTCTCGTAGCAGGCTCAATGATTACAGTTTATTCACTGAAGTAATTGTGAACATGTAATTATTTCTTCCATTACTAATAATTATCTACCCATTTTACTTAGACATAAAAACTGAGACAAAAAACAATTAAGGCAGCCTGAAAAAAAAATATGTTCTTTAGTTGCGAATTCTAAAATAAAATATACAGAGCCAATAGGCCAAAAAATTGCTTTTGCCAAACAGTTACATAACCCTCATTTCTTATTTCGACTTTCTATATAACTCCAGTCAAATGGAAATCTGCATCTTTAGCCTTTTTTTTCTGGCATTCACTTTCTTGCCTAGGATCTCATTATGTTTTGCAGCATAATGTGTACCTCTGTAGAGTGCAGTTTTTTTGTATCAGTGATTTTCTCTTGTGAATATTGATACCATTACCCATGCATAGAATTGCAGCTGTGAAGATGGAACTTCTGAAGGTGTCTATATRAATGAAAGAACAAGTCCTACTGAAAACCTTAGTCTTTGAACAGAACTATTATCAACTTGCAAAGAATGCCATTACAGGGAAATATAAAACAGTGCTATAAAAATCACTGATTGCAGTGTAGGTTCTCTGGGGCAGGGACGTTTTGTTGGACCATAAAGTTGTGAAGGAAGTTGGGATCCACAGTCTGTACTTTAGCTAGATGAGAATATTATTAACTCCTCTTACCATTTTTCCTGCCTGAATAGTGTGTGTTTTCAGACTTGATTCTGGTGTTTAGATTGGGTGTTTAGGTACTCTCAGGAATAATAGATAATTGAATACCCCAAAAGAAAATAGGGCATATTCATGCCACGTTCCCTTCTCTTTGAGATAAAGAGTTGAGGAAAAGAGAAGTCTTCTCTCTGCTTTCTGACAAGGTTATCTTCGAAATCCTTGTCATAAGAGAACTGGCAAACTCTCTGGATATATTTACTGGGTTGTGGCACAGAACTGATCATTTTAATACAAACAGTAGWGGAACAGAGATCCCTTCTGACCCTCCAACCCCCTCACCTCCTCCCATTGCCATGGGGCACACTGTTACTTGGTTTTCACACAAGCATAACAACAACAATACCAACACAAACAAAAAAACTACAAAAAAAACCCAAAAAACCCAAGAACACAAACCAAAAGCCAACCAACCAACCAACCAACCAAACAAACAAAAAAGCCCAAAAACCAAAAAACCAACCAACCAAAAAAAAAAAAAAACCAACCAAAAACCCCCAACCAACCAATCAAAAATCCCAAACGACTGCATGGAGTTTGTTGGAGTTTGTCCATGCAATGACAGTTTACAGTGAAGTATTTATCCTGAAAAATTGGACTAATCATAGACAAACTTTTTTTCCTCTGAAATACACTGAAACCTATTAAGTACAGGACTGATTCTATAAATGTGATAGCAGTATAGCTCTTCTGAGWAAATAAAAAACAATTATGGGAACATTTTCAAAAGGTTCATGGCAACTTTTCAGCAACATTGCTGAGTATTTTTCAGTATAAGTCATGCTAAACACCATGGGAGGAAGCAATTGTGACAAGTAGGAGGACTAGTTACTGAGATGTCATCAGATTGCTCATAATCACATATTTTCCCTGTGGATTTGTGCTTCAGTTCACGTTCYTAAAGCCCGTTCACATTTTGATGTAATTAAACCTTTGCTGTGTCTGTTCACTAGGTTGTATTTGATTACACCAACTATGCTTATTTTAAAAYAAACCTGGTGTGATAAACCCAAAATGTATCCTGATCTGTTTCTAGCATCCRTTCTTCAAAGTAAATTTCCTTAACACAGCCTAGGTACTTTGCCCATGCCCCAGTTTTCTCTTATTTATTTTTGCTTACCAGTTAAAATCCCACAGCTTCATCAGTTATTTGAGTAGTGCCAACCAACCTGGTGGTTAGGCCTTGCCTCCCTCTCCTACTGGATTTCTCTAAAATTAAGGAAGAAATCTTAAATGGAACTGCAGCTTTCACCCTCCAGCATACTCTTAGCTTGTTTAGGTTTGGGGTTTTTTTATTCCTTTTTTTTTTTTAACATCACTAAGATGGTGAAAAGGCATTTTACAAAAAACACCTAATCCTAGACAGAACACATTCCAGCAGCAGTAAAAATTATTAGAAAAAATAATAAGAAACCATTTTGAGGCATCTCATCTCACTGGAGACAGCATTTCTGTGGTTCATCCAGCACTAGAAGGTGATAGTTCTCTATCAAAYGTTAACTTCTGTTGGAGGAAAAGCAGAGAACAAAGAAAAATTGCTCAGATTCCAATTTTTAAACAACTTCATTTTTTTTATGGATCACTATAAGGTCTCAATTATGAAGCCAAATCATGCACTCTCTCTGACAAATGCATCAAAGCTTGACACCTCTTCTGGTCAGGTTTGATTTGTGTGTGATGAAATTTCTGCACTTATTCAGGCAAACTGAAAACATCATTGTTGATTACTGATTTTTAAGCAGAAGGCTTTCATACAGAAACTGTGTATGTGAATTTAAGTGAGGCTTTTGTCACCTGTGGAAGATACCTTGGCTTACAAAAATTGAATGTGTCATGGAAATTACTTTTTATCAAATGAGAAACAAAATAAAAAGATAAAGAAAAATAAAATCTAAATAGATTTGTTGAAATTGTCCTGTATTCAAATRATTATTTGTCATTTTAGCTGTAATWAGTTCTCCCTTCATTAGTAAGTCCTTCATTCCTAAAGAAAACTAGGCAAGAATCTTTTTATTCWATACCTCCATTTGTCTTTAACACTAGAATTCCTTTCAGAAAAAGAGAGTGATATCTAAATTTAAGGGGTTTTGGTTTCATTTTCCTTGAGGGAGAATTATGAATGGAATTTGATAAGTTTCCTTGCAGAAATGACAAGGAACAGTGATCCAAATGAACAGTTTATGCAATATATTCTGGCTTCTTCGTTCCTTGTTTGTCATGGTACAACAGAAATTATGCTATTTGGAGTYCTACTGAAAATCTGAAATGCCTGTACATGTCAAATATATTGTCTTCCCATAAAATTTTATTGTAGCTGAACAGAATTTATCTTCATCAAAGGTAATATATTTTGTATTCTGTATTTACTTTTCATAATGACATACGGAGTCTTAATAAATCTAAAACAGGAGTACCATCAATTTATGTATATTTTTTGTATTGTTTAATGTCTTGCCTATTACTGCTRTTCATGTGGTCTGGTTTCAATATTTTGTGCTAAGCCAGTAGTATTTTAATTTGCTATTATTTTTCATTTTACAGAAACTCTGGCATGTGTCCTGTCCAAGTCTTTTTTCCTTGCACATTTTAGCAGTTTGGCTTTAGATCTTATGTACCATGAAGGAAAAAGTTTCTCTATGTCCAGATGACTGCTTRTGGAAAATAAAAGCCACAAAAACGAACAAATAAACAAAAAACCCCACCAAAACAYAWACCATTTTAATAACATTCCGTTCTAAAAACAGGTCATCAACTGAGACTCAAAGTCCTGAGCTTTTCCAATAAGAATACCATGACTTTTAAAAAGATGTTTCACAGGGGTGACAGTACTGCTCTGTGATCTTTGGGACATGGAGTATGTTAATATTCAGAACATCTTATTTTATCCTTTGTCATGCCTTGGCAGAGAATAGAGTGCCAGGTGTGGGAATTCTGATGCTTTTGCCACTAGCAGAAACCCTAAAGCACCAGCATATCTAAGACAACAAAAGGTATTTAGTCTGATCACTCTGTTCTAGATTTCATCCTTTCAGCAGCTAATGGATTTCACACAAAACTTCTGACTGGCAATGCACAGCTGAGACACTGGAACAGTGGACATTTAATGTTACAAATCTGCMACTCAAATTTTCGACATTTAAGTTCATTGGTTATTGAAAACTTCAGGCACACAAGCAGCATTAAATCTAAGTTCTGTAATTACACATGGTGCTCCTAAGTACAAATAGATCCCCCTGAGACACAGTCAAGTTGCTTGCTTAGCAAAATCTTTAGTTAACCCGGAATATTTCCATGAATTCCAAGGGGAAAAAAAAAACCAAAAAAACATCCTCAAAGATGCAGCTGTTCAGTCAATCAAAAATGTTCACAGAAAATGGGAGTAAAAGTTCCTGGAGGCTGTTGGATAATGCTCTGCTCCCATCCTATTGTGGTRGATTTCCTGCTCAGTGGAGGTATCCCTCATCTTTGGAAACGTCCCAGGAAAGCAGATCCACAACCTCTACACTGTAAAAATTCACTTCTGCTCACATTTTGAATGTGAGAATTTTTTGGTTGTTGATCTGTTCCTTCCCCTAGTGCCAAGAACTAATCTCAGTGGATGTTTGGGTCTCTGAGGTGCATCACAGTTTGTCTGCTGGGCTGGCTGTTGCAGGAASATGCAGAACTGCTCTGCCCTTTTGTGAAATTAGTGCCACTTCTGTCAGTCTTAATCATGCATAGTGTTTGTGTATTTTTGTGTCCTAATGATTACTGTGGTAAAGAGACAACTTACCCCTCTAAATGCTGTCASTCAGCTCATACTATTAGACTCTTCAGAGAGACTAATTAACCTGAGCAATCTGGCATGAAATTYTGGTTTACTCTGTTTTTAAAAACCTTTAATCAGTGAATCACCAAAACAGCTGGTAGAGGGCAGTTTTATCCTCATTTATTTTGCAAACTGATTCCTCCTTCACTTACTGTGTGATGGTGAAAGAGTTAGTTAAAACAACTATGACACTGACATTTAAATAATTCTGAAGAACTGATAATTATGTATTTTAAAAAACCGAAACCAACAAACCAACAAACAAAACCACCTATTCTGCTGGCATTTAATAATTCTTAACTTATTTTTTTAATGGCAAAGTTTAAAAGGTATGTTGAAATACTGGGGGAAATTTCAAGATTGGAAAGTCTCCAAAAATTCATGTGAGAGATCACATGAAAAGCGTCAGTGCTTTTCTATGGTATTAAAAAAATCCTATTGAACAAGTTTAGTTATCCTTACTCTTTCATTTTCATTAACTTTTCTTCTTAAACAAATTTTATTTTTAGTTGTCTATCTGGTTGTTTTGTTGTATTTTAAACAACAAATACAACAACAAAAACAGTTTTTTTGTGGCAAAAAAGTACTTCTTCCATTATAGTGGATATGATTGTTGTGAGAAGGGATCCTTGGTGTTGATTACATCCTCAGAGGAAAGGGCAGATGGTGTCCTGCATTTTAGTATTTCAAAACTGACCAACTGATAATTCTATATGTATATTTTACAGAGTTAGAGATTTGTTAGGCAGGAGCTGAACAGTCAGGGATGGATTTTTGAGTGCTGCAAGTTATTTCTTTGTTACAGGATATTATTGCAGAATTTAATCAGTTAAACCTTCCTGATTGTAAGTTTTGAGATTACCTGCCCAGCCTCTGTGGAGTCATTTCTTAATGAATAATCAGGCAATTTTTTGCTACACTTCTCTACATCACAAATCTTTAATGAATTGTCTGTTGGCATCTGATTTTAAGAGTAAACCAGTGTAGATTAGAACRAAGTTTTTTTGGAAATAGATATGGCATCTGCATTACTACGAAACAAATTTATTTCAACTACTATTATTGCAGGGAATAGCAAATGAAATTGTGAAAATGAATGCTTAAAGTCATMATTTCTTTCTAATGCACACTGACATTAATGCAGATATCCATGATGTAGGAGGAAAAATCATGAGTAGGGAAAGTTCCAAGATGGCTGAAAGTGGGAGCTAGAAAACCAGATTAGCTGTCAGGCAAACGCTTTTATAGAGTGATTGTTTAACCTTTGGAAGAATGGTTGAGGTGGGTTCTCTTTTATAGCAAAGATGGCTGTGTGGGTTTCTTGCAGCCAAGGTCAACCTACCACAAGGAGTTTTTTCCTCCTAAAAATATTTTCCAGTTGGAATAAAAWTAATTTTAAACTGCCTTATTGCTAGTTTTATGTGTGTTGGGTATTTTTTTGTTTCGGGATTTTTTGGACTGTTGATAAACAGAGCACAAAAGWACACTGACAGATTTCAGTTCTTCTTAAAGCTAAAGACAGTACTGCACAGTATTGCAAAACTACATTTATTAATATCTTCCCATTGAATATTTTTCAACAATATGTTAGTTTTTTAAAGATAGACTGAATATGACATTGCTTTGTCTACTGTGCCTGAGATGCATAGAAGAGTTTGAGCTGATCTGACAAAATAGTTACTCTATTTCTGAATTTTCAGTGTGAATGTTTCTAATTGTCAAAGAACATTTTTTATTTCTCAATTCAGTCTTTTAATGTTTTTTAAAAAGTATACTTATTTTTAAGATATGTAATAAATGCTACCCGGATAGTCTCATGAAAGCTCTGTGATTATCTTATGGACCTGTGGAAATCAAAGTTTTGATTAGAAATATTAGGTTTAAAATAAATCTGCCTTTTCCTATTTATTCTATTGGATTTTTAATCTGGATTAATTTGATCTGTCTCTCCTTTTTCCATCTTAATCCCTGCATTCCTCTGTATTTCCAAACGCAAGATACTAAATGCATTGTTAGACTTGGGCTAAGAATTTATCCTCTTTCCTACCACTCCCTTCTTTCTCTCTATCTCAGACGAATTAGAGGTCTGTCTTCTTTTTTTAATTTTCAAATAACTTAATTTTGGGAATTCAAGGTCTGAGATTTAGATAAAACCCCAATGGTTCAAGTTTTTGGTATTTTCCATTTTAGCTTTGCTATAGTGTTGCAAAGAACATTGGCAGAAAGTTCCAGTGCTGAATATAGGATATGCAATCAATTTCTGTAAAACAAATAGATATTTTGAGGGAAAAAACTATGAGTAACTGTGGCTCAAAWCTAGCCCTAAATTTGGGTAACATCTGCAAGCCTGAAACGCAGCCTTTCTTCTCTCCCACTCTTATTTATGATTATTTGCTTGGTGATTGTGCCAATGGATATGTAATCACAAATTYTGTACCTTTTCTTGAGTAGAGATTTTAGGTGTCTGAGCAATAGGAACTTACCTATGTCATATATAAACAGCCATTTGTCTATTAAGCCAAAAGTATTTTACTAAGTGCAACTGCTTGTGGTTTTTATTTGGTGGTTGTACATAAAAGTCTGTCTATTGAGTGCTCCTGATTATTTCTTTGTCTTTGGACAAGGACAAAGAAAAATAATTCACTCCTATAATTCTTTTATGATAGGAAATATTAATTAATTAAAAAATTGAGATGGGTTATAATTACATGGGTATAAAGTTAAAATATACCTCTAAGATCCTTGTATGAGTGTAAAAACTTCCTGTTGGACATATTTTGTGCATTGAATCCTGCAGCTGTTCTGAACAGTAAGATGGCCCTTTTAATATAAGATTATAACAGCATACCAGCAGTGTATGTCAATTGGGAGGCTTTCAATCTCAGTCACCTTTTAGCATGTACTTGACAGACTATTTTTTTTTCTGTTTGGGCGTTGTTTGCATATACTAAACATTCACAGTTTTCTTTTAGTCCTCTGACATTTCGAGTTTATTGATTGGATTAACATTTCTAAAGATGCGGTGCTACTTCCTCAGATATCTAAGAAAATATATGCCTTTATCACTGTATCACCACGTAAAACCTAAAATATGCATGGAGAAAAACAATAAGTAATATCTTTGTTAGTGCAGCACAGTATATAACCTTAGTTTATTTTTTATTGTGAAGTGGCAACRTGGCTTATGAAGCACAGCTTGAGCATGGGAGAGAAGTGTGACTGTCTGTCTGATGTGCCAGCAGCCTGCTTCATCTCAGGAAAAAACACCAGCCTGGTGATAACTGTTAGGGTTTGTAGGATTAACACTCCATGGTAATTCCAGCTGTTGCTCGTGCCATTGTGTTCCTGGTAGCCAAGTGAGTGCTTCCTGTGCCCACCTAGGGCAACTGTGTCCGCTTGGAATTTTAAAAGTCCTTCTTGAATTATTCAGAAATAGTCTCCCTCTGTGCATCAAAAGGCTCTTTCCTATGTATTTTTAAGTGTAGAATAGTACGAATAGCTGATACATTGTGGTTTGTGTGTAGATGATGTGTTGCTTACTGTGATTTAATTCTATCTAACTCCTGCTTTCCATTTGCTCGTCCAGGCGATTTTTGGGCTTTTCCTGCCTAGGAGCATCGTGTGTGCAGTGAGACATAAGGAGGATTCTAGTGAAAACACTTTTCATTCTTTCCATTTTGCATCAGTCTGGAGGACTGATCTCATCTGGATGGCAAAGAGTCCTGGTATCATCAGCACTGCTGAGCCTTTTKGAGTGCCAGAGGCAGTCTGAGTGACTCAGAGCTGAGACAGTAGGGCTTTTGAGAGCTGCCTCTGGGGCAGAGCCACATGGAGCCTCACAATCACTGAGCTATGGAACACAACAATGGAGCTTCACAATGCCTGTGTGTGAAAATACCAAACTCTGAGGGGTTGCTTTCTCATACTCCTAAGAGCTGTGAATGGTGCAAAAGTTCAGCCTCACATCGTTGCATTTATTCCCCTCATGACTGAAATCACAATAACAGATTTCGAATCTCAGATTTAATTCCCAAACCTGGCTGTTTCAATGGTTGCTTCCAGATCTCCCTCTCTTTATCACAGTTGCCTCCAGCAACAGAGGCACACCTGCCAACATGAGTCAGAAAAAGTTAGCAGCCCAATGCTAATAAGAAGCACTCTATTAGTCACCATCTTGCTGACAAGCTTGTGTGTGAGGTATGTGTGTGGGCTGCTAGCAGATGAGTACCTTGTGTAAGTATGTACATAACACACAAGCCTGGGATTTCATTAATATCTCTMAAATCTCTGTTACAGTAAGGAGTCTCTTCAGTGCAGCTTATTATACCAGGCACAGATGTCCTAAACAAAAAACAAGCTAATGAACAAAAAATGCTCTGTTCATCCCAGTATTCTCTTGGTGTCAAGAGATTCTATGTTTTTTTACAAACTCTTTTTTGTTTGCTCTTGAAAGCCTTTTTGTAGAACAATTGTTAGTCCTCTAAACAGATAATTCAAAATTTCATGTGGTGTTTAGGCTTTTTTTGTTAATTGAAATGTTTAATTCTAAGTATTTGGGGTRGGGAATACCTTTTCCTTATTTTCCTCCATAACATTATAATTAACTTAAAAGTAAAAATCTACAAGTTTCTCTTCCATATTTTTCCTGAGTGATCTGATGATGTCCTTAGGTCCTGCACTTTTACTTCTTTTTATTCAGCCTTTCCTTTCTTCTTCGCTAATAAGCCTTTTGGCTTTATCTCTTCTCTAATGACAGACATTTTTTATTTCTCTGGCTATTATCCTTCCCTGAAATTAAACTCTTACTCATTTTGTAGAAGGGAAAATACCAGGAAGAAAATTCCAGAGACGTAGGACAGGGCTGAATAGCTGCTGAAATTCTGCTTCACTGAGTGCAGAACTCCTGTCCTTGTRTGTCACCAACAGGCCAAACAAATTGCCTTAATCTGGAAAATGAAATATGAAATTTCCAAAACTGGAATACCACAGTGATGTGTTCTACTGGGTGGCAAAGGACCCCAACACAAAGAAGAATTGCTCATGCAAGCTCCTCTGTGACAAGACTGTGTTTTTCTAGTGGTCCTGAATATTAGTTTAATTATTAGCATTTGGTTTACTTCAGTTTCTTAAAATTCCTGTATTTAACCTGTGTTTTTAAATTTTTTTATGAAATCCCAGAGTTCACCTTATGATGTAGCTGAGGAAAACAATGAGGCAGATTCAGCTGCATTTTTTAATTTTATAATATTTATTATCAAAAATACAACAAAAATTAACTTGGATTGAAGTTATTTCTTTTTGTGCATTTTGGACTACAAAGCTGCATAATGAAACAATTCTTATACCTGTATCCAAGTATCTGCAGTTTCTGATAAAACCCTAGAAGTGTGTCAGAGGACAATATTATTAGTAATTTCCTTCAGTAATTAAATATTACTCTAAATATATTTTGAATTAGATGAAGTAAAGAGAGAGAAAAAAGTTTGATATTCAAACAGACATGAAAAGCCTTTGTAGGAAATAATAGAATGCTTAAATTGTTAATAGATTATAAAATTTTGCTTTGATTTTACAGTTTTCTAATGGGATAATGGATATTGGGGAAATGGCATTGCTGTAGTGCTCTCAAGTGTATGAACTTCATTGTGCTAAGGTATATATATATATATATATATAAAGAAAAAAATCATCTTATGTGCAACTATGCTAGTAGAAATTATCTGCAGGAAAAAAATTCTATTTCACATCTATATTTGGGAGAAAAGGTATTGAGAGGACTGCATTGTGGAGAGAATGGGATGTACAGCAGTCCCTTGATGTGGGGAAATGATTTCTCTGGTCAGCTGTGCTTGTACAGAAAAACTGATGATTTCATATGTGATACAAGAATCACAGCTCTGGGGATCCATCACTGCAGTTGATATTTCACCTGAAGAGATTTCTGTTCAGGCAGTTATGGGCTGAGATACACTGGCAGAAGAACATCTGGTGTGAGCTCTGTTCTGGGGAGCAGGCCTATCAAACACCAATTATCTCTTACCCTGTGCTAAATCACAGCAAGAGAACTTTTGCTGTTCTGCACAGGTTGGAGGATCTGTCTGACACTGAGGTATATTATTTAGCAATGTTAGAAGAAACAAATGGCTTTAAGAGCATGTTTCCAATGAATTTTGTGTTCCTCTGAGATATTGATATATGTTCTTCTGCTCTTCTGAGTTGTCATGAACCAGGGAAGCACACAAACAAAATCTCCCTTTTCAGTGATGAGGAAACTTTTGCTGCCACTTATCAATTTGCTTCTGTTCCATGCACAGTCAAGAGAAGCCTTTCCAGGAATGTTAGTGAGGATGTTCTATGGCAGTCTCCTGCAGAGGCAGCAATAGTTCAGCWAGATRYTTGTGGGCTGCCTCTGCAGAAGATRCTTCAAAGCAGCTTTATTACTTATGATAAGTATGCTAGTTTATTGCAAATATTCTAGGACAGCAAAAAAATATCTCCTTGAACATTTGTGAAGACAAAGTTGGCTTTCAGATCTTTGCTAACATGTGATTTTTTTTATATAAGTTAGTCATTCCAATTAGTGTTTGAGATGAAAAGGAAAAATTTGGAACTTTGGTGCGCTCATATGTCAAACTCATGCCATAATGTTATTCCATAATATTTTAATAGAAAAACAATACAGCAACAACAAAAAAGGCTGTTGGAAGTTGGAAAGTTTTTCTCACTGTACAGATAAAAAACCCCCTAAACAAAAATAAAATAAATTTTGGTTTTAAATAAGATAAATGTCCTTTTAMAAAGGAATATTGTGCATTTTCTCTCATCTGTCCATACCTTTTCCATTTCAATCATATGTAGCACAGGCACATATTCTTTCTGAGTCTATGGAAATCAGACTATCAATCTTTTTGTTTATATATTGTTATTCCATATTTTCACTAAATTTAGCATTTCTGCAATCTTATTTATTACAGTCCCTCAAATAATTACTGAAAAAATTCTTCTTCATAGAAATACTGATTACTCCTTGTCCTATGTTTTCAGCATATTCAATATCTATTGTCCAATACAGAAAATATTARTGATTTTTATAACTGTTCCAAAGAGAAATAGATACTAATTTATAAGAAAGTGTTGGGCTTCTAGATTTACCTTCTAAAGGTTAGTTTATTTGTTATAATAATAAATTTTCTGGACTATTAGTTTGCAATTTTATTTTTAAATCCTTATTTACCTTCTTAAGGTAAATAGGTTTCCAAAATTATGGTAAAACACAAGAATCTATCTAACTAAAGGTATTGTGTTCTGAAGAAGGGATTGTCAGTACATCTGGTGATACAATTAATTATATTCAGGGAAGGACTAGATTCTTATTACACTGTTTATAGAATCATAGAATATTTTGCATTTGACCTTAAAGATCATCCTGATTCCACACCTTCCACTAGGCCAGGTCTCAAAGCCCCATCCAGCCASGCCTTGAACACTTCAGGGGACTGAGCATCCAGAATTTCACTGGGCAATTTTAAAACTGTAAAATTTTGTCTTCTTTTYTCAAGTGAAGATTTGCACCTTGTCAGAAGAAACTTTGGAATTTATAAGCTATCATAGGAAAGTAGAGCAATACTGAGAAAAAAAAAACAACTCTATGTGTGATATACAATATGTGACATACATTTTTGTGCAAATGCGTACGTGTTATATATGTGTTTGTGGTTTTACATTTATGCAAATATCACATGTAATGCCCTATGAAAGAGGATCCCATCATGGTAAATGAAACACCAAAAATRTAAAAGATCAGGTTTTTTGACCAAATCATTTTTCCTTCCCATTAGATTTTGGTGTAAGCTGCATAAGGTTTATCACTTTCCACACTGTTCTTGRTGCTGTCAGCTCAGCTTCTCCATGGACATCAACTGCCTTAATCCTGATGTGTAGGCTGGTGTGGTTGTCATCATCAAAGAATTCATTTGCTTGTCTTCATGATTCCCTTGACTGTATTTTCCTTAAAGTGAGCTGTAGCTCTGTTTAATACTCATGGTGCTGYTCCATTGTCAAGAATTCTTCATAAAGTTGCTGTTTGAATATATAAATTCTGTCAACAAAAGAGCAAAAGTAATCAGGGACTTGACTAATTGTATTCTGAGAAAATATTTTATATCAAATAATGTGTCTAACTCTAAATCACACTTGTTAGTCTACTGTTTATTACTTAAAAAATATGGTAAGATCGAGCTTTTTTTCCCCTCTTTATTGTAGAATCCCCTTTTAATGAGCTATGTTAATCTTCACATATAGTATAAAAGGAGACCGCGCTAGTGGTTTGCTCTGATTTCAAAGGCCATCCAAAAAAACTTTACCAGATAAAATAGGTTTTATGGTGTAGTGCAGCTGTGCCTGATATCTCTTACTATTATTTGGTTTCCTTAACTGATTTAGAATGTTTTATTGACCAGCTTCTGTAGGCAAGTTCTGCTTTTCCTGATGCTTCATGTAGGATTGCATGCATTTTGAGCAAATACTTAACAGTGGTTGGAAGCTGAAGGCTGGAGAAAGAARAGCACAGTCTAAAAGAAAAGGAAGACATAGTCCATTAAAAAGATAAGTGATTATGAGTTTCACCTGCAATGGCAGGTTTCAGGTGGAAATCCACCTTTATCTTGCTTTACAGCCACCTGAAACTCAGCCTCTGAYGTCCTGCTCTGAGTTTTTGTATTCCCCCCAGGCCCAGCAGTGTTTTGCTGACCTGAGTGTTTATGTTGTTAGTGTGCAGTAGGATAGACACAAATTGGTGTTTGGAAGGCCTGTGTCTTCAGTCCAGTGTTAATCTCCTGTTGGAGGCTGGTAGAGATGGAGACAGGCCTGGAGCACACACCTGGCACAGCTGGACCTGGCTGTGCAGAGCCAGGCAAGCACTCCTCCTCTGAGCAGGACATTACTTCAGAAGGTAAAGATCCTTCCTTTTTCCTGTCTGTTTTTTCTACTGAAATTTGCCTTTTTACCTTGTAGGCTTCCTTTCAAAAAAAATGCATCCCACAGTTTCTCCCTAGCTCCTGTGGAAGCAATTCTGTGAAGGAAAATACCTCAAAGAAAGCAGAATTTTTCAAATCTCACATGCCCAAGGCTGTTAAGTAAATCTATTATATAACTGGAAGTACAAAGTCCTCTAATTCTTTTAGGGGTGCCTTTGAAAACTACCTCTGGCATTTACTTTCTGTCATTTAACTGCAACTTTCCTGGACCAGAGGAAATCCTTTAACAACCTGCACAGCACTAAAGGCCTCTCTCTGTGTGGAGAGTACTAACTGGTGTATCAAATATATTACTTACCTTGCTTGAACTGAAATTGTGTGTCAAAGCATAGTTATTAAGAAAAAGAAAATAAAATAATTTTCTTTCTGATTTTAAATACTATATAAATCCAGTTGGTCATTTCAGATAGTCCCTGAACAAAATCAGGGGCAGACTGAAAAACTTATGATTCTACTTTATGTTCAGTCAAGTAAAAGGTACATTATTTAAATTACTACTCACCCATGCTTTTCCCACTTCCATAATCTCCAAATGCAGGTGATTAGAAATCAGGGAATTCTATTTTTTAGATGCAATTAAAGTTGCTATAAATTTTGGTTTTGAAAAATACTCACTTTGCATGTAAAATTATATTTGGTTTCTGTTATTCTATAAAGGGAGAAGCATTTCTCCTTTCTCCAGTAGTCTTAAAGGAAAAGATGTATGACTATACATTATACAGTACATATTTATAGATCTTTGTTTGTTTTCTATTAGTCTCATTATAATTCTTCATTATTTCATGCAATAATATTGTCAGAGCTTGAATATATAGACAGTTCTTACTGATTGGTTCTTTGAAGATCCAAAGCAAAGTTGTGCYTTTATGCATTCATACATTTATCCTCCATTTCCTGGTTTTAGCAGACATTTTCCTGACTTGGATGCTCTCCATTTTTACCAAGTACCATCCTACCAGTCTTTCACTTGTGTTTACAACATTCATTGTCATCACACTTTCAAACATGCAGAATTCCAGTTTTGTTTCTGTTCATAGACCTTGAAAAGAATAATGAAGTTATTAAGGGAACATACGGAGAGAGATTTTTTTTCTATACTGTGCTATAATTCCAACACATTTTCTTCCAGTTGAATAATCTGTTAGTATAGAAGAAATCTTAACAATCTTTTGCATCAGATGAGGAAGAATGCACCCACAGTTCACATTTCTATACCAACCTCACTGAAATATCACAGTGCTTGGAAAAAGTTGTTTTCTTTCTACATGTGAAAGAAAGATGAGCTGTATTTTAAAGGACTGAGTCCTTACTGGTGCTAGAGTCTCTATTGACAGCGAGTAAAACCCTGCTTAATAAGTATTTATGTATCTTCTGGAGAATACCTGTGTGAGAAGGAAACAACATTATTCCACTTGCTATTTCAGCACATAAAGACATCAAAAATTACAAAATGCAATTCAGACTTGGGACTCTGCTAGTGGACCTATTTTTGTGTTAATCAAATACACAAAGGGTATTTGTGTGTGTGGTAAGTATATCATATCTTCACATATATCGAGTTCACTTATGATACTTTAAACAATTTTTTTTGTGGAATAGACTTTGGAGGTGAATCAGAGTTCAGGATAAATGACATMTCTTGAAAACATCTTATATTTGGTAAAGAACCATGACATAGCAATTTATTTGACTTATTTGTACGTGGAATTGCTGTGACTTGAATTCTCTTAAAGTACAATCTCTGTTCTGTTTAGGTGTCAGGGTGTCTTGGAACAGGTGGTTTTATTGTTTTTCTTGAGAATTTCTGAGTATAAGAGGAAGTTCCTGAATAAACTCCGCTTGTCACTATATAATTTTAAACTTCAGAAAACTCAGGGATTTTTCTTTTATAAGCCTATGAGTTTAACATCCTTTCCTTACTGGAAAACATGAATAAAACTGCAGATCCCTGTTATCTATACAGTTTAGAAGGTATAAAAATTAATTATTCTTACAGATGTCTTTCTATTACAAATTGATGTGAAATAGAAACCACTATAAATTCCAGACTGGTACAGCTTTTAGAAACAAATTTAGCAGCACGCAGCACCTTTTAGGTGACTGATAGGTGTTTCTTTTTTAATTTCCCTCTTATGGAAGTTATGTAATAAATTCTGCTTCATAGCTCAGGATGACTGAAAGACTAATTTTAGCTCTGAAGTGTTTTTACATCTAAATTGATCAATAAATTAGATGGAATAATTAATTTCCGCTGTCAGGGCCAAGGACTATCAGTGTATGTAACCTTGCTGATGTATAATTTATTAATTTTTCAAACAATAACTTTTTTAACTCTCTGAATATCCCTTCCATTTTTAAGTCTTYGAAAAAGTTAYTGCAGAGAATAAAATTTCATCCTGTTAGGAAAATGCAAGAGTTCTTTCAGTGACACAGATCAGCACTAACCTGCAAAAAGATTAAAAAACTCAGGATCAATGCAATTTATWTCTGACAGCTGCATAAATTAGAAAGGAGTTTCCTGACGAATGAACATCATTACACTTTTTCCATATAGCTGAGGTTTTACCTGATCAGAATGAAATTGTGTGGGTGAAAACAGTAGAATTACTGACACATGAACAAATATGCTCAAATTCCCATTCACTGAATGAGAAATCTTTTGTTTGGTGAAGCCTTTTGAAAATACTTAGCTTAAAAGAAGATGTCATTTTCCTGTTCAGAATTTCCATAAGTCACAAATTAGAAAAAAAATTTAAAAAGCAAGTACCTAAGGAAGTCCTGGGCTCTTTCCACACACAACAAATCCTGGAATATGCTAAACCATCAGAACTCYTATGAATCATTATAGCAATTACAGCCAAGGGTTGTGCTATAAGMTCCAGCAATTCTTCCCTCAGGAATAATTCCTTTAAAGAATAAATATATCTTCTAAAATTGTGTGTTCTAATGACAAAAATATACAAGGGAGATTASCCATAGATAACCTGGTAAAAATCTGAAACAATTCTAGAAAAATTATCCTGAAACGAATTGTAGCTCTTCCAATTTCCTCTCTGTACTTCCTTGTCTTCAGTTATATTTCTTTTTAATTCTTCTMTATTTGAAATTAAGTAAATGAAAAAAATGCATGAGAAACCACGTAAATATTACTTGCCAAATATACATTCCAGACTATAGTTTTAGAAATAAAATGAACACTTTAGCAGGAAAACAGAATAAAAYACATTATACAGATTTATTGTATGAAAAAAACCCATATACTCGTGTAATTGTAATGCCCAATACATGCTTTCTGTAAAACGTACAATTTCAGAGTAGTCTTTTTTTTTATTTGTATCATATTTACTGCTTCTTCATTTTGCCTGATGGTTCCATCACTTAGTGCTGAATGAGCAAATATTCAGCAAATATTTCTGAATAAATTTCTTTGATTTGGGAGTCTGTACTGTTTTGAAAGCAAAACCACGAGAGTCTCTAARTCAGAAATACAACTTAATAGGAARACAATAAAATAAATGTAATAGTAAAAGGAACAAACAAAAAGACCYTTGRCAGAGTCAGAATACAACCTGACATCCTGTTTGTTAGGGTGGTGGTAACAGTCTGAATGAAGCAGTGATCCTGTAGAAAGATCTGGCAGCTCCTGTCCTCTGGTAATCCAGTCAGGGCTGTGCTGTCCCAAACCCCAGATTATATCCAGGTGGGAATGCTTGGCTCCTCCCCACTGGACAGAGCATCTCACAATGGGCTGATGTCATTCTATGAGTCACACAGGGGGTCCTTGATTGCCCATTAAGCAGAGATGGCTCCCAAAGGGAGTTACCTGTGAGCCATGGGCAGGGCACTGATGGGCCATTAACAGCAGATAGTCCTGAGGGAGGGGGCAGGAAAACACTGCCCCACCTGGTTTGAACAGCTCATGGAGATGGTGATTGAATACAGACTTTGGGCACATCTTACACTGCAACCTAGGATAGATTCTTCCTGAAAACAGCTCAACTTCTTTTGAATCTTTAGTATTTGTTTCTGTTAAGCAAACCTATTTACCTTGGGTTGATAAGCCTTCATTCTGTTGATCTGTATAACATTTTAGGGAAGTTGATTTATTATTAGTGGTCAGTCTGTTAGATTAAAGCCCTGGTTTGTGTGTTTGCATATCTGTGTTTTCACAGCTGGTACAGGGCATATATTTCCATTGGGACAGTTTGGAGTATTAAAAACTGACTAGTTCTTACATCCCCTGTCTTCTCTTCCTTATAAATAGGACATGAAAAAATGTGAGTAATCTTTATTTCTTTCAATATACACTTACAAAAGCATCAACTTGAAATTGCTATGAGATTAATGGGGTTCTGATTATAATTTCTGTAAAATGTAACTGATGTCACTAGAGATAGCTGGATTTCTTTTTTTTAGAGATATGTCTTGGTCAGCTTGGACACATACAGAAGTAAAAAAAAAAATATGTCGTTAGCAAAATATGATTCTCACCCATCTTATCTTTTTTGCCACAGTATTAATATGCCTTTTTTTTTCCTTCTATGAACTAGCTGCACAGTGCACTGTATCCCCAACATTCACATTTCTGCTTAACAAGTGGGATTCTTTTTGTGTTTGGAAATACATTTGCTTTCACGGTGGAGCGCTCTCGACAGAGCTGCAAAGTTGGCTAAGCTGCTTTGCCAGTTAAGATTCAAGAAATTGCATGTGGTTTTGCTTTATAAAATATTTCAACATAATACTGTTGCAACAGTAGAAAAGTTACTGTCCAATTCCAGCTGTCACGATCACCAACTTCTTTAAATGGAGGAACTCCTCACGCTTGATTTGCTGATAAGTTTGGAGTTCTGCTGCACTCTTCATKGCTTCCAGTTGTTCTGTAGAAAATAATGAGATGTTTGAGCTGCATTATGAAAGAAAAACTACAGCCCACAGGTCCTGAACTCTGAAAAGAACTTCCCTTACTGGTTCAGGGAGAAAAGCACACCCTCTGCTACTCCCAGCCTCCTTTGGGATGAGCAGTCCTAACTAGACTTGACTGTTGAAGTATCAGAAAATATCCATTGGTAATTTAGAGGCATAGAAAAAAAAATCACTGTTGCAAGATCAAATATTTTATTTAATTATAAGCACTGAAATGTTTGTATTGCCATGCAGATTGGGAAAAATCCTTTYCTGAAAAGGGAAACATTGCATCCTTATAGCTTAAAGTGTATTTTCCTGTCTAAATTTAAGAGTTTRGGTTGTTTTATTTAGGCAAAGTTGATATACACATTCAGATTAAGAGGGATTTTAAAATTAGAAATCAGAAAGATAAGTAGAGGARCAAGGCATTGCTCCTCAGAAGAGTAAAGAATCAAATCCTAAACAAACAAATTCAAATTTTTAGGGCACATCAACAAGTTTCCTGGAATAATCAACAACTGTGATGATGTAGAATGTCTTAAGTGCTATCTGTGTTGTTTTCTGCATTTATCACTATGAAATATTTGTTCATTTTAGAGGTGAGTATTGCTTGAAATAATATTTTCCAAGTCACAGACCACAGAACTGATGCATCTGTTCTGTTCTCTACCGTATGGAAATGCTTAAAGCAATACATTATACCAGAATGCTTTATCTCCAGTGYTTTCAGTGCTACTTGCTCTGTGATTTCTTGAAGTATTCATTAATTAAGGAAGCATAATGCAAATTATTGAATTTCAGACTAAGACCAAAGTAAATGAATGTACCTTTAAAAGGAGAAAAGATACTATTCTTAGGACACTTCTTAGTTTATTTAAATTATTTGCATAGCTGTAATTAAGCTACAGTGCACTTCATTTCTGCATTAAAATTAAGTAGAATAAAATTAACATTTTTAATAACATTCAATTAAATGTCATTAATGAGAATTTAATAACCATGTTTCATATTAGATATAATTAGCTAATGATCTGTAAATCTGTATGAAACACACCTTAACAATATAACACTTTATGTAATAAAATAACCTATCTAAGCCCAGAAGTAATTAAGATGTCATATGTGCCATATTTCTCTGTCCATGAGAGAAGACAATTGAAGCTYTAATAAAATATACAATAATAAATTTGTCTTGCCCTGCCTAAAGCCTTCTCTACCATTATTTATGCTTTTATTTGGTACTTTCTACTTAAATTATCTTAATGGTCTTGTATTTCTTTGCAGTTGTGTTTTGATAATTTGTGGCAAAGGAGGAATTAGCATCTGTTGCAGGTTGCTCCATTAAACTATTGCATAGGTTATGCTGGAGATGTTTGCTTTAGTTTTCTTGGTTTGTTCTTTGCATTAAGAATTTTCACCAGAGAATTTATTTTTTTTAAAATAGAGATTGTCTAAGAGAGAATTCTGTGATTTCTGGGACAAATTTTCTCAGATGCTCTGGGTACAATTTCAAAATCAGTGAGAAATTTAGTTCTGTTTAGTTCATTGTATCAGTGCTACTATAGGATTTCAACTTGATGACACTGACCTAAAGTACCCTGAAGTCTGCTGAAGTCCTGTCATACTTACTCGTGGTTTTTCCAGTCATCAAAGGAAACAAAGCCATGCAAACCCTAAGAAACCAAATGCCCACACTTTATTACTATGTCCTTTTGAAATAAAAAAAATACTGGTAAAAAAATTACTGTTGAAATGTACTTTTTGATTTGCCCCCTCATGTTCTTATCTTAATTTATTGAATTTTGTCATCTCTGTAACTCTGATATTTAAAAGCTACCTGGGCATGGTCCTGGGCAGTCAGCTCTATGTAGCCCTGCTTGAGACCCTGCTTGATCTCCTGAGATGCTTTCTGACCTCAGACATTCTGTGATTCTCTGATTGCTTTGGCACCACCTTGTTATGAATAACTCGTGCACTATCAGAATTTCAACATGACATAAGCAGGTTCTGTCAGCTATCTCTGATTGGTGAAGTACCCTGTTAAAACTGAGGGTCTTGGTTGCTTTTAATAAGATGCACCTGTCCTTGAAGCTGACCCATCAAMAGACAAAAGAGCCCTTTAGTAAATATATTGCTGTTCAAGGCACTGGTATTTCATTTTTAACTTCATCTTTACCTACTTTTATTCATTGATGTATCTGTCTTTGGAGGCTGAAACAGAAATTGAATCTTTCCTTTGCACATGCTTTAGTATGTTATAAAGTTATATACTGCATTACTTACTTAATAAAGATTTAGAGAAGTAAAATTCATTCATTGATCCAGACATGWTAGACAGTTTTTAGAATGTGTATTGTTGTATCACTCATGTCAAACCTTGCTTAGAAAGTTTTAGTAATCAAAATCATSAACATTAGTCTTAAAGAAGGAGAGCAATGATTTTCTTTTACTATAAATGATAGCTAAAAATCCCTGTCATATTTTAAATAATTCAAAATTATTTCTCAATTAAAAATTCTTAAGATTTTTTTCTAAATACAGACTGGTACAGCATGAAGCTGCCTTTAGGCAGAAAGGAATAATCAAATTACTTTACAAATTATTGTCTCAAAACAAAGCATGGAGTTTCTCCATGCATTGAAAGAAAAATATTCTTAAATTCTTGTATTAGTTTCTCTCATTACAAACATTTTTTCTGTAACTCCCACATCATAAAAAGTGCAACTATATAAAACTGAAAATGTACTGCTAAAATTTCACTGCTTGATACTAATTGAATTGGATGTCTGAGTGTTCTTTGGGTTTCCATTCATTTCAGACTGCATTCCTAACCTAAAAAACTTAAACGTTTTTTTAGCTATTATAAACGTTATGTTTGGATTCTCAATCACAAAATGCTATATTCTTTGATTTCTCTAAGATCTTTCATCACCATCCTCTGGAATCTTTTCTCACAGAACAAAGGCACAGGTAGCAATTCATTAGAGAGCCTTGCTGAAGTGAGTGCAAGATGATTAGCACATGAAAGAGTGAAGGGAAATTGAAACCAGGGCTTACAACCTCTGTCTTGGGCAGTCCTTGAGCCACCCGTGGCTGGAAGGGCTGGCTGGAGATGTGCTGGGATAGGACTGTCCCTGCAGTGGGACGCTCCACCAGCTCAGCCGTGCTGACAACATCTCATCCATGGGGGGAGAAGCCCAGCTCTCAGCCCCTTCCTGATCCTGTGCCTGGATGTTGGGACTCTTGATTTCTGAGAATCTTCGTTCTGTGAGGTCAGGGAACATCCTGTCCTCAAAGCATGGCTGTAATCAGCAATCACTCAGCTGGGAGCGTGATGATAATCATTCACTTTCATCATRGATTTGCAACACGAGGTCAGACTTTTTTTCTCCTCAAGGCATTTGAAGGGTGCAATTGTGTGCATTGATTAGGGTAAAACTAGCTTATGTACTGTAAAATGTTTGAGAAAATCTACAAAAGGAAGCATTTCTCTGGTCTGGAATACGTATTTCACCTTCTAAAAATTAAAATGGGGGAAAATACACAGACACCATCATCTATTACAAATTATATAAATGAGGAAGACTGATTTATTCRTATTTTCAGAAAATAAAATTAGAAATGTTTAGTTCCTAGTAAAGTTTAGCCAGAGGAAAAGAAGACAGACATTCATAATTATATGTGTGAGGAAAACCAGTGTAAGATGGCAAACAGCGCAACTTTGGTCCTTTCATTTCGCATTTCATTTGCATGGATGTACTTTTGTCCTTTCCTATGCCATTCTGGGGCCTGAACTTCTAATTCCTCATGGGAGATGGAGGATAGGGTGTGAGGCAGGRTGCTGGATTTTTCCAAGCCTGAGGAGCACCAGGAGGTTTTGGTGTGAGATGTTTGGTTTGCAGTATGAAGAAGCATATGAGATGGGAGAGAATACACCATACTGTGTGTGGCAGGACATAAGAACTTCTGGCTAAGCCAACAAGTGGAAGGATATTTGGCAATGTCCTWTTTTCTGCATAGCAATGTGTGTAAATTTGTTTGGCATTCAGTGAAAGTTGTTTCCAAGAAATCAAGAATTATCGCCCATATTCTCTGCAGTTCAAMGTTCTACATACTCCAAAGATGCTTGCTGTTGTTTTTTAGCTGCACAAATAAACCATAAACATGACTGAGTATCAGGTCTCATTTTTTTCACCACATGATTTTGAGAAAATCCTAAAAATTAAAAAAATTACTGAATGTTTAAAAAMCATATACTTTAGACTAGTTCAAATAGGTTTTTTGGTTGCAGATATCATAACATCCCAGCTGCCCATCAGCTGAGGTGTATCTCTTGACGTAGTGGTAAGGAGGATATAATTTCCATCTTCAGTAAGAGGTAGCTRTTGGTAAACACCTTCCTTTTGAAATTGGAATGTTTCAGGTTCTAGCTTGATTCTTGTCATTTCAGTAAAATAGTCTTCAATTCTGCCTAAAGCAGGACTTCCCAAAAAATATACATCTCTTCCTTATTCTCATTTCCCTGTTCTGGAAGTTTCAACAGAGATTAGTCARAACTATAAATCACAGGGAGGAATTAGGAAAACAATTGCACTGGCTAGCTGAAGCAGTCTCTCAAAGAGGCAGCGTACCAGAGTCAGGTGGAGAAGCAGACTTGTCTTTTTTAGTATTCACAATTTGTGAAAATTTAGTCTGGATTTTCTTCATCGTTCTTCTGAGGATCACAGCCCCTCAAGTTGTGAGTTAACATAGCAGGCCTAAAAAAACCCCCAAAAAACTGACCAAAACCAAAAACCTAGTGTTGATTTATGTGGAAACAATCAAGTTTAGGTATTTTGTTGTCTATTTCATTCGTCCTGCAGTGCGTTTGTTACCTGGCAGGTAGTAAATCTTTACTCACTTCAAACTGTAGGCTCAGACTTCTGCCTTTTTTCCATGCCATATCTATTAAACTTATTTGTTTATTGCACATTACCAGTTTGGAGTCCTGCAGTGTTCATTAGGAGATAGGAATCTGTCTGGGAAAAAGACTGTCATTTTAGCATTTTTACATGAGTTGCTCTCTAGGAAGCAGTTTCTGATGTTGCAAATTAAGTGCTCCTGTAGCATGCATTTTAAGTAATCAGATCTCAATACTCTATCTGGGGGATGTTTCTGAGTCATGAAAAGCTGATGACTTTCATTGAAGGTTTCAGCTTAAGTACTGTTAGTCTTTTTTGAAACCTTATATTTACCAGTATTTAAAAAACAGGAGACTTTGATTTGAGGACTAAAAGCTCTATAATCCCTGAGAATCATATGTGCAATGGAGTTTTCAGATTATCTATTTAACTGGGTGGCAGCTTTATAATAATAGATTAAGACCAGGAGTGAAAAAGGACACTGATCTTCAGCACTTTCCCTATGTCAGTTATGAGAGGTTGCTGTGAAGGAACAGTCCTGTACAACCTTGACAGCTGCATGCCAGGAACATGGATTTCTTTGCTTAATGTGGATTGAATTCTGCTTACACAAAACAAGTACTTTTCTTTAAAACCAATACTTTTTCTGAGGCCTTTATGAAATGTTATTTCGCTATTTTTTTCCTCCCAGTTCAAGTAAATTCTGTAGATTTTTAACATTTCTCCARCACTTTAAGTCACTAACATAGTGCCTTTAAGTAAAAATCTATCTTATATTTTATTGTGTGTCTRTTGAATTAATGAAAGGGTTGCAAGCACAGTGTCCTGGGCATTCTTTACTGCTACCCCTACTTATCTTCTTCAGTGTTCCATCATAACTGGTATTACAGGCAATAACAGTCAAAGCAAAGGTGTTTTATTGTTTCCTTTGTGTTGCAAGTGTCTGAAGCCTTGCTCTCAAATTCTGTAGTTCCAAAGAAATACTTGTCTCTATCCTGGGAGAAGGCTTGCAACTCTGCTTTCTAGTAATAAGGCTAAGTGGTTCATAGTCACTTAAACATAACACTTGTTTAGCCTAATAGAAACAGGCAGTGTTAGTGTTAGAAGGAAAACAACATTTGCCTTTAGGTACGTGGACCTTTCCATTTTTGCACAATAATGAAATTTCCTGGTTTTCCAAGTGATATCTGGATATATCTCCTCCTATCTCTTACAAATTTTGTAAGACATTTCAAAAAGAAGCCATCCTTTGAGCAAACCAAAGAATTATGACATAATGTTACCTCAGTAATCTGTACTTGCTGTGTAAAATTGCAAACTCCCAGTGTATTTTCCTAACTGACACCTCTATGGTGTTTAACTCAGTTACCTTTCTCCAGGTTTATTTTTAATTTTTGGGGTTTTTTTTCTCCTTGGTATTAATATCATTATATTACTAGCTACATAAAGACTTCTTCTGTACAGTACCTGTGACCTTTTCCATAATGGGATGTGCGTGGTTGGTTTCAACAAAGTTGGTGTCATTTCCCAAAGCCTTTTCCATCCTCTGTGGAGAGATCTTTAACCCAGAGACAGAGCTGCCACATTCTACCAGCAATACACAGAATACAGAATTTTCTGAAGCTTGAAAACTTTTGCAGAGCAGTTTAATAATGGGGAGCCTTAGAATGCTTTTTGAGATGCAAGAATATTTGTTCATGCTGCTTGCCACATCACAGGTTGTATCCATGAGCTGTGCTGTTGTGGAATCCAGCTGGAAACTTTACATATTTTTAATTGCAGAAGGCTTTTCCTAAGTTTTGAAACCTAACAAGTTTACAAAGATATCAAAGCTCAGGACAGACATCCCATTAATTTTGTTGTAGAAGTGGTGACTGTTTTTTTTCAGAAAATTTACATATAAAACTTTAAAAGATTATCTACAGTTCATATGTTACTTTTTTTTTTTCTGATATATTTTTCCAGATTCAGCTGTGATGCTAATTTTTCTTTTGTTGAAAACTGAGAAATTGTCTCTCTAAGTCATATAATTTTTCCCCTATTYCTTGTCCTACTTGTTTGTTTGCAAATTATCTGTATCAGAATCCCTTGCTTAATTGGTGTGTGCATTAAACTTTAGTTGTTAAAGTTTGCAGGATTTCAGGATCAAGTTCTTCAGAGAGTTATTGTCAGACACACATATATTTCATTAATGTTTATCCTTCTGCCTTTTCTGCACTGGTCTTTCTAGGATCTCTTTAAAGGGAACTATTTATACAGGAATGGGCAGATGGGAAAGAATACTTCTGACCATAAATTTTGCTGCTCTGTGTGTGCAGATTATTGATTGCACATGAATGTTTTATTATTTCTGAGGCAGAATGATTTCTCAGACTTCATATCCTTGATGTGGTTTACTTTTCAATTAGCTTAGGATAAACTAGAAACAAAAGCAGAAGAAATCCCTTGAAGGAGAATGAATTAACAAGTTAGGCATGAGGTCAAACAGAAAGTAAATGTACAGCCCATGGGCACTTGAGAGCCACCCTGGAGAAACAAATACCAGCACGCATGGGTGCTCCCATATATTAATACATAGGCAAAAAACAACCTTGAGCCAAMAAAGTTGAAATTAAATGGAAGAGAGGGAAGTAAAAAGAAAAACATAAGTATTTTTCTTAGGTTATTAGTGTATTTGTTCATTCAATTAGGTAAATATAAGTGTACTTTTAAAAAGTTTTTCATAAGGCAACTTACCTTTAAGCCTTTGTTCTCATTTCAAAGCCTCTTACAAAACCTTATTTTTCTCTTCCTTTAAAAGTATACTCATTGCCCCAAATAYATGCAGTGGATGTTCAAGTGCCTTTTAAAAGCACTCAGTTTTCTTACCTCTAGTAATAGCATMATGTGTTTACATTTCAAGTTATGTTTAATCAATATTGTATAGTTGTAAAGTTTTTAATGAATTATGAACTTTTGGAAACTAAATTTTAAGAGGGGAGCTGGAGTATGAGTCATTAAAATAAAAAAAGAAATCCAAACCCCTGAAAAAATCCACAAAGCCAACTAACCAATTAAAAAAAAAACCCCAAAAAACCCAAAGCAAAACAACAAAAGAAAATGAACAAGAACAACTTAAATAAGAAATTAGGGATTAAAGTTAGGTATAAGAGCACTGTATTGCTATTGTGTGCACATTAAACTGAAAAACTGATTGAAACTTAGTTACTTTAGAATCTCAGATTCAGTTTAAATCCCCAATTTTTGAACCATCCTACATTTTGAAAAAAAGAAAACCAAAAAAACCCAACCCAACAAGAAACAACAAACCAGTTTGAAAAATACTGAGTTAAGGATAGTAATTTCCTGTGGAGCTCAGAAGTGTGCATGTTGTTCCTTCCTCTGGGGATTTGCCTGTAATTTATCTGCTGGTTTTACCTAGCTCTTCACTGCCATGGTGAAACAAARAAGAATCAGCAATGTTTAGAATTTTATATGTCAGATGCACTGTCAGAACTTGGTTCTGGCAACCTYTGCTCATATATTGCAGAGCCATATTTTATGAGTGATTTCTTTATAGTGTRCAGATGTCTTGGTGCTAGTAAGGAATAATCAAATGCATAAATACAATAACAGCCTCCCTGTGAACTTCAGTAGTAGAACATCTATTGACTGCAGCTATTTGTAATCCTACACTGAAAACAGAATATGAACTCTCATGGTGAGAACAGCAAATGATTTAGAGAGCAAACTCAGAAAGACTGGCATTAGGATCTCCCCCTCAGAACACTGGTTCTGCCCTGGGTCTGTTTTCTCTTCAGGCTTTACTGTGATTGCCATGCAGGTGGCTGCAGATGCTCTCAGTCTGGAGGGGCCAGAGGTGTGTTCCTGGATYTTTTATGAATGACTGTGGCTCATGTGTTTCCATACTGGCCTAGCCTGAAAAATGAAAATACCAAATACCAATAACTTTGTAGTAAATCATTTGTTGCTGAAAACACCTACTGCAGTAAGTTGGTACCATCTCTGTCTTTAATTAAAAAGAATAACAAAACCCCACACAATCCATTTTTGAAAGGTCCAGAAAGACTTTATTGAAAATACAATTAGAGCTGGTTTTGTGTTAGAGATTATGTGCACTGTAAAATAARAGAGCTGTAGAAAACAGATACAGAAATTGATCCCTCATGTTTAAAATAGCATAAACATCTAAAAAAACCCCCCAAAATAAAAAAAAAATCAAAACTGATTGCTTTTAATCTAGTTCATCTGGAGGGAATTGCAAAGTAGATTACAAAGTAGACGTATCTAAATCCAAATACGTATCTAAATCCAAATAATGGATTGGTGTTACAGCTAAGAGTAGCTAATAAAAATTCCCTTAAACCTTATTCTTTTAGAATATGTCTTTTCTGGGATGTAGTGTGGTGGCTTTTTACATCATTATAAAGGTTAAAAGACCTTTTAACTTATGTCTGGGAGCATAAATCAAAGCCTGGTTTTAAAAAATCAGCATGAAAATAGAAAATYATACATTGTTTTCTTCCCAGGGGGTGAGTTTCCATAATGAAATTATGATCAAATATACATTTTTTAAAAGTTTTTTCTGTAGCTTTGCATCATTTTGAAGAAAGTATTCAAATACTGTGGTATTTGATCATAGAATCAATCATAGAAAATAGTTTCACAGTGGGAATTCACTGTAAATTCAGAAAGCTTAAATATTTGAAATACTGGAATTACAGTAGAAAGAATACACAAATTCCTGTAATTATGGAATTATTCTGAAGACTAAGATCAAGGACTAGATTTTCAAGGAATTCAGGCCTTAGGATAAATCCCTAGCAATATTTTGTTACCTAGTGTTTAACTGTAAAGTGAATTACCCTTTCATGTTGCTGATGGTGGGCTACTGGGCAAATTATAAGGAAGGAGCAACGTATGAAAGGATGTGTTTTACACAGCTAAATGAGCTGCAGTGTTGGTGTTACAGAATTAGTATATCTTGATGCAGTATGTACACTCTGTTACATAAAAACGTCTCACAGATTAAAATATTGATCTTTTATAAATGCATCAAAATGCCAGCAAAGAATATACAAAAAACCATAATTTATGTTTAAATTTAYGATAAACAAAAGGTCAGCTGGCATAATTTTTGTGCCAGATTTATTGCTAACATGCTGTGCTTCTTACAGAATAAATAGAATGTTTCTATCTTTGAGTCCAATTTTGCTTGGAAATCCTTTTAAAAATACTGTATTTCAATGGACCTTGCAAATCTCAGTATGGGRATTTTGACATTTCATCTACTTACTCACACAGAATTTAGAGCTCCTTTATGATTCCTACACAAAAAAGAAAATTCAGAAGGGAATGATCCATAATACCTGCATAGTTAACAAACTGCCAAGCTCAACTTCTCCYTTCTTTCATTCAGGTGTTTAGACATTAATGATTGGAAAGCTGGTACTGAAAGTTGTGTGGGGCCATGGACCCCCATTGATCTGCATTGCACTCTGTGAAGCAGGACAGAATCACTGATGAGTTGTTCTTCTTTAATCAGAGTTCCTAATCTTCATTTCTCACATCCTATTCTCTTTGTAGATTTGGTGAAGACTCATGCAACCCTCTGTAGTTGTATAAAAAAGCATATACAAATARGAAGTTACATATAAATCAATAAACKAATATTTTTAAGATCAGTACTSTCTATGTATTTAGCATTTATTTAAACCTCACTAAGTGATTCTGATAAGTTATTTGAGACTGGAAGCCAAATTGTGAAGTCAAGAATTAAGTATAGAATTCAGTCAGGAATTTCAAACTTACACTTTACCAAACAACTTGCTTGCATACATGTGTTTCTGTACATGCTAGGATCATTCCTTGGGTCCAAGATGGAATTTTGTAACCTAAGAGTAAAAAAGACTRTGGAGATGATTGAGAGGAAGTCACAATATTCCATAGTCCTTCACTGTGGTGGTTGCAAGATGGGCTTGGGAGATGGTTCCCTGCTCCTTTTTTGTACCCCCTTCTACTGTGGTTGGGATATGAATGTATTTCAAACCCTCATAGCTTTCATATAATTGAGTGATATTCCACTAACCAGTAGTAAAATGTAAGGGCTTTTTTGAGATGCTACTGACTTCAGGGATATCCTTATTCTTTCAACAGAAAATATGGKGAGAATATCTACACTGAGCTACAGGGAGAAGATTTCTTATGTTTCATGCTGTTTTCAAAATAAATTGTGAATATGAAATGATAGAAAGTTATATTAGTTTAATCTCAAGCAAAGAGATTTTCTCTTTCCCTCAATATTGTTGGTGAATATAGTAATTGCAACTTGAACAAGTAATAATTAGCAATTCATTCACAAGRCTGGGAAGAAATTCTCTTTTCTGAATAGCAAGATTTTTGAAGCATAAAAGAAAAAGTGCATGCATGCTTGATATTTTCCTTTTAATTACGCTTTTTTCTTTCTATAAATATATTTCTATTGATAGTGGTTTCTGCTGTGTGTCATGTCATTCTTCAGATCCAGTTCTCCATATTTGCTGTATAATTCATCACCTATGAGGCTAATTATAGGAWTCACYATTTTAGCCCTTATTCTCTTGTGAGGAGAATAAATGTTAACACACATTGCTGCTTGGTCTTACTAGGACCAAGATTCAGACAAATCAGACAGATCACCTTCACAGGTAATTTTAATCTAATTTTAATTATTTTAAATGCTCAAGATATGAAGTGAACATACATAAATTTAAGTGCATTTAAACATATGCAGACTATTTCATGCAGAATTAAAATTACTTTAGAAAGGTTCTAGTTCATTATTCAACGGAGTGAACTGCAACTGGGCAGTTACTTTAAATAATAAATATCTCATATTTATGAGCAGAGGTTGTGGTGCTGATGTGGATGTAGAGGGAGCTGAAGGAAGCAGAGCAGAACTGTCAGGATGCTTCACACTTTATTCTCCAGAGTCCTGCTTGCACAGCTTAGCTGTGTAGTGAGGCTGCAAGTTACTTCTGCATCTTGACAGGTAACTATCAACCAGCTTCAAGTCAACCTGAGAATATTTCTTAACATTAACAAGATTTTCCCTTAAAACTGATTCTTTGTGCCTTAGTCATTAGTACTGCTTTCAAATATCATGAAAGATTGTCCAGGTGAAGTGGGTAAAGTAAGATTGCGCACGTGTTGTGAGAAGCATGATTTAATTTAAAACTTTATTTCTTGTAGAAAGCAGTATTATGGTTCTTTTCTGTTTACCATATTATTTAAATGTCTGGAAACTTCTATATCTTTTCCATAGGTGAAATTTGTTATAAAGTTGAGGAGAAAATATAAGCAGATAAATCTACACTGTCAGGGATTTTCAGAATTGYGTGGTTTTTTAGAACTGAGCTGATTTTGAGGTATCACTTTAGGGGAGTTTAATTCCAGAAAAGACAGGCATGCAGAATTTGAGTTGTCTGGGGTTTTTCTTTTTTCCCTGTAACCCTCATAATAGAAATACTGACATCATAAGTGAGCACACAATCTACAACAGCACATTTTGTGTATCATTTTTTTGAAACATTAGTGTTATAAATATCTAGTGATGAAATAAGAGAGGGGTTAAGGTGTATATTAAGGTGTTCAGTTTTTAAAGCATCTTTAGAAGACTTCTTCTTCTAAAATTATTAAACTATGAAATGAAAATCAGGTTTTTTTCTGGTCTTCAAAAGGTGCTGAATTTTGTTCAATCACATCAAAGTGCTTTCAGATGATTTCCTGAGGAAGGTTATGAACTGTCATTACATTTTGAGGTTTCATGCTTTCTGTTTGAACTGATTCAAGGGACAAGCAAGAATTTGTGACTCAGCTGTGGGCTCCCATTCCCTAGAGATGCTGTWGTTCCCAGTGGGAGCTGTCATAGTCTGGAGGTTATTGTATAACCCACAGAGGATTAATCTGGAACATAATAGAGAATGTGATTTGTCTGTGGTCCTGGCCACTGCAGGACCACCAACATTAACAATTAAGCCACTACATCCATACTGCTTGCAAACATTTTTGTCTGATGCTTCTCATCCACTCTCATTTATGATGTTCTTATTTTTTAGTTTATCCCATTCCACACTTTTTTTTCCCATGGGTGATTGTTCTTCATTTYACTGTTTCAGAAAAAGGGCAATTCTGTTTGTATTGTTACCTTGAAGAKATGATCCATTCCCTGGGGTTTTCAGGTTTTGTAGAGACTACTCTGTTCCTTTTATCTCTCAGATTTTCTCACACGTTTTATCCTCTTTATGCTTTTGGGTTGCTATTCTTTGCATTTTTTCTAAGTCTTCTCTAGTTTTTATAAACTATGCAACCAAGCATCACAAAGTAAAACTTATACTTAATAAAATTCAGGCAAAAATCTCTAAACACCAAATATCTACAGTCAAGTTTAGGGRTACTCAACCTCACTGGGAATACCAGTCCTCAATACAAATTGATTTGTATCCATGGCATTTTCTACCACTGACTTTTAAGGAAATTTATCAAAATGCAATGAAAGWCCTCTGAAGAAAAGTGCAATGTTTTTTAAAGTGCCTGTGCTACTCTGAGACAACATTTTAACTAAAAATTAATGTGAGAAGGATAGAACAGTGTGGYATCCATGCTATGAGGAAAACCAGTGAGGTGCCTTCCTGAGGAGARGTTTTGTTCATTATCACTGGATTTACATGTAAACTACTGTGATGAGATAAGCAGAACACACTMATACACTTCTGACTTTTTACCCTCCTAATTTAAATGTAGATGTGTTAGAGCATTTGCCAGTAAAAACAGAATAAAAATACTCTGTATTTACATACTCTGTATTTTCAGAGTATGTAAATGCTGGCTAAATATTTATCTTCCATCAGTATGTTTGGTTGGTGTTKCAGTGAAATATACTTCCAGCCAAAATATTATATGGCTTAAAATTATTTGGGGGGTTTTGTATCTGTTTGTACTGCCTCAGGATTTAATGTAAATATAAGAGCTTTATGAAAATATTTTGAGAAGCAGCCAAATGTGTCACTGGATATAAACAAAGTACCAGAAAATTCCACAAAATGTTGGCATTTTTCCTGAACTTTAGGCAATGTTATGTACAACTTTCCTTTTAATAATTATGAAAGTCACTGTAAGACTCATCTATAATTATGACATTTCCATGGGATTTCTGAGATTTTATGTAAGAAAATACTTCTTTTCATAGGCAAAGCACTAACTGATAGAAGCTGGGCCTACTTTGCTGATCTCACTGGAGATTTTAATGTTTGTGTGAGATTAAAAAATGACAGCTGAGTTTTTAAACTTAATTATTACTTCAGTGGCAATTTTCTTAGTATTTATAGCTAAAATATATACAATCATGTAGATTTTGCTTGTAGTTATTCTGAAGTGTTGGATGAAATAAGGTGAAGCATTTTTCATAATTGCAAATTATTCAGCTTTGTTCTCTGATCCTAAATTSTACCAACTTTATTGAAATAATGCTCAAATACTGAAAGAAAACTTTTTTGCTAAATTCATCTTTTTTTGCTGTATTCATCATCATCACAGAAGCCTGAGCCAGACAAGCAGCAGAGTAAAAATTAGTGTAATGCAGAAGAAAAATTCACAAAGTCCACAAGACTTCATCCAGTAAGCTCAAACACACGTACATAGACACAGTGTATGCACTGATAGCTTATGAAAACAGCCATTTATTAAAAAAAAAGAAAAAAAAAAGAAGTAAAATTCTGGATTTGTACTGAAGATTTGATATTTGATGCACAGAAAACACATACTGAAAAGATAATTTTTAAAGTGCTATTTGATTGTCAGTATATCTAGTTTTTTACATGTTAATGTGTTTTGAATTTCATTTTAAAGTCATGATTACTTTTTCTTTTTGACTAATCTCAACAGATTCCACTGATAGTGGAAATAACATTAAAGACCTGAGAAAATAGACCAGCAATATTAAATTCTATGAAGGTCCAAAGTGCCTTTCTTATTCTGACAGGTGGAGAAGATAAGCGAAAATATAGAAAGCCTGAAATTAGAAATTTAGTCATTTACATTCCAGACAGGGGCTTCTAAATTATGGCATCACAATGTAGAAATAAGTAGCCACCTTTTCATTCCTCCTAAGCCCAAAACAAAGTGAGAATAAGGAGTACAGAATTTCCTTCCACTTCATAATCTGAAATGTATTCCAAGGAGAATATAGTGCTATATAATTGGAATTGTCAGTGAGATTTGGAGAATATTAATTACTGCTTTTAAATTGTTAACCATTAGTGAGTCATAGAACATGTCTACTTGAAATTATTCAACCTGCAAATATTAAATTAAAAAATACAGRCTATTAAAATAATACTGGGGATAGAGAGCAACCTAATTCCTTTTCTATGGCAACTTAGAATTTACTGACAATAATGGAAATATCTGGAAATTTCTAAGGTTTTCATGAGCATTTAGGCAAAGCAAAATGCCTATGGCAGGGTGATTATGGGATTTAGTTCTGTTTTTGTGACTGATGTTAATGCTGTGAAGATGAAAAGTCTGCTAGACTTGAGGAGAATGTGCTTTGTGTTTGATAATGTTTGCTTTAGCCAAGGAAATAAAATCCATGACAGTTTCTTACTCTGTTGAGTACTCCAAACAAATAAATAAGGAAGAAAAAAATCTCTTTATTTCATGTTCTGTGTACCCCCCTGATCCTGAAATGGAGTGATTTAGGTGAAAACAAATAAAYGAAACTTAACATTTTTTCTTTGTGTAAAGCTGATGTGAAGCAAACCTCTTGACACCCTTTAGATCAGCAGTTACTCATCCAGTGTGCAGCCACGACTGTTCAGAYGGATGCACAGGTTTGGCAGGTGTGCAAGGGGAATGCACAGAGTAAATACCTAAGCAAAATTAAATTTGCTGTCTAATTAAGCAGGACGTTCTCTCCTCACCTTCTTACTTCTCAGTCTCTGGCACAGGGATTGGTGCTTAACTGCTGATTCACCTCAAGGCAGTTTTCACTCATTYGGGGCCACACTGGTGAGCAGATTTCAAGACAAATAACAGGGAAAAGATGCAGATTTACCCTGCTGAAAAGTCATCGTTCCAGCAGCTGTTTGTGGGAAAGGTCTGGCACATGTCACAGGCACTGAGCCTTGGCAGGGATTTTGTACAGGGTGTCMCTCCTGCCTTTCCCAGGACTTCCCAGCCCAGCTGACCAAGGTGTGAGTTTTGCTCAGGGCACAGCTGCTGCTGGTGCTGTGGGAGCTCTGGATGGCTGGAGTGTGACCTTGTGGGGCAGGGAGGGGCTTTCCTTGGGGCAGACTCAGTCTAGATTCAAGCATCTGAACCAAAAGAAAGTGAAAGGAGGAAACAGACTCCTCTGTGCTGTAAATAAGAGCCTCCTACCCTAAACAAAGGGTAGCCTCAYGCAGCCAGTGTGTTCATACCCTCACCCTCYGTSTACATAATACCAATGACAATCTGGTGCATTAGATAGCAACACTATTAATAATGAAATATTATTAATTGCAGTCATCTTGCTCTCTTGCTGTAATTTCCCAGGCCTGATTGCAGCAATTCTGTRTTTTGMTGCATTGTCTCCCTGTCAGAAAGCSCAGCCYGTCGGTAGGGTTACCATGGAGCTCCTTTCCCACAGGATGGTGAGGTTGTRTGAGAGTCCTGACTTCTTTCCTGTCTCTTGCATACACTAACACATCCTCTGAGGTGTGAGGGGAGGGGAGGGGAGGTGTGTGTGTCCCAGGAGAGAGGCCACAGTGAGGGGTGGGGAGGTGTGAGGAAAAGCACAGTGTTTAAGGGAGTGAACAGCTCAGGGAGTAACCTTGGCCCTTTTCRTGGGAAGAGGATTGGAACAGGCAGACATGGGAGACATCCTTCAAATCCCACTGGAAGGCTGGGAGAGAAACTTGAGCAAAAGGAGGAAAAGGGGTGGAGATGACATTCAGGAGGCTCTGAGGGGGAGACCCAGGCACACAATGGGACTGAAAGGACTGGGACTGATGTTAGTGGGTGGGCATGGAGGGGGAGATGTGAGCAGCACCACCACCATTGGAGCTAGTTTTGGGRAATCAGATGCAGAAATGGGGCATCTGGGCAAGTGAACACATGCCAAGGAATCAAACAATACCAGGGGAACGACTGTATAAGAAAAGAGAGAAACTATGAAACAGTTTATCTGGAAAGGTGGGGTTTGAATGAAGCATGTAGAGCAAAATGCCTGAGTCTGAGGCAAGGAGTGGAGACTTGACTGAAAAGTCAGGATAGATAGAAAATAACTATTTCTATTTGAAGGCAAGGCCACAGTTAAGCATTTCTCAGATGTTAAAAAAATAGACATATTTTTCAAACAATGTCTCACCAGGTAGTTTGGAGGCTGTAAATTGCTACTCTTGTCAGTTCCTCTGTTTCATATATCTGTCAATATTAATTTGTATTTTTAGTCATTAGTGATTTGACATATTTTGTCCAACTATTTCCTAGTAAGAGTTATAGAAATTAAATGTATAAAAATGTACTAAAATAACAGATTAAATGCTTGTTTAATTAATATTGTAGAAATACAAGAAGTCACTAGGAAGTTCACAGTTTTGATTCTGCTGCATTTACATACTTACTATAAATATTGAATAAAAGCACTAAATCTGTACAGATCTGAGTGGTCAGTATGGTCTAATTTGAGCTCCTGCATGCAGGAACAAGAAGAAATATATTAGGAGGAGGTGTTTATAAAGTACTTGACTTCAGTGATTGTTGGAGTAGGAACAGGATCATGTCAGTAAGCAATTCCTAAAATAAGAAGTCCTTCTTCACCTGGGGAAAAAAATAGTTACAGGTTTTTGGGTTTATATTGGTGATTGATACTGAAAAAGCAGTATCAAAAAAAAAAAAAAAAATGAGATGGTTAAATGAAATATTGCCCTGCAGAGCTAGATTTTGTCTCTCAGCCAGAGTTCCTATGTGAATAGCTTCTCAGAACCAYCATTTTTCTCTGCAATAATGAATGACTTTTTGTTTTCAAGTTTTGAACTTCAGATCTTGAAGTCTGATTAGTAACCAGTGGGAACATATCACTGAAAATATCAAGTGCTTGTTGTAAATTTAGACACCTGAAATTAGAAGACACTTCTCATTTTCTTTCTGTGGTTCTAATTCTCTTCTGTAGRATGGGATAGTGATGAATCCTTGTCTCATAATGGTGCAGAAATTAAATTATTGACAGCTATGTAGAGTCAAAAAATCGGATGAGATATTGCAATTTGTWTCCAGAAAATGATTTGAACGGTCTAACAATGAAGAGGAAAGAGGATATTGAGTGATTTGTCATTAAACAAGTACCACCCATTATAAGATTGAATGCAGCAGGTTTCTAGGGGAAAAAATGATGTATTACCATGTCAATAAAACATGCATGTGCAAAGGGGTAAGAATGTTCAGGACTCAGTTAGTTTAGCAATATTCTGGAGTTTTTATAGAATAGTTGGTTAGTATCTAATCAGTGAATCTTCACTCACAGTTTGAGATCAATGGAGAAAAAAATTATTTCTCCTTTATGCAGGCACAACTAAAGGTGCAACTAAGCWGATACATGTGTGCATGTATAACTGCTAATACCCACTTATACATCCTGAGTCCAGTGACATCCATGGGAGTCTTGAAGCAGGTTAGTAGTGAAAGGAGTTCACTCCAAGAGATTTTTATTTTTACTGATTTTAGACAAAGAAATTAAACATTTTATGTTTTAAATAAATAAACAAGACTGTGTCTTGGGTGCTGCTCAGGTAAGAAATCTTCTTTTTCATGTTTTAATTTTTTCCATTTTTAATAATTTCTAATTCCAGTAAGGAAAATAACTGTCTTTGTGTATATATCTCTATCTTTAAAACACAGATAGATGGCTATTCTTTTCCTTGGTTACCTACACTGTAGAAAGTACAGGAAGCTAAAAATCAGTGGAATATACTTTGACTATTTGAACTGTAAGTACATTAAAAAAAAAAGATATTTCAAGCCTGATTCTGGAAATTCTARTGCATATATATATTTTTATTACAGCCATTTCAATTTTAACTGCAGATAGACCTGCCTTAGCTACATGCTTGCTGTCTCCCTCCTTTCCACTAGCCTCACCTGGCATGACTTTGGCAAGCTTTGGGAGCCGGTTTACCTCCTCTTGATTCCATGTTTCACCTGAATTTTCCATTCCCCACCAACTGTGTTTTAATGTGGTCATTTAATTAACTATTTTTGTGTAACAGAAGATAATACACTAATCATTTTGCTTAATTACATAGCAGAGAAATTTGTAAGGGTACAGCATCAAGCCCAACATGGAAAGTGACTGGCTCTGAGATGCAATGATGGAGATCACAGTCTCAAATGTCACCAAATGGCAAGTGCTTTCATTTTGCCACTGAATATGTGAGAAGGAACAAAAGCCATCAACTAATCAAACCCACAAGCAAAATACTGGATAATTGCTCTTTTGCTCAGCAGAGCAGTTAGACACATGATTCAAATCCTTCAGCAAAGGACTCGGGTGCTAAAGTAACTGGACAAATCCTTTTCCAAATCTGATTCTAGATGTCCACTACTTAAAAGATTTCTCATCCCTCTCTGACATGCTCTTTCAGAGAAGGCTGTTGGTTGTACAGACCTTCCTGCTACAGGAAAGTCAACATTTTTCTTTAGAGTTCTGATAATGTCTGGCAAAACTTTATGTTTTATTATTACTGATCTAACTACCACCYGATTGAGAAAAACTTCTCCAAATATTGAAGGTTTATATTTTTTTAATGCTGTTTCAAAGATGTTTGAAAGTGGCATTTCACTATTTCTTACTTTTTAAAAACGTACAGACAGTGCTATTGTTTTTCCAAACAAATGCTTTGAATTTGTAGAAATAGGACAAAACAGTTACCTATGTAACTTAAAACATGAAGTGTTACTCAAAACATAAAATAAATAAATCACATTAATTTATAGGGAGACATTTTTCTGTCACTGTTTGTAACACATGAAAGTGAGCAGAGCATGTCAGAAACTACTGGTTTTGGGAATTCAGCACTTCAATACTGTAGCTAATTATTTAAGAGAGAAAAGAGCAAGAAGAAATGGAGCTTCTTCACTGCCTTGAGTGCAAAATAGTAATTAGTAATCTAACAATAGAAAATTGTATTCACAAAATACGCAATTGGTCTGAATCTCCTTTTTCTTGTCCTTAGCTCATCCATTCATTTCCTTTCACCTAGAAACCAAAGACCTGAAATAAACCCTTCCTTCCATTTACACAGCCTGACAGCTTTCGACAATGAGGTGACAGGTTTGGTGGATGAGGGTAGAAGAGTGAGTRATATTTGTCTTGACTTCAGCAAGACTTGGGAGGCTGCCTCTCAGCATCCTCTTAGACAGGCTGATGGAGTGTGGCTGAAATGAGTGGACAGTGAGGTGGACTGGGATCCAGCTGAGCATCTGTGCCCAGAGTTTTGTGAAGAGTGGTGTGATATTCAAAAAAGGGAAGTGCCAAGTCCTGCCTGTGTGGTGGAAGAGCCCCAGCCATCAGTGCAGACCAGGGGTGGCTGGAAGGCAGCACAGCCTTCATATTTCATGGGAAGGAACCCAGAGGGAGCCAGGCTTTTCCCAGTGGTGCCCTCTGACAGGGCAGATGCCAGCAGGCACAAAACAAAACYCCTGAGATTCCTTGTGAACAGAAAAGGTGATTTATCCTGTGAGCATAAGCAGTGGGACAGGTAACCTAGAGGGGCTGTGTGAAGCCTGCATCCCTAGAGGCATTTAAAACCCAGCCCTGGACAGAGCCTGGATGCTGCTCTGGGCTTGGGATTGGGCTAAGCTGTCCATGGAGTTGCCTCATTGTGTCTGTGAGTCTGTGACAGGTAAGGCTTGTATTATGTCTCTGGGAAAGACTGATCAGAACTGAGGCAGTATTTTGTCCCTGTTAAAAATGTCTTGCTCTTACCCACTATGTTTAATTTCCTGTACTTAAGGAAGATTACACCTGTGTGCTTTTTGTTTTCCTGTTTTTCTTGTCATGTTCTTGTTGMTTGTCAGAGAAAAAAGTGGTCACAGATATTCAAATGGCAGGAGGCCTAATGAAATGAGTGTGTTTGGAGGCCAAATGTTGCTTCACTGCCAGTTCATCCCTCTGTTGGGCCCTGTGAGGTGAAGACAATGGATTTAGTTTTTATTTGCCTTTTAGTTGGTGTATGCACCAGGCATGTAAGACTTTTTTGAAAAATAAATACACTGTGAATTTCCTTTACTTTCCTTATCAAATCAGAAACTTCAGACCCGAAAAAAAAATACAGGAGGGAGAAAAAGCCAATATTTCTGTGCATTCACAGTCCATGTATTGAGTGTGCTTTTATAGGAGCATTTGGACAGAAACTAAGTGTGCAGTTAAGTATTACASTGTGTATCACTTCTTCATTTTAAAGGAGTTTTCTGAGAGGTTTTCTAAGAATGTTTTGTTTTAAAGAAGGAACAATCAAAAGGTTTTTRGACCAGGTATTAAACAGTTAATGGAATGTATTCATTATGCCTTATTTCTAGAAAAACAAATTCAGGGAAAATTTTGCCCAATTATCTGTCATGAATTAGTTGAAAAGCAATCATTATTCTAATCTGCAGTTAAAAACTAACTGCACTCATCTCACTTTGCATTCTTAAAAGGATATGAGAATATTCTAGCTTTAGATTTTTTAAAAGTATTGTTTGGTGTGAACTTTGCTTTTCTTTGTTGTTGTTGTTCTATTTTCACTTTATTTTCCCCTTACTTGTCGAGCACAGTAAAGAGGAAAGCTATTAAATTTACTCATAAATCTTAGAAATACCATTTATATTTGGGCTTCAGGAATAATGGGTCATTCATTCTGGCCTTGATATCACCTGTTTTTGTAGCTGCTATTAAAATGTCAGCATTTGCTATCAATTACCCCAGAATCATACTTGCAGTATTTCTCAATAACTAAAATAGGAAATAGCAGTAGTATTTCAGATAATGTGGTTCTTAAATTGTCAGAAAAATTCACGGTAATTGATACTTTCAAGATTCTTGAAAATCATAAAATAYTAGGGAGCAGTAATCAAAAAAGATCAGATGAAATACATATATGGTGAAAATTCAAGTTATTAACATCTTACWAATTTTCTTGTTAAAAATATCAGTAATATGTTTGTGTCAGAAAAATTAGAAGATATTAAGAGATTTAGTCTTTCTGCTATATTGCCTCAGATTTTGAATTATAGGACACTGCCACTTTTGCAAGATTGTTTTCTAATTTGCTAAGTATTATCATTAATGTTTACCTGAAAATTATTCTTTATTAATGCATTAAAAAAACTTCAGTAATATTTTACTGAAACTTAACATTTATTCCAAGGAGATAAAGAGRAGACGAGAGAAAAAAAAAGGAGCCATGTGTTTTTGAAGTCAATCAGCATTATTCTTATAATTTATTCATGACARCAGTGTCTATGTGATTTGTTTATTTTATGTTTAATTTAGACTATTATAACTAGAAGTGAATCTGGAATAGAAATGAGGAAGTCTRCTGTGATACACAACTATCCTGAGACACTCCAAAACTCTTTCTGTGAGGAATTGCTGCTGTTCATGTTAAWGTCAGGTGTAATATTCTAATCTGATTTCATTGGAAATAGAATGGAACCCTCATTTTAAAAAATCTCAAAGATCTGTTTTTCCACTCTGTGTGTAACCAGGCAGTAATTACTGGAGGTCAGAGGGAAAACAAATTGTTTTTATACTGACACTTGAATATTACACTAGGTTTTGTTTGCTTGTTTTTCAAGCTAACAACAAGCATTCGTGTTTACTACAGATTTTCCAACATGATAAAATTGCCTTGTGCCCTCCTTTGCAGAGATAAAATTGCCTTTTATCTCTGCAAAGATAACAGGAACAAACCTTTGCTGTGTATTATGTGAGCATTACCCATTGACTAACACCAGTTTCTGTCATTCAGTGTAGAAATGCTTGCTCTTCTTGAAATATGTTCTTCAAGGAATGAGTTTGTCTTGTCCATGACACTTCACTAAAAAACCTGGATGTKCTGTAACTGTCCTGCATGACAAATTGGGGATGCACATTTTGTAAATAATTGTCTTTCTCATTTAGGAATTTCCTTCTTTTTGCATGTTTGTCAGAGTTCCAYGCTCTCCAACTAGGTTCTTTCAGATATTCCACATGTGCAGGGACATCTGATTTACCTGTATGAAGACAGGGATTTCTGATCTAGTGGGACAGTATAAAATAGATAACACAATACAAATGGAAGTTCCACTTTGTGAAATACAGCAGAATATACAGTGCAGTCACAAGTCTGTAATAGTCTCACCATCACCATGCTGAGCATCCTCCCTTGTAAAGAAGGATAAGGGTTGGTTAAATCAGCTCAGGCCTGTGGAGCTCTTCAAAATTCCTTTGTTCATTTTTCAGGTTTTATACTCTAGGCTGGGCTAATCCGCAGCTTCTCTTCTTCAGATATTTAATCTCACCTGTGCTAAATTGGCCMASTGGCAGARACATTCCCACTCTTCTGATGAACTCAGGGAGGAACTTTTACAATGCCTGTTGATCCACTCAACTGCTGATAACTGTTTACCTGAAACAAAGGCCACCCTCTGGTCCCCTTGGTGCTAAGTCAGCTTCATAACAACTTGGTCAGCCAAGCCCTGCATTCTTCCCTGAGCTTCATGGAATGTCTCCTTGCCCATCTCCTCTACGCCTCCTTCCATTGTAGGGGGGTTTATTGGTCAGTCATAATGTTGTTAGAAAAGGGTCTTGGTTATGAAGATGACAAGGAAGTCACATAACATTTTGCAGTGGACTGAAATTTCATGTCAGGAACACATTCTTCAGTTTATCATGTCCAAAACCAGCCACCCTCATTAAAATTAAGTTGGATTCCTCAGCTTATTCTATAGTGCTTATGTATTTGCCAGATCAACAGGACATTTAAGAGCTAAAGTAAGAGGACTTGATGTAACAAAAACTCCTGTGTATCTTGAAAATGAAGCCATAAGTTTTATTGTTTTTTCATGTAACCTTTCTAAATGTACTTCCTTKATATTTTCAAGAAAAGCTTTATAATCCAGAGAAAAGTAGACTAGCTTCTATTTATGTCAGACCTGTAAATATCATTTGTAGATCCAGAGCAGTTCTTACGTGGCTGTTAAAATTTAAGTGATGATTTCCCTCATTTCCTCAGAACAAGCTTCAGCTGCAGTGAAACATTTCTCCTGTTCTTTCTCTGTGCACAAAGACATGCACACCCATGCAAGTACATGTATAAAAATAGATGACCCAAAAATATCTCTAATTTTTGCTTCAGCTGGACTTGTGTTTGTTGTAYGTTTGTTCAGCTTGATTCATGCATATTATTTCATAAGTAAAAAGTTACTTTCAGTAGGTAAAAATACTTAGAAATATTTGTGAATATTTTTTATTCTTTCCAAGTGACTTTAAAGAAGAATGACTAGAAGGAAGTGTTCATTTCATAGCTTTAAGTCTTYCCTTTTTTGGATAAACAGTAGTTAATGTACTGTCCATGAAGGTGTGCATTAATTACTTGTGAAAACAAACGTTCTGTTAATACACTTTCTAACTGCAGAACATCACTTTCTGCATCTTTGTCTGCATGTGTATGTGAGCTTTTCCCTCCTTAAGGTTCTTACTATTYTGAAATAATGCAAATTCTCTTTGCTTGTTTGCCAATAAATTTGATATTGAGCTGTATCAGAATGTCAGTGACTGCTTCTCTTCTCATTAATATGATTGGAAGTAGGTTACAACAGATATTCTCAAGGCACAAACTGGACGTGCTAAAAAATGCACWTTCTATTTTCAGAACTTGTCTCCAGTGGTGGGAATGTAGAATATTTCTGAATTATGAGATGAAATGGCTAGCTTATTTCCACTCTGCCAGTTTTCCCCCTCCCTTTTTATCCATTTCCGCATCCCCTTGTGTTCACCCAAGCTCCAGAGTGGAGAGAGAAAAGACAAGATCAAATAATCAAGCTTCACTCCTACTAAATGCTTTATCTTCCTWGCATTTTGCTATGGATAACTGGAAGTTCTRACATATACATTAKATGTTACATATATATGACTTTTAACTTATAACATTAGATAACCTGAYARCTCAAGTCACAGTCTTTGACAAATGATGCCACAATCAAACAATTTGTCTTTACCAGGGGATGTCCCAAGTCAGTGTCAGCTATTAGAGTTTGATTGTTGGACCTGTGGCATGATGATTTCTCTGAAGATAGGAAGAGTTCTGCAATATTTTCTTATCAATAGATTCTCTGTGATAAATGCAAAAGACATTATGGCAGAAAATCTGTCATCTATGCAGAAACCTTAAGAATTTAATTATCAGGGTAATAAAAACATATTTTCTATGGTGTCACATCCTARATATCTTTTTATGTATCAGTGTGCTTAATATTTTTTAAATAAAAATTAATTTTGATGCCTTGTTACCCATTGGGTAGCAGAACATCCTATCACACTTGTGAATTATTTATGCTTGTGGTAGCAGAATTTTTATGTTAGTTTCTCTAACTTTGTAATCCTTGAGTAGTCCCAACAGTTGCTTGGGGTTTGAAACTACAACATTTATTCCCCTTGTTAAAGGTGGTCCTCAAACCTTTTTAAGTGAGGGATCTAATCCTGGAACCTCAGATTCTCAACCTCAGCATTACCATTTTCACTCACTGCAGATCATGAGAGCCACAGACTTTACAACATTTTAATTATTTTTTTTTAAATAGTGCTCAGGGAAAATTTCAGACCCTTCTTTTCATGGGGCTTTCCCCTAATCTTGCCACAGGGGAGAGTCTAAAAGTCCTATCTGGAAAGGGAAGTAATGAAAGAAACAGGATCAGAGAACTGTGCATGGAAAAAAGTGCAGAACCTGAGGTGTTTCCATGCAGCACTTTCTGTCAACCTAATTGACTGAGAAAAAATTAWTATTAAATTGCTGGAGAGCCTGGGGGCTCATAGGTGAAGTGGACCTCAAGGTACCATTTCTGTGAAACAGTAACAGATGGAGGGTAACTCTCTTGGAAAGCTGCCAAAATCACAGTGCTAGTGATGGGCAGGGACCTGCTGAGAACAAATACCTTGAGAGCTGCCTACGTTTCACGAAAATTGCATAAACAATGGTTTTTTAAGTAAAAAAAAAATGCTTTTTTGATGTTGAAATAGMACCTACAAAATTATTTCACAACATCTCTTCCAAAAAAAAATGTTTATTTATACTTGTAGGAAAACAAATGTTTGATCCTTTTTGTTGGTAGAGGTGTCTATRATTTTTTACAAATAAAAGCCCTCTATAACWTTATTAGATTTTTTTTCAATAATGCTTCCATGCCCAAAATGCTAGTAATTTTCAGAAATTTTTGAAAGAAAACCTCCATAAGRTTAAACAATTATTATATATTTGAATGTTATTTCTTCTCTTTTTYACTCATTTTTGTGACCTTGATATGTCTATTGAGCAATATAATGTAATATTGATCCCAATTCTGCAGATTTTTTTAAAATAAAAAGAATACATAATACCTCTATGGCAAAGAGGTATAGGATGAAAAATTGAAATAATGTGTTGSATAAAACTCAATAACCCTTATATATCTTGATTAGRAAAACCCCCACTAATAGTGGGATTTGCTTTATAAATATGTATTGAAATGGGTGAAGCTCAGCAGTGACTCAGGAAAGAATTTGCATAACAAAGATACAGCACTCAAAGGGAAATTCCTGTAAACAGCATAGTAAAGTCAGATTTTGGAATATCTAATTATTTGCTRCACTTCATCAGTCCTTTGAAAAATAAACACTTCATCCTAAATAAGACACCACCTGGGGGATAGGAGTGACCYTTTTAAAAGTGACAATGTAAAAGTGCTGTGGGTAGCAGCAGTGACCACGGTGATGACAGTACATGTAAGTGCTCTTTTCTCCTTTATCTGTCAGTAAAACTACAGAGAAGGAGTTTAAACTTCAAAGTTTAGCTAATCTGGAATTTTTCTGGGTGCTGAACATGATTTTTGCCATATAACTTCTCTCTATTATTAGATTAAGTAATCAGTAAAAAGGGCTTTTTGTTATTTGGTTTGGGGTTTTTWAATTTGTTTGTTTTCTGATGTTGTTTTTATCTAATTCTGGTATGCTTATTAAAAGTAAATCCTKTGCTTAGACATACAAATATCCCAATTAATAAGAAAATARTAAGGATTACATAAGGGGTYGTCTTCTTAACTTGRTTAATAACAAAGAAGAGGAATTACWAGAGACTGAGGAAAGGGTGTAATCAACAATATTTTTAAAAAATCAGTGTTGAATCAGTCTGTTTCCTTGTCTTTGGCCTGTAGACGGAGACAAAGTCCCCTAAGACAATTTTTATCCCTGGTACTTCTGAATTTTTGCTACCCTCAGCCTAGAATTAGCACACCAAAACCTGTGAAAATTGCTGTTCTGCAGTGAAATCAAACATTAGCACCACCTTTCCCACCCTTTTTGTGTATTAGYTGTACTGAAGGACACTAAATCACAAATTTACTGACCTTTTTTTAATTGTACATATTCCATTTTTTCACTGTACATCTTCCCCATTTGTGTTTCCCACACCTTTTCAGTTAGAGGGAAGACARATCTTTGGTCTCTGCAGTTCAATCTGTAAGTGYTGTGGTTTGTGGTAATKTATTTTRCTATTCTTGTTTCTGCTGCAAGTCACTCTTGTTTACTTTAGGATTTTTTGATCACTGAAGTTCAGTCACTGTATAAGGCATTTTTATCTTTATAGTTAAAATTTTGTTTACTTACTAGCCTGATACTAAACAACTTGAAATGAATGCAAATTCTGTTAATTTTGTTGAGCTTTTCATATTCTTTCATGACAGAAATTAGGTTACATTCAAAGAATATAAATGGTTTTGTTCACCTTGTTTGGCTTTTTTTGGTCTAGTGCTGTCCCTTTCCTCAAGGATTAAGAGGTTGGTTGACAGKGCAGGTCTTACACATTTCTTCATTATACATCACAATTTTTTTTTCCTAAACTTGTGTTAATAGGTAAAAGAAAAAGACAAAAACAGCACTCCTAAGCATAAGGAATGCACAGGAATGTACTRAGGACATTGCTACTAAGTCAAAATCCACCTGACTTAAACATATAAAAAATGAAACTGCCACTCTCACAGAGAAGAGATAAAGAATGTTTGGGTTTGCAATTCAYAGTCACACTTCACAGGAAAGATTGAAGATATAGAATATATGTATATGTATATATATTTAGAGAAAGAGAGAGGATATTCTAACTTCATAAGCTGGAGAGAGGTCCCAGTATCTCTTCTAYAAAAAGTGAAAAGTCATCTGTAAGAAGGCATCCACTTGCATACATATTTAATGTTACCCTGCAGAGACCATGGAGACAGACTCCTCTTCACTGGGCTGTGATTTTATGGGGAATTCTTTAGTGGAACAAAATGCATATCTTTGTGATTTAATCTCCATGAATATGAATACTGAATTACTCTTCAGCAGTCCATTATTACAATACCAAGAAWTTTTTTCCAGCCGTGTTGAATACAYAAAAAAAACAAGACTGTCAATGAGAAGAGGTGATGACATTCTGCATTTTTCACATTTAACTATTTTACAAGAATCTATTAATTGTCTCTGTCAGCTGTTAAAATAAGTAAGCAAGATGGCCTCTGCACATCTATCAGGATGACTGGCCTAATCAGGCTCAGCAAATTCAATGAGTATTTTGCTAAGCTTAATTAAAATTCAGCCCTGCATTTGAGTAAGCCGCAGTGGTTTGGCAGACCTTCAAAGGGCTACACTGCAGCACAACAATAAAAGTGATAAAAGCACACAAAACAATAAATATAATGCAAATGTTCCCATTATTCACAAATCAGGTATGACATTGCTCCTTTAACTATTTTCTATGGTGATAAAATTCAAATTTTTGCATTTTTCRTGTTCAATCTCTGCATTATTCTTATCCACATACCATTCTATGGTTCATTTCTAATTGAAATGAAATAATTCCAATAAATTAAGAAGACTAAGTAAATTATTGCCAGTACTGAGAGAATTGCATGGTTTTGTTTGGTAAAAATTTCAACAGGACTTTTGCTTTGCAGTGGCAAAACCTCAGACCCTTGAGGGGGTAACTAAACCTCAGCTCAACCAGTTACTCCTTCAGGTACATTCTTCATTTACATCTCTTGGCTGTATGACCTCAGGTCTGGGTTTCTACTAGCATTATGTAAATTGCAGTTCTTCAGCATTAGACATGAAATGGAGCCTTCCCTGCAGCTACTTCAGTTTTGATTTACAAATTAGAATTGTATACCATCACAAATACTTGCTTACTTTTGTCAAAAAATCTCTACCTTTCCCCACATACGTTAAATATCTTTAGAATGCTTATTTGTTACCCCTAATGAAGAAATGTTAGTTAGTCTATATTATTTCTTTAGAACTAGAGTTTCCTTTTGAAGGAAAGTTTTGTTATGGTCCCTCTGAATGGCGGGGGCTCTGCATCACAAATAATTTGCAGCATACTCCTATGTCTTGTACCTCATGATGGTTCCTTTACTCTTGTCCCTTTAGCTTTGTATCCTGGTATGGGCCACTGATATTTTAGGGGTTTTTTTGCATTCATAGCAAACACTACATTGACAGTCAATCTTGGCTGAAGGTTTTTTTTTTTTTCCCTTGGAAAAGTCATTACTTGGAAGAGTTGTGCCCATTGTAGTGCAAAACCAGCAACCCTAACCTCTGCAATTAAGTGAACTRACAATTATGGTAACAGATTTTATAATGGCAAACAAACCCATTTTTCAACAATTAGAGGAGCTAAAGAGGAGAAAACAGCAAAAACTGAAGCAAATAGTGATTACTATCGAACACTGCTGCTAAAATCAGATTTTGGTAATAGGAGATAAACATTAGTGTTATTTAAAATGAGAAATAGTGATTCAGAGTTAAACAATGATGGAAATATCACACAGTGAAAAGACATTCCTAGCTAATAACATATTGTGTGCTTTGATGTTTAGTATTTGCTAAAATTCATTATCTCTGTAGTGGGTTTTAAAATCAGAATCRTAATTATCTTTCAAGATAAATAAAAACCCACTTAAATACATACARACCATAAGAAAATATACCTAACAATGAGATGAATTCTTTCTCTGAGATTAAAAATATTCTTCTATAAAATAATTTAACATGCTGCTGATAATACTGCCTTCACAACTGAACAGAGAATAAAGTGGAGTCCTTATTCATGTGAACCCCATAAAGCTTAACAAAGTATGAAGCTTCTTCCCATGAAGTAAGAAGCTTCAAGTCAGCATGAAGCTTCTTCCCATGYCCATGGGAGCAGATGAGCTATCTGCCATTTTTCATTTCCCTTTTCTGCAAATCTGATCTGGGCTTTGTTAAATGAAATCCTTTGCTCTCCTTCAACAGATTTGCAGAGAGCAGACCCTTTACTAGGGTGTTGTTCATCCATCAGTCACTGGCCGTTTGTCCTGCCTCCATTCAGCCTTTCTGTTGTACAGTGATAGAAATGCTTCCAGAATGTTTAGGATGTTTACAGGTAATGGCAAGAGGAAGAAACAGAAATTGCAGAATTGATGCTYTCACATTATTTTTTGGAACTTATTTTATCATTTTGATTTGAAGTATATGAAAGTATCTTGTTAAATGAGGAAAATTACTGAGCATCTAAGGTGCTGAAAGATTGTGAGYACTGCCTAAAAACTATGACTAAACATTTAATTAACATTAAAAGCCATTCTTTATAATTCAGTATTTTTTCCTCATATCGTGACTAAGGATATAAAGCTGTATAAATCTTTGTAAATGAGGATTCTTTCTAACTTGTTTTCTCCAAATTTCCTTCTGATAGCATGTACAATTAATCACTATTAATAAAAGAATCACTCAGAGGCAAGATTTTTTTTTCATTAAAGACTCAGAAAACATCAGATTCTTTTATAAATAYTTACCTCAGTTCTCTTTGTGCCTTGAGAGAGAAAGTGTGACTAACACAGTAAATGTTAAAAACTGTACATAACAAATTAGAATATTACTATAGAGCCAATGAACTATTTTTAAACATTTATTTCAGAAAAGTTTATTATGGAATTAACATTGGTCTAAAGTAACTTGTAATTCCCTGTTTCTCTGAGCATTAAAATGATACTAGGTTGGATGCTCTGCTTGGTCCATAACAAAGTGACTTTCAATAAACTTACATTAAATATGCTGTRATAAATTTTTAAAAGGATAGGGTTCAAAGAAATTGGAAGATTGTTCAAATAGCTTGGTAGAGAGATGGCTTTCACATGTCAGAGTATGGAATGTAAAATTCCAGAGTAAAAGTTCCTTGTTCATGCAAATATCTGTATTTCTAAGTGTGAAATTCTCGAGGCCACCTCAAAGTAGGACTTAATTAAGTAATTTTARCATGAAGACCCTGCCTTTTACAAGCCAAAAAGGAGACATCAGTGGAATTGAGAAACTGAGATCTAACCTTTAATACAGATGGAATAAAACAGTCAGGTATGTACCTGTATAYAATATTTAAACTGAGAGACAGTTGCATTTAATCAGGCTTTCCTTGCACAAGTCTGTAGCAGCATCTAAAGAGCAATGCCACTGARCAGCTTCCTGGATGATCTCTCTGTATTGATCCTTTCCTTTCTAGAAGCAAGAAAGGCTTTTCAGRTGCTGGTAGCATTCATCAAAACTGCTGTACTAACCACAGAAATTGCTCTTTTGTTTCCCATTTCATCACTCACAATTGTTTTCTCCTCTTTCCTTCAGTGCTTGCAACAGTTGTCACCTTGTAAAAGTGTTGGGGCGTTTTTATCAATCAGATGTTCAGGGTTTCCACAGTAATTGTATAATACAATATATCCCAAAGCACTTTATCAATTTGTGAAACTTTCTCATTGTCTTTGTCTGCTCCCATAAAAACATTAGTAATGATCCTCTCTAACTCTTTGGGGTGCAGTTTTGTCTGGGATTAACACATATGACTTCWTGCAAATTAGGAAGGAAAAACAGCATAGAATTTATGGCTGAATTTTGTATTATTCATAGGTATCATTTTAACTTTAATTAATCTGAAGAGACCTTATTAGAAAAACTAAATKGGAAACTGAATAAGAAATGGAACAGAATTGGAGATTTGTTTGATGCCATGTCAAGTCTCCAATCTGACTCACTGGGCTGGTGTGGAAGTGCCTGTGCCAGCATGAGGGAAAAAGTGAAATTTTACCTTTGGGTCAGAGCTGTAGGTGTWGATTAACTTGAAACAGTAGGGCAGCCACCACCAGCAAGTTGTCAGATCTGACTGCCTGCAAGCAAAGTGTCCCTCACAGCTGGAATTAGTATAAATCACCAATATAAAGCATGAGATTTATAATTACTGACATTCAAATRCTTGGCATTGTTACAATTCACAACAGCTAGCAGCTAAGCATCCCAGCCTCCACAGCAGTGCTGGGAGATGATCAACAGAAAACTGTTGAAGTAGTAGTTTAATAATAGTTAGTAGTAGTTGAAGGTTTATGGAAAAGGTGAAAGCTGATGCACACAAGCACAAATTTGCTCTTAGTTGTTCCACCAGCATTTACTGTTAGAACTGCGGTTTTTACTTTGTATTTTGTCTTGTTTCTGAAATTGCAAGAATAATAACAAACTAAACAAACTGAAATTGCAAGAATAATAACAAACAAACTCAGACATAGGGAAAAAAAAAAAAAGAGAGAAGCTGTTCCCAGAGCCCTCACACATGATACAGGAAAAGCAGAAAGACAGGTGCACAAAAAGTTCTGGCACTCAGGACCATGGATATCTCTTGTTTATAAGGACACTACTGCTATTACTATTTTCATTTATGTGTTTTAAAAATAAAATATGTGGTCTTTTTTTTTTTTTTTTGTGGTTGGTATACAGTTTTTTGGCTTGAGTTTGGGTTTTGGAGATTTTTTTTGTTTGGTTTGGGGTTTTTTTGTGGTTTTGTTTGTTTTGTTTTGTTTTAGTTTTTGTTTTTTAAGATACATATTTACATATGGTTAAAGCAGAAGAGTATTCATGGCACCTAAAAGCACAGCAATGGAAAAAACATCAGGCAAAGATCAAGTAAATAAGTGCTTCAAGCACTTTGAGTATTTCAAGTTGTACAGTTCAAGAATGTCTACACCAAGGCTTGAGAGTATYTTTATGCACTTTAATAAAATCTACATCCACCTCTAACATTCTGCTTTATATGCAGTACTTCATAMCTGCAACAAATTCCAGGTAAAAATGAATGTGAGCCCTCTGTTCATTTGCATACAGCCCCAAAGCTCTGCCACATTCACCTCTGTGAATCAGCTTAGCAGGACTTTAGGGGCAATTTAAAACTGCAGGCTGCCTGAGCTACACCTGCATATTTGTTTATCACACACCACACAAATCTCTCATGTGGTGTGCATGTGCACCATTCATGTGAACACCACATTCAGGTCTGTCTCATGCACGTTTATTATGGATGTGCATCATATTGCATGTCCCTTTAGCTGTGCACATAAGGTTTTAATCTGCCTTCAGACTCATGACACTTTCTTATTTCTTACTTCTTATTAGAAAGTAACTTTGGAATTTGACCAAAGTGTATTTCAATGTTTAAGATTTCAGCAGCTGTAAGCCTAAAAATCAGTGTCATTTTAGGAAATGTGCTATTTTATTTTACCCCGATATCCACAGATTGAATCATTTAATAATGCTGAAATTTTTATTGATAATTTTCTTTCCAGTTCAGATGATCTCASTATTTAAGAGTCGAGGGGATTGAGCAGGGAAAGATTTTTATATTGCTTTCCTGCTCTTCATCTGGTAGTGTGGAAAGAGCATAACAGCACTGTGACTGAAGTAGTTCTGACTGACAAATATAAATCTTTTAATATTTTTTCTTCTTTAGAATTAAAACTTTGGAAGTGACCAATGTGCAGCTCATTTTTTTTCTGCTATTTTGGGAATTGCATTTTTCAGAGCACAAAAGGGATGAGAAATGTWTTGCAATTAGTTCAGCATGGCTTTTAAACTTCACAGCTTTTCTGAAACACATGGGTATATGCAGAARCAAGTTATTTTGTAATATTTGAACCCAAGAATATGTCAAACTGACTACATTAATTTATTTGTTCTTGTGCCTTCTCTTTAATGCTATCATCTCATGTCTGTACACTTGAAAACAATAGTTGGACTGTTAGGCTCTAATCCTTTAAGTTTCTCTTGGTTCACTTATTTAGGCAAAAAATGTGTTCCTGGAAGTTTTTGGGTGGCATGAAGTCTCACGTGGTCCTGTGGGATAAGCAGCTAAAGAGTTTTAGAAAAATGACTTTATCTTCTTACTCTTTTGAACACAAAATTTACGATAATTATTTTGAAATTCGAACATTTATTTTTCAATAGTCTCAAATCTGATAAGATGGCATGTATTCTTATTCTGCTATGTTTCTGAAGCCATTCTTTTCTTTTACAGAAGTAAACTAAAAAATTCTTTCTGATTTATGGGCATGAGGAAAACTGTGCAAGTATTGTTTTCCTGCCCCACCCAGTAAAAACATGATGCGGCAGTAAGATTATATGATAAGATCCATCAGTGGATTTCTTTTTTCAGAAGTACTAGTATTACTATAAAGTGCAAATCCTGAATGTATTGTCATGTGTAAYAGCATCACAAGTCCTTATCTGGAATCAATCAAGGATAAATGTGCCTTGCACACATAAATGGACAAGGCACTCTGTAACTGGATCTCACTGGTTTAGGCCACAAAGTAACCCTTGCACATAAATGTGATGAACCAATCCTCCCAGTCAGTGCTGATCTGACCCTAAACATGCTTCTTGGTTGGGACACAGAAAACTGTCTTGTGGGTGTGGGTAAAGGAGAGAAACTGACTGTTAGTGATGTTCACAAGGCTACAGAGTAAATGAGACAAGGGTAGAGCTTCTGAATCTCTTATGATCAATTATGAAATCATAATAAATTTTATTAAATTGTTAATATTTTAAGTTTCATTCTGYTTATTTATAAAATACCTTGTTAAAWTTTAAGTTATATGAGTCCTTTAGTTACAGCCTCTTGTTACAACTTGCTTGTGTGCAATAAAAAAATGCCAGGCATATAAATGTGTGCTTAACTATATCAAATTAACAGCCTTCAAGAAGTGATTACCAGAAATTAATTTAATATTATGTCTTTGCTGTAGACTTAAACATTCACATAAGCAAATGTTGATTTATGTGCTGAACTTCAGATTTTGCTGAGGAAAGTTTTAGGAAAAGGTCTTTCATCCCCTTTTGCCTTCAAATCTTCACTTAGCATTCTGTTCATACACAATTTTAATTGCCCCGCTACAGTTTGCAAAGATGGTATGCAGCTGTAAAATGCTGTACTTTATTGCAGCAAGAGGAATATTTATCTGAACAGATACATTACTGTTACTGTAAAGAATGGGCCTATTTTACTTTATCAGCAGCTGAGGGGAAGGTTAATGGCTRTGATGTATCTTTTACGTTGTCTGTGAAACATGGAGTGCTCTGCTCTGTTAAGATTTACAGTGTGGAAGACAAAGTGTGTGCTATTCCAAGCACTCTCTTAACAGCAGACTGTAAACTTGGGAATTAACTTCAAAACTCCTAAATATCTTAAAAAAAAACATTAAGACAGGAAAAGGAAATAATTTCTTCACATAAATTCATACTTTTAAGCCCAAGTGCATGGAAAGACCTTATAAATTTTCCAGATGTCCTAAGCAAGGAAAGAATGCAAATGACCAGGATGTTTTCCATATTTGTTGTATTTCCATCTGTAGTGCAGTAGGATACGGGAACAAAATACTACAAAARATGTTTAAGTTTTGTTGGAGAAAGAGTCAGTACCTTCAGAGAGAACATGATCATACTTTAGCCTGCTATTGGGAGGTCCAGTCTATTCAGCAAGAAGAGACAGGTGGCAGATCAGGTGTACATGAACACAGTGATAAATATCAGGGATGAGGAGGTTACTCAATTCTTGGGGTTTCCATCTTTTTTGGTTCTGTAGCTGAAAAACAATAGCATGGTGACACACCAACCACTGGGATGAGGTATCCTGTGTCTGCTGGCTGGACTGCTGTAGGATCACTGTGCTTCTGCTAGGACAGGCTAATGCCATTCAGCACAGCAGTAATTAGGACTATGTCCATTAAAGATTATGTATTCTGTACTTGTGAAAGCCAGGGATAGCACATACAGAGTCTGATCACTTGAACACAGATCAGAGCTCTTTTTTAGACAACTGTGTCATACATCACACAGGGATGGTTGAGCATGTTAGGATAACGTCATAAGCTACCAAAAATCCAACTGAGAACAGTCTCAAATGACTATGTTTATTAGAAATATCCTGTAAGACATAAATGTGACATTTCTGTCATCATTTGTTTTTTCTAGAGTCTAGATAACTAGATATGGCTTGAGCTTTCATTTATGTGTCTGACATGCTTGGGAGGGTTTTCATCTCACACCTGTGCAAAAAGGTGTGCTCTCCTATACTGGAGAAGAARGGAAATTTCATTTTGTKGGAGCCCAGGTCACCCCTTTGGGTGCCCTGGGAAGCTCRAGACCCTCASAAGAGATCACAGMCAARGATACCTGTGCCTTTGATCTGAGCCCCTGGAAAAAGCTGCTGACAYTGAAAGAAGCAATGCAAGCCAYGAGAGTTTAATTAATATAATTACTGGTSTATCACAGGGTGAAAAGTAGAATTTTTAGATTTTAATATAGGGGTTAAGAGGGCAAAGRTGGAGGAATTTGGGTGTGTCTATTCTYCTTTTCCTGGTTCTTCTTTTCCTCCATCTTCTGCTGAGGTGGTGGCTTTTGGGGATTTGGCTGTGGTGGAGTTTCCCAGTTCAGCATGGGTCCTAGGTATTGGYACATTAAGGAAAACACCRTTCACGTAGGTTTAAGTATAAAAGTTAAAGGTGCCATTGTAGGMRGGTCAGACTTTACTTTTCTGRCTGYCTGCACACTCCATGCTGGGCAGAAAGAATTTCTAGAGATAAGCAAAAGCATAAACAATCTTCAAAGCAAACRATCAGACTCCGGCTCTCCTTCRAACTTTATTACTTACTCTCAGGGGGCTCAAAAACACATGAAAACCTGAGATCATTAGGTATGGGAAAGAACATGAAAGAGTAATTTTCCCAGTAGATAATTCAAATGTTTGCAGTTGTCAGTTTTACCCCTTGCTTCCACAGGCATCAAAATGTTTGTAAAAATCTAGTAATTTAATCAGATCCCACATCTCCATCCTCCCAGATAAAGAGAGACACCACTGAGAAAGAGTGTCAAGTTCCTGTTTCTCTCCTGTTTGTAAAGCTGAGACTGGAGTTCCCTTCAGCCAGGTGATCACCTTTAATTTCAAACAGAGGAAGTAATACTGATTTCCTCTATAAATGWGTAGTGGTTGCAAACATTTCCTACAGCTTTGATTTAAAATACAGCTGTATTGGATACTGCAAATCGTCATAGCACCACACTGTGTTCTCTTAGGATAAAAAAATTAAGTTCCTGGGTATTGTTCTAATTTTCTTCCTGATCCAGGATCATAGTATTTCTGAACAAGTCCAAATGTAGAAAGAGCTTTAGAACAAGAAGCTACTTTGAAGTTCCTCAGGTGATAGTAATTATATTAATTACTAAGTGCAAAGTTTCAGGGTTAGACAGAAGRTAAGTTAAATATCTCAGAATCATAYCTGTTAAGGTGTGACTTTACAGAGACACGTGAGACTGTTCTCACAATGTAGCAATCAGAGCATGGCTTTCTTTTTGCCATAGGATTAGTTGCCATAAAATGGGCTGCCTCTGTTACCTGCRGGGGAGAATCTGTTCATGGCCTTTCAGCTGTGTTAGCAGACAGTTCCTGTGCATTGCAGAGAGTGTTGGAACCACCATAATATCTCAGTAAATAATTTGATACATTTTCATGTTTTAAAATGTAAAAGTTTGTTCCAGCAAGTGGAAGGAAGGATAACACCAGGGTCCTATTAATATCAYTTATTAGAGTTTGTRCATTGAACTCTCTGACTTTCTATTTCATAGCTAAGAGAATAATGTTCAACAGATTCACATTATTAARTTTTTTCTATTTTATTTATCTGTCTGTAATTTACACTGAAGGACTTGAATTAAAAGCTAGGCTTATCTTGATAAAATCTCCCARTGATAATTTATTTTATTTTCTGAAATATGCGGTGTTTTTATTTTCTTTTAAGCCATTTTGTTCTGATTAGGTTTCCAAGATTGTTTTAATATATTGTACTTTTCAAAATGCCATCAATTATTATAGCTTCAGAGCTTCAGTTTGRGTATTTTTGTGGTGGAGTATAGTTCTATGGAAGAAATAAATGTTAGCTAGTAAAAAAATTATGATTTTGTTTTTTGTCAAGTACTACAACAACCAGAGAAAATTAATTGTAGTTCTATATATTAAAATTATCTTTCCACAAAATGATRAAGGGAAAGATAACTTTCTCCCTTTAGTGAAGCTTTCTCAGTCCACAGGGAAGATATCATTAATTGCCTGTTTCTCCTCTCATTTGATTATTTCAGATAACCTTCACAGACTTTCCAAACTTTTCAAATGAGAACATCCTTGTTTTCTTTATGGTAAAGTGTTAAGAACATTAACAGCCTTCCATCTGCAATATTTCGTAGTCTGCCAGACTTAATATAGACCTAAAAAAAATGTTTTGGGGATACTGTAATACTTTCCATATAACATTAAATATATTTGTGAGAGAGAGCTGTAATAGCCAATGTTGCTATAAATTTATATATATGCTAAAAGTAAGGGTGTAAAATACGTCTTTTTCTTTAATCAAGTAACCAGACACTGTTTTGTTTATGAAATATATAATTTTTTTCTCATACACAGTGCTAAGAGGAGGAGGTCAGTGTGGGAAGCARCTGGCAAATTTGGTTGTAGGTGCAAGTCTGAGATCCTGACTTATCTGCTCTTCAGCTTTAGGAAAACTTCACACTTCTTGTGTCTCATTTTTGATAACCAAGGGGATTTTTAAAAACATTAGCTATRTGCCWTGYAATTAGTACTGTGTTCATAGAAAAMCAGGATRTTTTGGATTGGAAGGGGCCTTGAAAGGTCATCTGGTCCAACCTCCCTGCAATGAGCAGGGACATCTTCARCTAGATCTGRTTGCTCAGAGCCCYTCCAGGCTGACCTGGAATGTTTCTGGAGATGGGGCTTCTACCATCTGCTTCTCTGGGTTATCAAAACAATCTGTTCCATTGTTTYACTCACTTCATTGTAAAAGATTTTATCCTTWTATCTAGTCTGKATCTGCCCTCTTTTAGTTYAAAAMCATTACTTCTTTTAAAACATGTCCAGCTAAATGCTACATTTCCAATTTGACTTTGTGGCTCTTCCCATCGTTTTTCTTATTTTATAGCTAAAAATGTCCTTTCTTTGTATCAGAAGGAAATGCATTACTTAAAGGTTCTGTGGTCCATCTTTGTTGCTTCTGGTGACATAAGATCAGCTCATCTGACCAAAACGTGGTGCAAATAATGCCAAGTTTGTGGGTTTAGTCCCTGTASAGGCCATCCACTTAACAGCTGGACTTGCTGCTCCTTGTGAGTCCCTTCCAACTCAGAATACTCTGAGAATCTGTAACATATGCTAATGTATTTACTTGCTCTCTTTCACGGATCATGTTGTCATGATATTTGCTTGAGACGAAACTTCCTAGAAACTCTTTGGGGGTTTGTTTKTTTGAATGTTTCATATTACTTGTTTGTTTTCTTGCTAAATTCAGTTKGTTGAACTACTCTCTGATTTTGCTAGGTCTAGTATCTATATAGCTCAAAGTGATGGCAAGTTTCCCAAACCTTCTTTTTGGAAGTTATCTTCCAACATATTCCAAGGAGTACAATGTCTCTGCATTTCTCCCGTTCTTGCAGCCAAAGTCAGAATGTGCCTTTCCAAGATGAGTGATGATACAAGTAAATCATTTGTGACCCCTGCAGCAATGCCAAAGCTGAAAAAAATCCTGTTGAAGGCCATTAACAGCCATAACATCCTGGATTCATAAATCATCTGGGTCAGTTTTTAGCTGTTTGGTTTTTTTCACTCCAGTCCTTAARGAGAGAAGCTGCCACAAAGCAGAACTGTTTAAGGTTTAGGTGTGAATGCCCTAAATTCATTCCATGGCTCCCTGTTCCTGCATCTGCTCCACCTGGTGAGGCTATCTGCAAACCTGCAGGTGAGAAAACAAGATGATGTAAGTGAAAAGACACATTTGTGTACTGCCAGCATAATGAAAAGACCAACTTAAAAAAAAAACAAAACAAAACAAAAAACAAGAAAAACAACCCAACCAAATAACAAAACAAAATAAACCCAAAACCCCAAAACAAAATAAAAAAACCCAACAAAACAACAACAAAAAAACCCCCAGAGATTTGAGTTTAAATTATGACTTCTGAAAGACAATAAAGAATAGAATTTAAAGAATGAAAGCTTCCGCTAGAATAGCTACAGATTTAAATAGTACACTTAGCTTCTGCATGCTACATAATTCTCTTCAAACTAAAGTTATCATAAGCAAGTAGACCTGGAATTAAAATATTAATAATGAGACCACTTCAGCAACCCAGAGCTGCTCACTCTTCAGAAAGTTGGTTCCCAATACTGAATTTTTCAATCAAATTAAAGGAATCATCCTACCATTTAAGTTAGATGCAAGCTTTGCCTCACACTTCAGTGGTATCAAAATTTAGGAGCAAAAAGAGGTSCCTTTTTAACACTGAAGGTTYTCCCACATCTTGGTGTCCTTCTAAAGGCCTCATAGTATTCAGGTTCTATTGCCATTTTTTCCTTTTACGAAACCTCTCTCCCTGTAATGCTATCAGGGAGAAGAAATTTATACCATAAACCTGGGATAAATAATGAGAATTGACATTCCCAGGTCAGCTTAACTTTTGTTTGGGGTTTTTTTATTTTTTCTTGAGAACACATTTTTGCAGAATTCACATCCATAAGCTCTTGCTGCTGTATGTAAATGAGATATGCTAATCATTATTAATGGTTGGAGATACATGTGCCACTGAGGGTTTTCACAGAACAAGTATTATAGATCTGAAAGATCCCTGGTTCAAAATGTGTGGTTACTTAYGCTGGAAAATAATCCTAAAATGTCTTACTTTCCAAAGTGTATTGACCAAAATCATAAGATTGTTTTTTTCTCCACTGTTAAACTTTTTAATAATGCCACCARTCTCATTATTTCAACTGTATTTATGATCACTATGGAAACTCAGATTTGTGACTCAGTTTTTCAGATTCAAAGGTCTTATTTAATCTAATTCAGGTAAATAACATCTCTCCTGAATAACAAAAATGGCTTTGTGTTTTTTGTTTGCTATCCCAGAAATATCTAGTATTTTTTGATTTTTCTGTTTCAGCTATTTCAGTAAGCTAATATTAAAAAGAAATAACAAAAAACTGACTAAAACAATCCAGATGGTTCTTTTGAACAAGAGAAAAACAMAGTCACAATACATTGGTATGCAGATCTTTTTTTAAAACATTGAATAATATTCAAATTATTTTGAGAGACAGATTACTGAGGTGAAAAGATAATTTCCATATGTTGAGATCTGTTTCTTCTGTTCTTGCCTTYCCTTCTTCCCTTTCCTTTTCCTAATTCCTATTTGGAAGAGAAAAAACAAATGAGATTGTTATACTCTTGCTATTTTTATCACTATGGCAATCCCTATCACTATTACTTCAATTTTTCTTTATTCACAAGTCTGAGGACCTAGAATGTGGTGTAAAAGCATAATAAATAGACTTTTCTGGTTTTTTAAAAAAATTGAGTTGTAATATTATTTAGTTCTGTCTTGGTACAATCCCATAATATTATCCATATAGTCTTGTCAAGTGATTTCCTGTACTACTTCTTCGTGACATTTTTATTCTGGAAGTTACTCATTATGCAATAAAAAACATTGCCAAAATTAAACCTTCCTAACTGTTGTAAGGGTGAGATAGTTTTTCTACATYACTTATATCAAAATGTACCTTAGCAGAACTTACCCTAAAAGTCCACATCAATAATGCTTCTCTTAAAAAAATAMGTGGACATCCCATTTAAAACTCAGTCTCTATAAATAAGTGTAGAGTTTGAGTGAACTAAATGAGAATTCAGGTGTATCAGTTTTGTGCATTGGAGACACAGGGAAGCTGTTTTAAGGAGAAGTTAACAGAAACATGCACTGTTATGTTCCCAGCAATGGACAAGCAAATTAGGAAAAGAAATGACAAAGATGACTCAACATTCCATTTTCTTCATGTTTGGTTTRCTTGGGAGCTTGGGGGAAATGTGTGTGTGCTTGTGTCTGCAGGGTCTCTCTTTCCTCCTGTAACCTTAAGGTGCTGCCCCTCCTTTCCCTGTAATTGCATGGCTTTGGAGCTGAATAGGAAATCCTACAACCCCAATAAAACAACATTTTGTTAGGTCCAGCTCAGAGAATTGGCAGATTTTAAGGATGTTCCTTTCTGACATATCTTGATGTCACCCTGAACCTCTAGTGCGTTTTTGCTATAATGCTTTTAATGAACCTTTTGAAGGAGAAGTATATGAGGACAAAAAAATCTGAAATTGATATAAAACTTCTCTCAAAGGCATTCTCAAATTCAGTTTGCTATAACTGCATGCATTTTCTCCTCTAGCTATTATACTCCACTGAAAATTTATTTTAATTTTTATGCCGCTACTTAGAATATGTRTAGTAGGCTACCATTTATCTTGCATTTTTCCTAGGCTTAAATAATTGTGATTATGTAATAACAAAGATATAGTGATAATACATCTATTAAATATTGTATTCTTAATCAGGCATTGTCTGATTGTTACAGACTTCTAAAATAAAAAACCAAAGGGAGAAAAAATTAATTGGTTGAAGTGTCCATGCATTAGTTAGTGTGGATAGTCTCCAATATTAGAGAATTATTTTAATGTTTTAGTTAACGAGACAGTTACTCAACTTTGTTACAGAAACAAGGTCTATGGAAAGAAATGGTGAAGTGACATAAAGTGTTCCCCAGTCAAGCATCCCTTCCATAGGTTTACAAAAACTGTTCATAATTTTAGGGTGCAATTTCAATACAGAAATGTATAAAATATTAGGAAAGCACGCCTGAGAAATTTTATTTTACAAGGTCAAAATCCTATAGTATAGAAAGATGGATTTTGCTCCTGTTTCTATAGATTAAAAAAATAAAAATTCTTGCTAAGGAAGAAGACTTGCTTAACTTACTCAGAGACCTAGAACTGCTTACTCACCTTCCTTACCCTCAATCTTGAATAATATGAGGGAAAATAAAAGGGTGTGTTTCATAGTCTATGTTGTCAGAAAATAAAAAAAATGTTGACAGAAAATAAAAAAAAATGTTGACAGAAAATAAAAAAAGGGCATTTTCTCTTCTAGCTAAAGTAGTATTTATACTTTCCTTTCATATTGCTTTTAAAGCTATGACTTCATCAGACAAAGAGATTGACTTTTCCTCTACTATCATGTATAGAATGTAGAATACAGTTTTTCAACAATTTTAATGTAAAGTACATTAATAATTTAACTATATTTTCTGATTCCTATAAGAAAATAATCAAAGCTGTAAATAGATCATCAATGTTCAAATGAATGTACAAAGACTGTTTCCATACTGAGCCCCAAATTTTCCTGTGATCCTTTTTTTTAGTGATAAGAGATCTGCACTTTATAAGGTCTGATTTCTCCATCAGATCTTAGAGTTGGGGGTTTTTTTATGAAGTAAAAAGGGGGAAGATTTCAAGACTTTTTTGAGTGCTTGAGGCGTAAAGAAAGAAATGTAATTTTAGCTCCGGCTTGAGTCCAAGATACTCACAGCAACGTACTATAGCAGGAGGGGATTTGTAGTAATGTGAGTTCCTAATTGTATGGTCTGAAACACACAGGCAGGAGTCAAAAACTTTTGAAGTTCAAGCCAATTCCATGCTTAACATCTGCTGAGTTTTTTATCTTCATGCAGCCATGATCTTTTTACTAATATCTGCTTTTAATCCAGTCAGTGACATTGTTTTCAAGTGTCACTGCTGCCTCATGAGCTGATTTAAATGTGYATTCAGGCAAGGTGAACAGTGTGCAAAAAAATTAGCTAAAATACAAAGCTTTTCAGCAGTCATAGAATTAAGAATGGATSTTAAAGGTTTTCTAGTTCCAACCCTCCTGCTATGGGCAGGGACAGCTTCCACTAGACCAGGCTGCTCAAAGCCCTGCCCAGSCTGGCTTTGAACTGTGATAGGGATGGGGCTTCTCTGGGCAACCTGTGCCAGTGTCTCACCACCCTGACAATGAAGAATTTCTTCCTAATATTAGGTATGATCTATACCTATCCTCTTTCAATTTGAAGCCATTTCCCCTTGTCCTATCACTGGACAAGAGATGCCCCTGTAAAAAGCATCTCTGGCTGTCTTGTAGCCTCCTTTAGGCACTGGGAGGTGCTATAAGGTCACCCCAAAGTCCTCAATTCTCTCAGCCTTTCCTCTCAGCAGAGATTCTCCATCCCTCTGATCATCTTTGTGGCTTCCTCTGGACTCACTCCAGCAGGGCCATGGCCCTCCTGTGCTGATAATCCAAGAACTGAATGCACTGCTCTGGGCAGGGGTTCACTACACTGCRATTAAAACCATTTAGACTGTAACTAAACATTCTTCATGTTCTGAGGTCAGAAGAAAAAACTTAGTTTTGCAGTTCAGCATGGCATCTAGATAGCTTAATCAATTCATTGAGATAATTTTCCAGCATTGCAGTGTAGAACTATGAAAGGTACTTCCAAGGATTATAGCTGATGTAAGCTTGCAGTTATTTTATCTGAGGTCAAGAGACAATTGACAGTACACTATSTGGGTCTTTAATGATTTTCTCAAAATTAATTACTTCCTTTTTAATATAAAAAGGTAAATATGGTCATCAATCTGCTATAAAAGGAACAATTCTGTGTTCTGGTGTTTAGCTACTGAGTGAAAAGTKCATTATACCTTTATTTATTTTGTTTATGGTACTTTTATTATGCAAATATTACACCATTATATTTCTATAATATATACTCACTTTCAAAGTAAGGATTTTACTTTTCTTCCTTGGCTGTTAAGGTTCCTTTTCTGGTAGGCACTCTGTAAAGGCAGCATGTTAAGCTGAGCCAGCAGAGATTAGACTAAATGAGAACACACTTGCCATAAATTTAACAAGGTTCATTTTCTAAAGCGACTGCTTTATGCATCTGCAAATGGAAAGAAATAGAGCAGCAACCTCCTAATTTTTCCTATACATATACAAACTGAAATAGTGAATGTCTTGATTTAAATCTTCAAAGAAATACTATTTTTATTAGGTATAGAACAGAGTACAATGCTTAGAAAAGAGGGAGRTGAGGGGGGRTTTTTGTGTTTTGTACCTTCAGTAAAAAAATAACTGYTTGTTTTTTTACCTCTATCATTTTCCTGAATATTGGAGTGCAAATCACTGGATTGTGATGTTCTGTAAACTTCTCCATTAGTGATTGTGTGAGGGTGAAACATTCCATAAGTTTCAATAGCGAATGTAAAATCTGTTTCTATGGCATGTTTATTCCAGATTCGATCCATTTCCACTTCAAGTCACTAATAATAATTCTACTGACTGGAATGCAACAGGATCACTAGACTGCATATCAATTGCTGTTAGCCCATAAGGTGATTGAGTTTAAAGGCAGGAATARCCTTTCTAGCAATTGGCTTTTAAAACTATCCCAGATAGGTGTGTACTTTAAAGATAAGYACAAAAAAATTGTCTTTCTGCACMTTTCCTGSTTATAAGTCAGTTTATGTGGCTATCGAACAGAGGAATGAAAATATAGTATGTGGTCATGAATACTTACTGTAGACTTAACTCTTCAGAATTCTTTTTGTCAGAAAGTATTATRTGCCATCAGTTGGAAGCTTTTAAGTTATACTATTCAAACTCAGAGAAACTACTYTTTTCATATAATAACATATAAAAAWWWMAWWAAAATCAGGCTACTCAWGYGTTACATTTTGTCTTCAACAAAATGACAAAAAGGRAACAGCAGGAGAATAAAGAAGATACTAATGCATCCAAAAGATAACTGTCTTGCACAAGGAAGTTAAGTACTCATGTGCAAAAGAGGTGTCAGAGAGTAATGACACTTCATAAAGCAATAAAATAATATCTGATTGTAAAGATTACAATGAATGCATTTTCAGGCCAGATAAAATAACTCTTTCGTTATATTTCGTTATTTTTCTAGAAATAGTAATGAAATACTTGGGTGTCCTTGAGATGGCACTAGACTTTTTTCATTTATTTCATARAAACTTTCTGCGTGGTATGTTTGATTTTATTAGAATTTTTCAATATAAAATCAGAAAACATTTTCATTATTGTATCTGCATATCATCTTTCAAATCTGTGCATGGTTCTTCATGATAAAATTCCACATGTCTTTTCTTCCTCTCTAAAGTGCAATCTAATGTAGGGGCAGAATATCTTGTACAAAATATAGGTAACAACCAGTAAAAATAGTGATTCAGCATTGTGTGAAAAAAAAWTTCAGGTTGATAATTTGTTACATTTTATTCTGACATTAATATATGTTAATTYCAGCCTAGCTATAATCTGACTATCACATAGAGTAACATTTAGCACTTTTTTAGCCATTAACTATGAGTCATATATAGAAGTTTTCTGCCAGGAAAATTGGCAATATTAGAGGATGCATGTGTGTATATGAATGATGTCTTTATATTCTTGAAGAAATKAGTGTTGCAGACTGGAAACTGGAACGTGTAACTTTCAAGGAAAATGTTCTTTATGTATATTTTACTGTGTGCACTAGCTTTATACTGGCTTTGTATATTTATTACATCTTATTTGYATATAGTATTGGTATGTTCACCTGGAAAATAGAAGTGAACAAACCAGTTGCTTCATATTGCAGTCTTAATATAGTGTACTCCAAAGCTATAGAAAGCCATATGTGTGCAATCTAGTTCTTTTCCAAAATCTATACTATTTTATAAAAAAAATATGGGATATTTTAATGAATTGTGCAGAAGTGGTTTCATGCTACCTTTTCTGCTTTCCTTGAATATTTGGACTGAGTRTCATAACTATGAAAGGGAAAATTGGTGATGAAAATACCTGACTGTACTTTTTTGCCACAGCTGAAGATGAGAGAGGAAGGGTAGAGCAGGGAAGCAGCAGTAAGGCTRAAATGCCAAGAGGACATGCATGTCAGGGTTTTCCAAGATCTGTGGGCACCAGAAATGCATTCAGATCATTCAGTATTTTGGTTTCAGTGTCAGCTTCTTGAGCTGAGAGGAAGATCTTCCAGCYCAGAGCGTGGAAGCTGCACCACAGGGTGTGTCAAAATAAAATGGCAAATTTGTCTATGTCTAGAATTTTAATTTTAGAGGCTTGTCTGAGCATGACTTCATTACAGAGGTYCTAAATATCCTGTGTCAAGGCTTTTAAGTCACTGGGGGCTCTGTAGCTTCCAGCTTCTGGCTGTTTCCTTTAGAAAGTCTCCTAGCTCTGAGTTGCACAGTTTTGTGGCATCATGGAAGTGATTATATTCAGTCACTTCTTTTCTCTGTATCAGGGTCCCCAAATGATRCACTAACCTGTAACCAGTTGAAATGTTCATAGTCAAACAAACAAACAAACAAACACCCAAAACCAAACTGATCTCAGGTCTCTATCTTTGCAACTGACATTTAATTACATGCTATTCCAAGTTTCCTGGACATGGAGAAGAATCAGGACCCTAGTATTTTCTGTGGAAAGACTTGTCTCTCTCAGGGCTACCAACAGGTTCTGTCTGTTCAGCAGAGTGTTATAAATAGGAAGTTCTGGTATTCTCCCCTTACCCAAATAAACTCACWCAAGCTAAAATTAAATTATCATATCCTAATGTCTGCAGAAATAGGAAAATGAAAGTATAAATGTTTTCCTCAGTCTTTGATATGACTTTTGATGCAGATARTGATGACTCATTTCACWAAATGTTTGGACTTTCATTTGCTTCTGTCTTACTAAACCAGACATTTATGTGATTTTCTTCAGCCTCAGTAGACCTTTCATTTAAAAGAATACTGGGAGCTGGATCCTTATTTGCAATGGAATAAAAGAGGGAACATCAAATTACTCTTTCCAATTATAAGAGCATGTGCAGACCATTTCAGGCCCCAGGGCTTAACTGACAGCAGGGGTGCACCTTGGGGAGGCTGGCACATCTTGGGAATGTGCTCCAGGAATTGGGGCACACACTTGACTGGAAGAAACTACTCCAGAAAATTCACTGACCTTTTCAGGGGAAGATGAACATATCAGGTTTTTKATATGTAGATTTGAAAATAGGTAAATGGTTTCAGTGACTGTTACAAGAAATTTAAAACTTTTCTTGACCTGTGAAAAAAGAAAGTCTTCTAATATWCTGTCTTYCTTTACTCCCATGTGTAGCTAATTGATTTTTAGATTCTGAATTACAAATAAAATTCARTATTTTTTTTCAAGATGGTTCCAAAGCTTTTCTTTTCAAATTTGCAGCTCTTCAGACACCACAGATTATGGCATGTGGATCATATATTCTTGAAGTAGATGATGCTTTCTTTGGTGTTTTGGCTTTGAGCCTTTGCTCTTAAAACATTCAGAGAGGTGAAAATAGCCAAGAGCTGTTTACAAAGTATAAAATGCTGTATACTTTAATTGAACACACTATTCCCCTTTCATTAAATGGATACCAAAGCTTAACGAAATAACTCAGTGACGACATCTCATTTGAAAGTAGTGCTAAAGCAGCAATAAATGTTGCAATATTAAGAAAATGGCCTTATTTTCCCYACTTACTGTACTTTGATTTGTGTCTTTGGACATTCTTGGAATGAATAGTTTGACTTCTTTTGCATGAAACAAAATCCAAATCTCCAGTTGTGATTTTGTGTTCAGTCTGTGAATCTAGAATAAAAGAGTCTAAAGTAAAACCTGGAAAACTGAATCTCATGGAGATCAGGTGCACAACACAAGCTCTTTTGCTGTCCACATCAATTTTGGTGGTTTATATGGATATATATTAAATACTGTATTTATTTATTATAGCATTTAGAAACCAGGAATTTGTGATTTCAAGAGGGYTTGTGTTTTCTGTTTTCTTTAATGAATGAAAATAGCAATTTGCTAAAATCTGTGTACTTTTGCTTTTATAATTAAATCTGTTCCTGTCCACTTTTGCAGTAAAGGAGTAAATGCAGTTATTGCATTAGTTAGATATTATTAAGGCAAGTCTCTCATGTGTTATTGACAGTCTACAAGGTCTTCAGAACTTATGAATTCTTAAATTAGTTTTAGTTATTAGACAAGGTGATGAAKCAAACATTCCATAATATACTCACAGTCTTTGGAGAGCAGATTCAGCATAAAAGCTTGGATTGGAAACACTGAAATTACTATTTCATGGAATAACTTTTTTGGGCATGCTTGAACATAAACATCACATATATTTCTATACATCTGTAGTCAAATCTTCTTATATATATAAGTAAATTTACAGCCCAGAGTCACAGCTTCCATTTTAAACTACTGCAGATACTAAATCTCTCCTTCCAGTTTTTTATGGCTCTCATCTTCTGTAAACATGTATATGCACAATTGAACAAGACTGTTGGGTGCCCAGAAACCTTAATGRGCTGTAAGATGTATGGAACTTTAATGAGTCTCTTTGTCATCCTCMTGGTTGTGTAGGCAGGTTTCAAAGTGTTGCATATTCCCACTGCTCAACTCTTGGTAGCTCTGTGAGTCTAATGTGATTTCAGTCTCTCTATRGAGAATGGAAAACCAGTATCACTTCCATGATCAAAACAGAAACATTTCTTAATTTGGGCACCTAGTTCAGGATGATCAGCTGTGCCCCCTCCCACCCCCAATGTGAAACATCCTTCTAGAACTTGAAATAAAGAGTAACAAGTTTACAGAAGATACAGAGGAGCAGTTGGAGAGCAAATAAAGCTGTTTTCATTATTGATTTCACTTACTGTTGTGGTTCACCAATCATTGCCATTTAAAATTTTTAAACATCTCTGTTGTGAAGAAAATAGAGGTGAATGTCAAGGTGAATTCTTTCCTCTAATGGTTTTCACTCTGAAGAAAGAGACAAGGGTATGTAAAAACAGCAGTGATGTTCTGTCCAAAATAAAGGTCCCWATGTTCCTAAAGGTTTGATTTCATTTTCATAGCAGCAACATTTTTAACAAAAAAGAGGAAAAAAAACCCAATGTTAACACTAACAGGGGAATCAATAGCACAGGGATTTTTGATCTGACAAAACTTTTAATATAGTGTAACTGAAAACATTTGAGAATTTGTAAATATTTCAGAAAATGGYTTTGCTCTGTGCATGACAATAGAACAGCACTTTAAAATAACAGTTTTGATAACACTGTATAGGACTAACTTTACCTTCTGGAATTTACTGAAGTACCAGAATGGGGGATTAATGTTTTGACTATATGCCACAGTTTCCAGTGATTTGACTTTAGTCCATTCTAAAATGTATTAGCAGTAGTACTGTCCTACATTAAAAGTTCACCTGAATGAAAATGCACTGCCTAGAAAGCCACAGACTTCCTGTTTTGTACAGCCACCACAGCAGTTTTCTTCCCTTTGGTGCTGTGGCTTCTCCTCTTGATTTTCTCCAGGTAAATGAAAACCTGTGCACAGGAATCTGCTTCAGCATAGAAAGTCCAGACCCAGCTGTCTTTTTCCCAGGCTGTTTTCCTTCCACTTTGCAATAAACAATGTTGCTCTTATGACCTTTTGATGTTCAATTCCATCTTGGAGTTAGTTAAAGGAGGACAGTAATTGCTTTCTGATAGTGAATACTTAAGTAGCTTAATACAGTTATATAGCCATTTCTTCTTTTTTCATGAAACCTGAACCAAAAGTTTCCTTGCAGAATAGCAGAGCTGGAAACTGGGACAGTCCTGGCACACACCATGCTGGGATGCTGTTTTTCTTATATAAGTCATCTGCTACTGGCCACTCTGGGAGGGAAACTGGGCTTGATGAGATTCAGATCTGACAGAAGCCATTTCTGTGTTCTTTTCTACCTTCAGAATATGTGTCAAGTACAGTTTGAACAGCTCTTTCATTAAATAGAAGTCCAGAAATACGTAATAAAACTCTGCAGCAAAAATATCAGTAATTTCTTYCCCCTTTCTGTTTGTTCATGAACCTTATGCCTGTTCAAAATGCAAAATGCTTGACCATTCTGGAGCTCAGTGATGTCTGCAGCACACTGGCTGTTAGYGGCAGTTTGTAAATTGTATCTGCTCTTTTTTGCAAGGGTTGATTAGTATTACAGAAAAGAGGAAAGAGTTAAACCTCTAAAAATTGTATCAAAATGTTAATTGTGAACTTCATTAGAACAATAAATAGTTTAGCATATTGAAGTGATACCTGTTACTTCCTCTTGAGAGTCTGCAAATCTGCACGTATTTTCACTGCAGAGATATTAAAAGATATAAAACTSTTCTTTCAACCTCAAATATGTATTTTAAAGTATAGATTTTAATTACTGTAGGTACATACAAGTTTTTTGTCCCATCTAAATGCTAAAGAATTCTAATCATTTAGGCAACATGCATTTCATAATACTTATCTCCTAAGAGAAAATCCTGAGGTTTCTCTGAGGAAAGTATTTTTCTCGATTTGTTGAGCTTTACAAATCCCACACAGAGTCCAATAGAAGCCTTGCAATGCCAAGTTGGCAGAGGCTGCAGTATTAGCTACAAGAAGGCTTAAGAAAGAGACTGTCAACATTTCCTCCTACAGACCCTAAATAGCTATGGGACATGAACGGAGCTTTGTRTAAAAATGTGCTCTTGTCCAGCAAGTAAAGAAAATCAATTCTGAATTCATGCTATGGCGTGTCATGACAGTGCCTATACTCCTCTTCACTAGGCTTTATTCTCTGTAGAATTGCAGCAGAATGGAGTCTCAGCCTGCCCTTTTTTAATGTTCATTATTTCAATCGACTTAAATGGTTTCTAGTAGAAAGAAGACAAGGATTAGCTTTTGAAAGAATAATATCTCTCATTGTCTCTCCTTTCCTCAATCATAAATAAAGAGACAGACTGTAAAAAAGGCAGGTAGTTAGGAACAGTGAAGTACATTAGGCTTGGAAAGCATTGGATCATGATTCCACTTCATCATTTGATTTTAGGAATAACTCAAATTCAAAGTCTGTGACATGAGTAAAAATGCTGCTGCCTCTGGCCCGACAGGCATAAATCCATGTATCTGTGCTGCTTTCCTTTTTCCCTTTTAGCAGTCAGATCTCTTTGTGATAAATGCCTTTGTTTTCTTCCACCTGTCCACTAGACTGGTTATTATATATTGCCATGGAACATCATCTCATTTTAAATAGAATTCAAGATTTTCATCTTTGAAAACAAGCCAGTATAATGTCACTCTGCAAGATTAGACATTCAGTCTTTCCTGTGACARCTCCCAGTGAAACAGACATTCACAAGGCATTATTTTATTAATTTCTTACATTCTCTAAAATACCACRGCTACCTGAGAGTAAGCAGTTTCTATGAAATGAAACCTCAAATATCACTTTGGTAGTTGCTGAACTGTWAAACAAATCACAGAGAACAATTAAACTAGGACTGATATTTTTATTTTTGGCTCTGTGTAATTACACATTTTTGAACAATATGTCTCCTTCTGCCATGGTATTTCAACTATGGTTTGAGCACAAATATTTAATTTCTAKCAGAAAAAAATTCTTTTTTGTTTGTTCCCCCTACAGAGGAAGAGCTCTTACAAGTTCTAGCTCAATATGGATGTGTTTGTTTTATTTGCTGATTTATTTTCACCAAATTATCTAAATATTGTGTCAAAAAGACATTTATCTAGGAATCCACCATTTGCATTTGTAATGAGTTAATTTTATGCATGGTTTATGTGCTCCTACTCATTAGAATAAAGCTTTTTTTTTTTGTGAAGGCATTTTTTGTGAAATGATAGTGATACATTGCAGCAAGATGAGTTCTGAAAYCAGGCTTTTCTTATGAACTTCTGATGTGATATTTCAACATTAGGTTTTTCTTAAGATTTAAAATGGTAAATCAAATCTCTGTCTTCCTCATGATGAAGARAAGGGCCCTGGGGAGTCTACTTTTGACCTTTCAAGCTCTAAATGCTTACATTTTTTAGGACTTTTGTAGGTAAATAGAAGAAAATAACATTTCTTTCCCCTCATAAGAGTACATTTTCCTAGCTCCTTCACAACTCAGCTGTTACATTGGTAATTTTCAGCAGGTTTTTTTCCATACTCTAAAAATCATTTGTTCTTTCTGTTCATTTCACTGAGGCCTTCATACTCTTACTTGATTTTAATAGACATTGCAATCTGTATAATTTCACTTTTCTTTTTGACACCTCTTTGTAAAGACATTTCATCAGTCTTTACTGCATTTCAGATTGATTGGCTGGCACTGGTATTTATTTTGGGGACTCTGTGACACTGAATGTCTGAGGCAGRGAAACTCTTCTGGAATAAATTATCTGTCTTCAGGTGTCTACATGAATAACCACAGCTCTGCCACCAATTCAAAATTTCATTATCATAAATGGGCACCCGCTAAATTAAATATTTAAGGAGCAATTGCTCTCCTTTTGAAGTGGTCACGTTGAGCAGTAAAATCAATCTCTTGCCTCAGGCCAGTGCCTGGATTGGCTGGGGGTGGGATTTTCATGTGGCCACCTCTTGGTGCTGTAATGCACAGCCTGCAGAGACTTGCACCTCTCTGGGTGATGTGGATGAGGGAAACCTTTCATCTGGAAATTTATACATCTGCTTAGGCTGCTGAACCAATCTTCTGTGCAGGGTTTGCTGGCTGCCAGTGCAGTGCTTGACACACTGCATTATATTGCTGCCCCATAAATCTGTTCAAAGGTTTTACTATTTCGAGGTAGAAGCTTCTCTTGCTAAACAAGTTTATTCTTCTCCAAGTGAAAGAGGTTTGTCACTTTAGAGTCTTATGACTTAAGAGAATCATGGGCTGAAGCATCTGTAAATGTTGAGTTGTTACGTTTGCATGAGTTTATATTCCCAACTTCAGACTGAGGGACTGACTTACCCTGTTTAGTTTTCCTTTTAGAACAAGCATTGAGATACTTGACTAGCTCTAGAATGTCTTGTACTTTATTTTGCTCTTTATTTATTTCTAAAGGTAAGATGATAAATCACTAGCAAAGCCAAGTTAATAAAACAGCTGCAAACTTTTGTAAKGGATACAGAAAGAAATATCTGATTTTATTACAGTTAGAATGAAGTCAGGCTAGGTTGTTTGAGTTTATGTAAAGATAATAAGAACTTCTGTAAATGTTACTTCAAAAGAAATATAAGATTTATAATGTTATCAGATAAATTCACTTTTTTCCTAGGATGTGCATTGTCCTGAATTGCTGGATTGCCAATTCATCTACTGTGTTATCAGAAATTGGAAAAACATAATTTTATCAGCAGAGATTGTTTCAGTTGCATTTGCTTTCAGTTAATAAGACCATATTATGTGTGGGTTTGTCTGTGTGGGTTTGTCCCCACATCAGATTGTAAATGAAGAATGACAGAGGATAAAAGCCATTTAGTTTTATCATTTTTAAACCAAAATAAAGCTGTTTGATGAACAACAATAAAATATCAMACAACTGCCAGTGTTACTAATTAGTAGGATTTACAGGGTTTGATACATTCAGCAGCATGACTTGTRTTTGTGGCTAAAAATGAATGCTAATGATCTGTGGATTCTTAAAATACAGATACTGCATTGTCAAAAACTGTTATAAATGTAAAGACTCTTTTGTGCAAAATCTTGAAGGACAAATAAATACAGCTGTAATTCCCAAATGAGTTATTATCCTCTCACTTATGTGGGCAGAAAACTTGTTCCAAATCAAAGGGTGGCTATTTTCATGTGTTTATTTTCCAATGAGYTTCTTGATCAGGTTTAGAAGATTTTGTACTGATTTTGCTTTCTGTTTCAAGAGAGGATGAATGTCAAGTGCAGTCAAGTAAATAGAATAGATGGAAATAGGTGGACATTGGACTTCAATGTGCTTTGAGAATTCCCTATCTGATTATGTCTTGTATTTACTTGTTTATCAAACTTAGGTCCAGCTCTTCCCCTACTGAAATTAATATAAATGTCTTCATTTACTGTGCTGGTTCTGAGTTTTACATTCCTTTTTTCTGGTAATAACTCCCTTGAAAATTAGCCAATACCTTTTGTTTTCTACAAAAAAAAATAGCCAAGGAATAATAATTTTTTTTAAACAGTGAACACAAGCATCTTTTTAACTGCACATAAAAACCATACATAAAGTATATACATAAGAATATGTATGATAATATTACATTCTTTGAGAAAAACAATGCATTTCAATACTTGGTAYAGYACTTCAGCTGTCTGATTTTCTGGAACACGAGTCATGGGAGACAAGCAAATGTTAATTCAAAGATACAATTAYGTATCTGTTATTTAATCACTCAAAATAAAAGCTCTACTTAAGAGGAGAATAAAAAGATTTAGGAGAAAGTGATTGAGTAGGAAGGTGTTCTGATAGAAACAGAGAGGAAAGTGAGACTCTCATTTCAAGTTTTGGCTTTCTTCAGAATTTATGTCTCTCAAGGCAAATAAAGGAGAATCAGATGTCAGCTGGATTCACCTGTTACTCAGAAGTCCTTRTTGTCAAATTTTAAATATATCCACTGTTACTTTAGCACCAAAGTATGCTTGAGCTTTGAGATACTGATAAATGTCTGAGGATAACATTTGTCGTATGGCAGTACTTTTAAAAGAAGCATTCTAAACTTCTCTGAGACCAGGTTTGTTTCTTTAAACTTCATGTAACTTTTGAGGAGAATGATCCAAAGACCACTCAAGGTGGAAAAGAGGAAGAGTTGACAAGATCTTATTGCAATGTTGCAGAGTTCTGGCTCTGTGTTGATTTGGGAGAGTAAATGATATTTGAGAGACRAAGATTGATAGAAATTGAAGAAACTGAAAGTCTAACTGAAGCTGGGAACTTTACTAAGGAATRTAATCAGTAACATTTAGAGGGCAATGAGGACAAGTCAAAACGGCAAGCTTAAAGAAATTTGGGGTAAAAAAGCTATATTGCAAAACTGGAAGACCTTGTGTGTAGGGAATCAATCCAATTCAAGCTACAGGAGCCTGCATAAGAAACTGAAAGATAAGAGGAGGAAGAGAAGGAACTGACTTAGCAAAGAATTAGGCTTTAGATAGGGTCATAACTRTAATTTCTACCTGTCAATGAATTTGATGCAGCTCCCTAAAAGCTCATTTGTCTATGACAACTTATTACAGACATATTACTCTGAAAGGAATAAGGACTTTTAAATATAAACTTTTAAATATAAAGTTAGATGTCTGAGAGTTAGACTGTTCTTCCTTCCTCTTGAAGAACTCTCTTGATTTTATTAAGACCTTTCACTAAATCAGTAATAGAGTAGTTTTATTTGCTAGAATGAAGCAAAATAAATTAAAAAAACTTTATCCTAGAGATGAAGGGAAAAACGTTCTTCAACATAATTAGACAACAGCAATTGTGCCCTGACTTAGAGGACTTTAAAGAGTAAAAAGATAAGATGTTTAGATAGTGGGAAGACAACAAAACTAAGAAATGGAGTTTAGTAGCAACTGTTGCCTCTGTGAAAAAGACAGAAAATTATTTCCTTTGTAAAGAACGATTAAACGAGACTTGGCTACTTTATCAACTGTGAATATTTATCTTTTATGGAAAGAATACCAGTCATCCACTGTGCTTGCTGCTAATACCAGTACTCTTTCCAGTACATACTTGGTACTTAGTTATTGCACTTGCTGCACTTTGTTCTCTATAATCTGATCTGTATTGTTTCAAAGCTGTGTTTTTAAGTAGAATTTTGATTAAAYAATATTCTTTGATCTCTTTTTCTTGGATAAGCAAAGATGAATCTTTCATTTCAGAGTCATGTCCATCACCATTTTAGTTATCTGGTGACAAATTCTCATGCTGCTGGTCTTTTCTAAATACAGTCAGAATATAGTGAAGTATTTTGTGCCATWTGTCATTTGAAAATGCATGTCCTTTTTTAAAAGGTGCATTTCTGTATGGCTAKATTTTCACTGTAAAGTTAATTAATGTCCTTAAGGACAATCAAAATACATCAATCTGTGAGTGTCATACTGAATCTAATAAGTGCTGAATCTAATAAGTACTGGCTGACTGTCTTTTTTAAGATCAATTTGAACCYGGGCATGGAGATTTTGTAAAACACATTTTGCAAAACATTGGAAAAGCATCCRTGTAATATATGTTGGCAGAGAAAATGGACATTTTTGAGTGAAATTAAACCAAATCTTTTCATTCCTCACAGTCTAACTCATGTCACTTCTTTTATCCTCTATATTAATTTTAAAGTTAATGGTTTATAACTGAGTTCATTAAAGTCTCTAGTGATCTGCAGAGGATGTTGTGCTTCTGATCCCAGCTTTTGATCCTGCTAAGTACTGTATCCATTCGTAGAATCTAGTAATTTTTTTTCCATGAGGTTCTTGTGATGTTTGCTGCTTTCTTTGTCCTCAGAGTGGCAGGAACTGGAAACCACAGTACACAAAGAAAGTTTTGAATTACAAGTTTCCGTCATACCACTAAATTACTGTATTGCACCCCCTCTGGTGGGCCTGATACCTGGCTTAGGAAGTTATTCTTCATCCATCCCAGGAGTCTCCTGGAATGCCTACAGCTCACTGAGCTACTTGTCCAGCAGAAMTTGAGGTGGTTGAAGTCTCCCAGCAGGACAAGACCCTGTAGCTGGAGCAAGAAGGTTTTGGCAACAGGCTCCCCTTGATGGAGCAACCTGCAGCAGACTCCAAACACTGGCTTCCCTTTGTTGCCTTGGTCTCTGACTCTTACCCATGAGTTTTCAACCTGCTCATGACTATTCCTCCGAATGTGCTTCTATCTTGATGTAGAGTGARATTTCAGTATTTTGAGAGGTCTAATATATCTGAAGTGCAAAGTGGATCCAGAATAAATGTATGGAAGACGGACTTTTAACATAACATTCATCTGTAAGACTCTTTTCACAGTTTATGAAAGTGAGAAACTACATGCAGGAGAAAAGAAATCTTTGGAGAACTACCCTTGAGTGCAGTAAGGCTTTTCTTTTTATATAGAGAATATTACTTCAACAGTTAGGCACAATTCCCTAGGTCCCACAGCCGTATTCCAGCAGTTTTGTGGATACTGACTTTTCTGTCCATTTGTGAAGGGAGGAGCTGGATCTAACTGCTCTCCTCTCTCTGCTCAGGTGAGGAGAGTGTGTGACTGTGTGAGCAGAGAGGGCACCAGCAACTGCATTTACCTAATTAAATGAATCATTCTCTTTAGAGCAATGGAGTGGAGGGAAATTACAACATAAACCATTTTGTAGCCTTGTCCCTAAATACATGGTTGGACCAATGAAGGATTGTTGGCACTGTCATGGGTATTTTTCATCAGATTTTAAAGGTTAGGATGATAGGCAAGCTATTGACTTTCCTTTCAAAATGTAATATGTGTTAAATTACATATAATTGTTTGGAGTATACAGTAAAGTTATTGCAAGGAAAAAATTTGAGCCTTTGGTGATTGCCCAAAAAGTCTTTGCTGCTTTTCATTGCAAAGAAGTCTTGATATCAGACAGATTGCAATGCAATTAAAATATTTCTGAAAGAAAATTAATTTCATCTAATGTAAAGCCTGCTTATACAWGAAAGTACTTGACTGAAATGATTTTATAGTCCTGTAGTTACTGATCCTGGCTGTACTGATCCAGAGAATTGTTGACTTTCAATTACTTCAGCAGGAGGTAAATGCACTCATGATTTTAAGAGCAGGACATTTGCCAAATGTCATAAGTATATAAAAGAGATCTACTGTATCTGGGAGCACAAGTTTTTATTGCCAGTCACTTTAGCACCTGGACTATTCTAACAGAGARCATGTTCATCCAGATAGAAAACTCTATGCAGACAGCTGAAATATATATGTATAGTGATTGGGAAAAATCTCCTGTGAATGGAATTATTTCCAAGTTGTCCTTTCCAAGTTATTTTCCCTCATTTTAGTTACCCCAAAGTTTTTATGTGTATTTTTTTCTCCACATGTTATTACTAGCAGAGCAATAGGTATATTATTTAGATGTAGTTTTGTTGAGCAGAAAAAGAACATTGTTAGCTTGGATCCAGACCCATCTATCAGTCTCAAACACATAGACTCCTTCTGTTGCCCTTGAGATTTTATTTAATCATTTACTCAAACTAATATGATTTTCTTTATTGTTTTATTAAGGTCCACCACTTAGGGTTTTTAAGTATTCTAAATAATATTTGAAACGAAAAAAATGTGTTGCCTGAATATGGCTTTCCCAAATATTGTTTTAAGTATCATCCTACCCAGTCAAGTGAACATCTAATAAGAATGATTTACCRTTTTCCTTGCATATGAGAATAAATAAAAGATGTAGGGAAAGAAAAGTAGCATGAAAGGCAATCAAAACTCTTTTAGAAAACCAGCCTGTGCCATTTTCACCCCCAAAATTACTGTTTTCAGTTTATGTATTTGGAACAATGAGTGTACCAGCTCATCATGAAAATAGTGAGATAGAAATAAGCTCTCTCAGCTTTTCTCTTAGACACTAAAGAATTTCAGAAACTGCAACCACTATTGCTCACACCACTGTCTTGTAAGAGTGATGAAAATAGCATGACTTCTCATACTAGTATATTGTTGATTCATTAGCAGGAAATTATGTGTTCTGTCTTCAGAATTCTGTGCTAATTACTCAAAAAGAATAAGACCATTCCCTCAATAGCAATGGCAAAGGTCCAATGACTTCAAAATAGGTACTCTTTGATACTAATGTTCATTGCAAGAGAGTTTAACAGAAACTGGCCTTTGACAAGAGATTCATTGGCTRTACCCTACTTTTATATCCTATTAARAATAAATTCCTATATCACACCTTTTTCCAATATGTAGCATAACAGTTTCAACTACCAAAAAAAAAAATATTCCCCCCTCCCCAAAAACCTCATCAGTGTAAAAAATCAGATATCTCAGGGTTAATATTGGACTTATTTATTTTTACTCTTYATCTTCTATATTTTGTATTAAGTGAAATGATTCATTGCTAATACAAGTCTAAGTGATTTTAACATCTATCCTAGAGGTATTACAGGTGTTTCAGCTTGTTTCATTTATTAGAGCATTTTGTATTTATCTCTCGAGTATCTTCCTTCAAAAGGGATATCTATTGCATTTCTGCATCATATCCAGCATCAATCACTTTGATTAGGGTCTCACTCCACAAACTAAACAGCTTTTCTTCCATGGCAGCTCCATATGTTTGCTGCAGCTGTTGCAGTTTCCAGGCAGAATGTGACCATACTCTGTTCAGAGTTTTGTGTCCCTGTCAGAGAGGCAGGAAATTGTTCCTCTCTGCTTTGATTTGCCTTGAAGTCGAGTGACTTGAGATCTGCCCTAGAGCTAGACTGGGGTTGCCTACAGAAGCATACACGAAATTGCATCTGCTTTATTTTTTCACAGCTTTGAGTCCAAAGACTGCACACTGCCAAGGCTTGTTCCCACAGCACTGATTGAATATCAGGTCAAAGGAGTTTCATTGCTGGAGAGTTTCCTACATGGAGCTTTTAGCCCAGATCCAATGATAGAAGAATACTATCATAGCTATGAGCATGAAATGTACTGAGATTTATTAATGATTTTATGGTTTCTAACTCAGGRAAATATTTCTCTTTTGTTGATTATTATTTTTTGTCTTGCACTAAGACAGTATGTAAAGCTCTGTAATACACTGAACACTGCACTATAGCACAGTATTATTAGTGCTACCACTGTGCACTGAACACAGTGCAAAGAATGCAYCAATTGGAGAGCCATCTCCATTTGAAGAAATATTACATATTTCCATGAAGGGCACCTTGAAGATCCCCAGCTTACTRTGATTTAGTTACATCTAAGATGAAACAGAGAACTGAGGTTACAAAAATACATATGTATGAATGTGACTAAAACTCCACACCAGGAAGGAGAGATGATTTTTTAAAAAATTCYGATCATTAGCAAAGTCTGACAGTAGTCAGCATTGTAAGAACTTTATTCATCCTGAAAACATATGTATTTTTTCAGCAACTAGGCATTGCTGTGCCACTTTTCTTTGCATTTCATTAGCTGGCTGCAAAAATAAATATGTAATGGATTGTTACTTTTTAGTGACAAAAAACACAATGTGGCATGCCTTAAATGTGATTTTAATGAAATTTCTAATAGTGCATGTGTTCTGATGACAAGTATTTTTAAAAGCCCTGTGAGTCCATAAACTCAGTTTGACAATTAAGGTTTGACACAGATGAATGAATAGAGGTGTGAAAAATGACTTCAATATCAGAAGATATTACTGTTCACTGATCCCCTATCTCTGTGATTGCACATTACTACCCTGGTTTGAGCAGCTCAGTAGCTGGAGAGGAAGGTTGTTCCTGATGATACCTAGACACTGTTTCTCTGTGTGTGACACCAGCTGAGCTGTCACAGCACAGAATTTTCCTGTTTCCCACCAAGAAAGAAAAGCAGGAAGCACATGCAGAATATCAGGCACATGCACCATGGCAGCAGTGTAACAGCTCTTACAGGAGCTAAGACTGTTTTCATAAGGAAACTAGCTCAATGAAAAATCCTTCTCACAGTGCTATCTGGAATTTTTAATTGACTGGTACAGATCTTTGTCCGATTGTTTTGTTCCCTCCTTCTCAGAAAATGTAAATTTTGGCTGAATATATTAAAAAAAAATCTTTAAACATTTTTCTTTCTTCCAATGTACAGAAAACAGACATCTAAAARCAACAGAAGCATAAGAATCTGGGTTTTGGTTTTCAATTTCCTGACAAAATGCTTACTTAGCCTTTTCACTGGAGGCAGAAATTTTCTATCCTATTTCAAAGTCAAAATAACTTTTTGCTACCACAGTAAAAAGGCTTTCTAAAACTTTTTATTTATTGCAAAAGGAATGTTCTTGAACTCMTGGATGGGAATAGGAAAGTACATTTATTATTTGTATGAATRCCCTTGTCCAACAAAGCACTTAACTTTAAAGTGTGAATTAAGCYGCAGATTTCAGAGAAACTTAAGTGCTGCTCTGAACAGCAGAGAACTTTGTAGAGGGAAATTTTAAAATTATTAAATTAGCAGAGGGACATATTTAACCTTAGTTTTGTTCTCTGCTCCTCACACACCCCTTTCCCTAGTCATTAAATGCTGAAGTGAGGGTTCTTCTTGTTTAAGTGTGGAATAGGAAATTATAGGAATGAAAACATGCTGAAAACACCAAGAGGGGGCCAAAGCCCATCTGGGGAGTCCCAAAGCMCTGGTGCCCAGTGCTGCCCTTGGGTTTCAAGGGGCTCAGGTCCTGTGTTGAGCCCTTCAGCAGTAATTACAGTCTGGCAATGTTATGATATGTGAACAGCTAATATAATTTCTGGTCCCTCAGGAAGATTAAATGCTTGCAGATTTGTGCTGGCTATAAACCAGTTTGTGTTCCAGATCCAAATGCTGGGATTCTAGCTGAAATTATCTTCCCTCTGYAACTGTGACACAAATGACATTAGGAAATCAATTGTGGTTATTGGCTCAGACCTCAAATGCCAACACTTTACAGAGCAGACCCCTTCTCTAAATCAGATTACAAAGCATTTTTAAAGGAGTAGACAGTGTATATTACTTGTTAGCAGAGAATCAAAGTAGCTGTGTGGTAAATGTTTTCAGAATGTAATTAATGGTTATTTTGTGTAGGAATTATGAGCAATGAGAAACTGCAGTGTGTATGACTAATTCAGACATCATCAAAAAATCTAACTGTTTTCTGGTAATTTTTGCTAATTAAAAATCAAATTTACCTGTATTTTACTCTGTGTGCTGTTGCTTAGGTATGTTTTAATTGTGGTGAGTCAAAATCTAGTCRTAGAATCACACTAAAGAGGAAAGATTTTCTGCTAGATTTTCTAGAATGTCAGTAGTCAATGGATGTATATTGAACTCCTATATCTGTATTTCATTAAATAAAAAAGCAAAGTTCATTTAAAGGCACACTTACACTCCTCTTACCTGTGCACAAATCACTCATATCTATTCAGCAAAGTGCTTTAGTTGTATTCATTTTAAGAAGTAGGRTGTAATTTTGTAGTGAGTAAGGCTYTTCTGAAGCTTTTCWGACCASAAACAGGGCATGGTAGTGCCCCCCACACAGCCAYTGACTGAGGTGKTTCTTTGTTAGGATTSARTATAAAATATTCTGATTCCTTCTCTTATTGTATACGTAAGTCTTTGTGCAAAATATTGTACTTTGTAACACAAAATTTGAATGAAACCAACAAAAGTCTAAATTAAGAAGGGAACCATGAGGCAGCCTCATGTCCAGATTAGACATCMTATGTCCTAGATTCAGGGGTGCTGATTACCATGAAAACCCCATAGGTCTCAAGCACTTGGATCCTGTCTCACTTAATACTTGGCAATATTTTATTTCATGWGCTCAAATGAATTCTCAGTAGCTGTAATGAATCCTTTCTTTTCTGGAAGGGAATTATATGATTCCCTAATATTGACTCWGTTCCCTTGAATATTCAATGCAAAATCATTGGAGATTTGTTAATAGAAGAATTAACATGGACCAAAAAGGAATTGCATCAGGGAGATTATATTTGCTAATAGATTTTATTTTTCCTGCTATGCTAAATTATATTCTTTTTCTATAAATCTTTATTAAACGTTGCCAATTCAGCTTCTTTAACCTGATTGTTTCATTTGCATGCTTTGCCTTTGTGATTGGATTACAGTTTGTTGTACTTTACTCTTCATTATCATCTCTCTGGATGTGTAATTACGCATTATTTCTTAACATCCAATTTACTTTTTCCAGTATTTGAGAATAAGGTATTGAGGCAATAATATGCAAAAATATTTTTCTGCTTCYGCAAGCCCTTCTGCAACCCTTCACCTCAGCCTCTGTAACTGAGGAAAAAATTAACTGGCATTAWTTTTGGTGCCAAAATTTCAAGCATCATTTATTCCATTCTCAAGGACAGCAAATTAGCACAGGGAAGCAAATCGTGATAAAATCGACAAGATTATGTCAAAAGTAAACGGCAATTATGGAAATATGCTTTTATGGCAAATCAAAACTCGAATTTCAAAYCTGTAAAGCAAATATGTGTATTTTCTGACTTGCCTATATTTAAATAAATAATTTACTCAATTGCTACAATAGAGTGACTTAAGGTGTACCTCACAAAAATAAAGTGAAGACCTATAAAAAAGATAAAGAACTCGCTAACCAAGAGAATGCAAAATGTTTATGTTAAGAGTTCTCTAAATTGGGATTAGTAATGAAATTTTTCAAGGATAATTTCTCATATTCATCCTCATTAGTATGTTGATTAATGACATTACAGAAAGAATGAAAAATATGCCAAAGGGAGCTTTGGAGATATTGAAGAGAACTGGGGCAGTTCATAGCTAATAATGGTAAAATCCAAAAGCACATCAGGTAGRGATGGCAATTCAGGAAACATCTCTCATTGAATCAGTCTCTGATGGGTGACCAAACTGCAACTGTTGTGTATCTCTGAAAAAGTCTGTCCTGATTTTAGTCATTGATAGGCCCTCACTTATAGAACTGTTTAGATTCTGGTCTCTTAAGTTAGAAAATAACAAAGTCTCTTACAGGYAGYCACATGAATAAGGCAAGGGCATCASGAACAAGTTTCACTGAGACAGACTATCTCAACATAAGAGAAATTTTTACAACAGGAACAATCAATCACTGCAACAACTTCCCAAAAGACACAGAGTCATAGAACAATTTGGGTTGGAAATCAACATTGAGTATCATCTAGTTCTAAACCCTCTGCCATGGGCAGGGACACCTTCCACTAGACCAGAGCCCCATCCAGCCTGGCTTTCAGCACTTCTGGGGATGGGGCACCCACGACTTCTCTGTTCCAGTGTGTACCTACATATATCTGCTCTAAACCAAATCCCTTTCAGTTTGAAGCCATTCTGSCTTGTCCTGTCACTGTGTGCCCTGGTAAATTGTCTTGCCCCATCTTTCCTTGTAAGTTCCCTTCACGTACTGGAAGGCTGCAGTTAGATCATCTCAAAGCCTTCTTTTTTCTAGAGTCTCTRCTGCTGCATTCCACATATTTTGCTAATTGTCTGCTAATTATGTACCCTGGTGTCAAGACAAAACCCATGGGACATGGCAGAAAAGATTGCTCTRTTACTAGACAATTGTCTAAGTCTTTGTCTTCCAGTTTCACCTGAAAGCCATTTCAGTTGAAGAACTGAGCACTGAACAATATKTGGACAAACTGGAAGAATGGATCTGATTATCTAGTTGAATCTTAAATTTATGAGCTTCATCAGTGAGTCACATGGCATTAAGATGGATGGAAGACTGCTTTTTTGTTTGTTTTTTAAAGGGCCTTCAGTATCTCTCTTAAGATCATTTACTCATGGTTCTGGAAGAAAATACATTCATTGCAGGTCAGTTTTAGCAGAAGTACTTGGAACTCCTTGGCAGATCTTGATCTCAAAATTATGCCTGAAAACCAGCTCTGGATTTRAATAACGAAGCTGTAAAGTCTGTTATCTTCAGACATGACTACAGCAAGCTGGTAAACATTTAACAGTTTGCAATAAAACCTGTGAGATTAAGCAGCATCATTATGTCTAGCCTTCTGTATTGTCTCCTAATGAGTGACTGTCTGCAAGACTGTCTGTGAGCAAATACAAATTTGAATACAGGTGCTGACTAGGCAAGCCATTTTGCAAAATGAGAAACAAAATAATTTAATCTGAAGATGCTAACCTTAGAGGTAATTTCTGTTCTGAAATATTAAAATGTAGGGAAGATATTAAGGAAGGCTTTAACTTTTTCTAGTACAGAGGCATAAACAATTTGACAGAAAAAATTAGATAAACCTCCCCATTTTTTCCAGCCAATCACTAAAAACATGGATTTGTACAATCATTGATTGGAAAAGCCATCTGTGCTATCTATGAATTTGTATCATTCAATATTGATAGAACTCTTTGTGAAAGACAAGTAAGTGTCTTCCCTGGGGTTGTTGTGGCTGATAAAAAAATATTTCAGTTTGGCTTTTAGTTTTCTTTCTTTCTAAACCTACTGTATTTCCTGTCAGTCTACAGCATTACTGTGGATGAACATCCTGAATTACTTTTCAGAAAAGTGCTTTAAATCATGTGTGAACTAATATTGTTTCTTTCTTTTTCTTTTTTTTCTTTCTTTTTCTTTTTTTTTCTTCTTCTCTTTAAAAATGAGAATCATGCAGATATAATAAGGGTATATATATATATATATATATATATATATATATATATATATATATATATATATATATATATATGAATGGATGCAGAAATACATATGGATCCCTATATATGTTTAAAGGACCAGGCACTTTGTCTTCCAAGTTACTATTGCTAAGGAACCAGTTCCTCCTGCCTGCTGCTCTAATAAAAAGTGTTCTTAACAGAACTGCATGAAATTGTATTTCTCCTGAAAAACCCTTGTGGTCAATGTTGGAGGGCTTCAGTCATAGGCTCTTTAAGAATCATTAATGGAACATTGTTAGAATTGACACTTYAACAATACTGTTGAGGTATCCCAACCAGTAGTTCAACAAGCTCTCTTCAGCTGCCTCTTGGTAATTTGAACAATTTTAAAACCACCTTGAGTAGCTCTAACTTTTATCAGCAGAGTCATSTTTTGAATGGGTTGATTGTCCTTAYTGTATATAGATATTTCTGAGTTTGTGATACAAACTCAACATCCTATTCAAAGAGTCACTACAAAAAATGATTGTTACAGAAACATTTTTACCTATTTGCTTTGCACTGTAAGGATTTTTCTCTTTGTTAAGTGCTCCAGCTGTTCATGGTCCTTCTCCAAAAGAGACTTGTCAATCGCCACACAATGCCTGGAGATGCCTCAGAGCTTGGAAACTTCAGAGTAACAAAACCAGAAGTGCTTAGCAGAACCTYCTTGTGAATCTTTCAAATGCTAYRGGAAGAGGTAAATAAGTAGTMGAGTGACAAGAATRTGAAAAAGTGCCCCAGTTATTTTTTAAAATACAGGATCAGTATCATCCATCTCAGGAATTTAGWCTCAAAGTATCATCTCAAACTTTGTCTCTTGGATTTTTCAGTGAGACCTTCATTAAGACCCTACATCTGAAACAATACTTTTGTACATTCATAATCCTTCAAGTGGTCCAATTAAAAATCCTCAGTTATCCCTGTGTTATGTTCATGTATTCCTCCTGATCTCTCACAAGGGACCTCTTTAGTTGTTCTGCACAGKATATGTTAGGTTCTTAGCAGTCCTGACCTGCTCAAATGCTGTGATTAATAATCTTTCTGAGTTTCTGCTGATAGAACAGTTTCCACACTGCAGGTTTTCAACCTCAGTWGTGTTTACATCCTAAACTTTTCAAATGGGAAGAGTTTTTCTGGTAGCAAGYCTTTGTGGCAGGTAGATGATAACAGCTCACACAGGAAAATGAACATTCTTGATGTATGAACTAATGTGCCCTGTTCTGCCACCACCACTGAGCCCTGCTGTGATGGAGAATAAGCCATTCAGTGACTGTGGGTGAAATATTTAATGTTTCCAAGCAGCAGTTGCTCTGTATTTAAAAAGAAAATACAGATTACTTACACATTTTTTTCCTGCATTGTATTCAGAACTCTGGACCAGAATGTGCTGTACAAGTAGGAGTGCTACATCCACTATCACTGCCTGAGTAATGGATTCACCAATACTGCATGGAGAGAGGAAAGACATTCCTAGTAGCAATTTCAAAGGAAGGGTTTTATTATGCTTTTAGGGTTTCCATTTKCCTGCTACCCAGCCAATTTTCTAAATGCCACCATACTGTGATGTCCATGTCATCACCTATTATGTAAGGAAAAAAAAAAAAAAAGGCTATACTTAGCATTATTCATACTTTTAGCTGCAATTCAGAAACTACCTGACTGCTTCTTGGCTGAAAATCAGAAAARCTATTCTAGTTGCTAAGTAAATACTTAGGAGGAAAGAAGAATCACCAGACAGGTGATTTTATAGGCAGCACGCAAGAGTTTTTTGCAAGTATGAATTCACAACATGCCTTTTATAAAAATAATTTTAAAGTATGCTTTTTACKTGTTTGTTGATTAAAACAAAAAATAAATATGAAATTGGTTTTGTATTAAGTTGTCTCTCAACTTAAAAACGTATAAATTTACAAATTTTACTCTATAGGACAGTACMCTGCAATAGTTGCACTATATTTCAAATGAGAAAGCAGATTTCCTACTGTTTTGAACGGGGTTTTTAGAAAACAGAGCCAAAACTGTGTCTGTGTGTATGAGGGTAGGGAAGGTAAGGGTATTGTCCTGAGGCTCTGAGGTTGTGTACAGTAATTTACTTTTTTAATAACACTTTCAGTAGATACAGGTAATCTTTTAGCAATTTTGTCCAGTCATTTAGACATTATACTTTACTATGTAACATCATGTTTCTGTTATCAGGAGAAATTATTAGCTGCAAGAATAAAAATATGTTTTAACTTAGATACAATTGCACCTGCTACGTATTTGTAAGAGGTGTAGTGATGGCTAAGACTTTAAGAAAACATAAAAATCTGTTGTTACAGTGACAGACAGAAAAATGCAGGCATGAAAGAAAAGAAGAAAAGTGTTCATTTTTAATAGCTGGAAAACTCAGTTACTTTTAGGCTAGTGGAATTTAAAAGAACTTATTAAACATTTAAAGTTTYTTAAAATAAGTGTTTAACAAATTTAAGCGTTAATACTTATAGAATTAAAATTTTAACTGAAATTATAATTAAATTTCCAATTAATTAATATCCTTCTAATTGTGACTTCCTTATTTTGACTTCCTTAAGGCTTCTTTTCATGCAAGTATTTGGTACACTGCAAAGCACAGTTTCTGTCAAGTCTCCCCATTACTGAAATGCCAATGTGTGGTGCCCTTCAGTTCAGGGAAAACAGCAAATGCAAGGAAAAACATACTCCATATGAACAATTATGTATTTTATCCTTTTCTGAGGACTGTGAGGTTGCTAACCATTGCAGGTTATAYGTGTTGATCCACCMCTGAAGTGCAAAGTGGCAGCTGCTCAGGGGCACAGAGCAGAATTCCCTTTTTYACACTGCCAAGCAGGGAATACTGCAGCCAAGTGAAATTGCAAGTGGAGCTAGAAAGATGGGAGGTAATTACTCAGGGTGTCTTGGGAATAACACTTTTAATCCTGTGAAAAGTGTTGTGGGATACTTTGTGACCCACATGCTYAAAGTGCCATCACGTGTCTTTCATCTAGAAACATTTACCTTCATCCAGTTGTTTTAACAGGTTTGAGGGGTTTTTTTGTGGGCTCAAAAGAAAAGCTGTSTCTTCTGTGAATTTGGATTGCATCCTGGCCTTTCTTGCTGCACAAACCCATGAAATCCATCCAGGAACTCGTGAAATTTATCTTGGCTTTGGACGCAGAGTCACAACATATAACTTGGTTAGGGTAATACTGCTTTATGTTTGGAATTATGTTGGGACTTGTCTACATTAATGCAGTTGTGAAAGTTAACCCAAATTGACTAAAGTCGTGAATTCAGAGCATCATTAATTAAAGTAGATTAGTGGATTCACATCCTGAATAAATTAAATTAAACCAAATGCAAGCCCTCTTTAATTCTGAATGAGAGTGTCCAGGCAGGAGTCTAATATAGTTTAACTAATTCATTTTTAAAGTTAATTCTGATTGATCTTAATGGGTGTCCATGAAAATGAGGCATGCAAAGGTGGATATCTGTATGTGTGGCTGAACTCATACAGAAACTCAAAGAAATATAATCAAATTAACAAAATACAACTTTGTTCATTTACATTTTCAATTTCAGGAAGTCAGCTGATTAAAAATTCRAAATCATAGATGTGACCAAGATAAAAGAGTTCCATGTTTCCAGTGATATTAGGTTTGTAAAAATGATGAACTGGTAAGGTCAAACTGTGTGTAGGAAARCTTTATTCACTATTGTGAGTGGATCAATCTCATTAAGCCTCCTGCTCCCTTTTAATAGATAAGTAAGTTTTCGGAGGCCACATGAATAATTGTTCAAACAGAAAACCTTAAACAAGGTATCATTGCAGACAATAAAATTAACCAAACCAGCTTGATCCTCATAGACACAGTATTCCCTTCACAAGGCTCAGCCCATCCTCAGTGCTGCACCAAAATGAGCTGAGGAAAACCAAAAGGGATCAGGACTTGAGGTTTAAGGACAAAATAGATTGCAAGACTCTTCACAGCTTGTTTCTTTTTAATTTCCCATTTAATTTGCAATWTATATTCCCCTTCCATCTTCTATTGCTGAAACATTTTCTTCATTGTGCAAATTTTAAGTCATGTTTCCAGCCCAGTTGGAAGGATGCTTGCATTTCCTTGCTACAAATGGTCCTTCATACTAATGTGCTGACATACACAACACTTGTCATTGCAGTTTCTACTTTSTGAATAATTTTAATTATTATTCATGACAATAATTACCTATTTGTTCAGAAAACCTTTTCAGTTGAAAAAAGATTACTGGGGAAGCAAACTTTATATGCTGCACAGTTAAACTAGTCATAACGTGTGGGGTGTTGAGTGGAATGAATGATTTCTATTTTTATAATATTTTCTGCTAATCTTCAATTCATTATTCTTCTCTGAATCAACACCTTGCAGCAATGAAACAATGCACACAAGAAATTTATTCTAAGTGATTGCAAATTTGAGCCAAAAATACGGGCCATTTCATGTAAAAATGGAATATTGTCATTTGCAAATTGATAAACTACTGAAAATAGTGTGTGAGAAAGAAGGAACACTGATTCCTAGGCAGAATGTTAATATGCTGAGCATCTAAATCACTTAATAATTAAAAATAAAAGTAATATGTAATGTGGAAAGTTTAAGTAGTGTGAACAATGCAAAAGGTCAAATATCTAATTACTGAGTTTCTCATTGCCTGGAAGGATTTGTAGGAACTGTAATGATAAAATCTGGTTTTATATTGATTTTATGACTGGTCCCAGTTTTTCTTTCTGTATTTGCCAAGTTCCTCACTGGGTATTAGATCATACTTCGACTTCTTAAGAGAACTTTAATCTCACATTTCAGGGCTAAAATATCAGATAAAAGTGAGAAATTTGTTAATACTTTAATTTTTAACAGAATCTGATAGCATACAAATAAATGTCTAGCTTTTAGCATCTACAGTACATTTTCTTTAGAATTATATTATATAAACTTTATAATAGAAGTGTTAAGCTAAAATTAAATTCTGAAGTTTCACCTGTTAAGAATACTGAGATTTTAGCCATAGTAGCTTAATGCTGCCATATTTCTATAACATTTGGTGAAAATCCARCTCTCTAAGATTATATTTCAACTCTGTATATTGGAACAATTATCATCTTCCATCTCTTGAAATAATGTCTGGGTTGCAGCCTGTCCCCATGCAGGCAAGACTGGGTAGCACAATCTTCCCTCTTTGCCCTGATTTCTGTGCAAAGGGCATGGAGACACGTRGGCCAAAGTGGTCCACAGCTCGTGGAGGAATTCAGAATTTTGGGACAACAAATCTGTAATTGCCGTACAAGTTTAGAAAACCTTTCCTGCCTTCAGATGATGATTTTAGGATTTTTTTGTTTCCAAAGCTCTGGAAGACTGGAATCTGTATCTATGAACTGGTTAGGCTGGTTAGAATCCTTCTTGTACAAGGTCTGGGGAGTTTTTTTTCAGGGAGAAAGTTGTAATAGCTTGCTTGCTAAATTTTCAGTCACTAGGAAATACTGAATACAGGGTACAGAGGTRCATCTTAGTGCCTTTTGCTCTTTGAGGGTCTTCAGTATAGAACTTGTGAATGGGGAAATATCCGGTGTTGGATTGTCTCTGTTTAGGCACCTAAACTATTTACTTCAAAATTGGAATAGAGATTAGATCTCCATTCTAAACCTCAGTGGGGATTTAGTACTGCTTTTTGTAGATCCCTGTACACCTGTTACCATCTGAAATCTTGGTTCATTCCCACTCTGTGGAATCCCTGTGCTCTGCCCTCTGCACTACAAGAGGYTGAAGCCCATCCCTGCCCCTTCTTTGTTCTGAGCTGGGGGGTCTAATTCAGCTGTGATGGGGAATTAGGTTTTCAAAAGGCAGGAATGCAAAGTATGGTGAGCCAAAGACAAGACACACAAGGAAACATGGCATCCAAGTTTTAGAGTTATCACATTAGAAGTCAGTTTTGGAGACTGCAAATGGATTTTATCCAAAAGGTTTAATACAGTCTGGGTTTAAATATGTACTCTGAATGTTCTGTATGTTGAACTTTTTGGCAAATGCTTCACTTTAAGGAAGAAAAAAATTTTAAATATCTGCAGTATTCTTGAGAGTCATTTAATGTGATGTCATCTCATACAAAATGTGGGTTTGTGRACAGTGTTCTATTTCATTAAAGAATGGTTAGAACAAGGACAGCAGCTATTTATTTTTTGATGCTTTAAGCATATTAGGAAAGGTTAAGCACTTAAAATTCTTTYGTTCAGTATGACACGGAAGAATTAGTTTTCTCCTTTGCCCTATCTCCATTTTCACAAAGAGAAATGAAATGAAAGTTAATAGGAGAGATTATGTCAAATAAGACAAAATTATATCAAATTTTGATGACATATGGAKCCAGAAATTTTCCTAAACAGAAAGACTAAGGATTCCTTAGAGGTCCCAGAGTACTAGGCTAAAATGAAGGCATTGCAGCTAATATCCTMTGTGCTTTCAAAGGTGAGGACAATGTAATGGCCCCTGTGAGACAACCATTAGGCAAAACCATTTGAAGCAGTTTYGTCGTTGCTCTGTCTTACAAAACAAATTAGATTGCAGCTGCTGAAGGGATTTAGACAATACAAATATCATCACATTTTTCCCTGTTTTTCAGTTCTGACAAAAAAAGTCTGCAGATGTACTCAGAAATCTGTCCAGTAGTAATTAGATTAGCATGGTAATTGGACTGTAACTTCATTTATTCATGCAAATGAAGACTAATGCATTTTTTTCAATCTTTTTTTTTATGGTGTTTTTTTAGCAAATAGAACAACTTATTTCTGTCACATTTAGTTTACTTTTTTTTTTTAAGGTGTCAGATTTGTCAATAGGTGAGAAAGCTTCTTGAGTCTTAAAGGTTATATTATTGTATATGAACATAAGGTCTTGTCCCTTCAGTGAAGTAGCATATAAAAGAAATATATAATAAGCAAGCCCCAATATGAGGGTTAATTTCATTGAATATAATTTGGAATGTCCTTGGGGTACCATTTCCTTTTTGCATTTAATATTATTTATCAAGTGAGGAAAAGCAAAGAAGTCTAGAAGACAGTGACCTATTTAAATCTTAAATATCAAGATTAGATGTCCATTTTGCTCAATTTTARTGTTGTATATTTGGCCTAACCTTACAGATCATGAGTTTCTGAACTGACTTCCTCCTAAATATTGTTAGTATCTAATTAGCTGTACTCTTCTATGAGGATAAATATTGTTGGGTTTTTTTTTTTCTCAATGGACATGGATATCCATTCACATGTATGCATACACACTGATACACACACACACACACACACACACACACACACAGAGATGTTTCAACTCCAGCTGAATAAAAACAGTTTTCAAATTATGCATTGTCACCCTCAACACCCAAAGGACAAAAAAGAAAGCTGATCTGACCTGTGAACATTTTAGGGGTTGTTTGACTGAAGGGTTGTTCTTCACYAAAGTTTATATTTTGATACACACATACACTGTAAAATGTAAACGCCTTCAAACTGCAAATGCACATGCAATGCAAACACCTGACCTCACAAAAATACCAGAAATTATTGGAAGAACTGCAGGGTAAAATTTGTTTGACAAAATTGAAAAGATTCATGTGTTGTAGAAGAATATCATTTGTGCTGTTCTGTGCTTAGAGAAACAAAGACTGACTTAACACAGTTTGGTTGCCAGCTGGAAGAACAGTGTTGATAAAACTTGCAGGATATTTATGTCTAGCACTGTTGAAATAGAGGTGGACATTTAGTCTGAGGTCTGTGATTATCTCTAGTATAAACAAAGATATACCCTTGCCCTTTTGAAAAGGTCAGGTGCAACATTTCCTAAGATGATGGGCAAACTTGCAGAGCAAGAAAGGGCAGAGGAGGAAGTATGCAGAGGGAATGTGGGATGCACAACCAGGTATGTCAGCATGGCTGCATGACCGGGTTAAAATAGSGGAAATAGGCATAAACACAGTAATCTGATGATGAGCAGTTTTGGCACTCCAGGTCTCAGGAAGTGGAAGATGGATTACCTCTATCATCCAGAACAGAAGAATGGAATTATTTTCAGGATTTAAACTTCATAATGCCCCAGTCTCAGTGGTATAGGCCACCTGGCAAAGGATATGAAATYAAGCACACAATGCCTACTTCCCACCCCTGGTTTCCTGCTTGTGGGAATTTCTTTGAGTACAAATAGGATATGTCACTTCGCTATTTGTTAGGGATTTTTATAACTTTTAAGTGAAATAATGACTAGAATAAAACCAGGTTAATGTTCTCCCAACATATACACGCACTCCCATCAAATCCCTGCTGATCACTCCCATTTTCTGTATATTTAAACTGGTACTAAATGAGTGGGAACTGTGAGATTTAGAAGCCRCTAAACTGCTGTTTCTGTGAGCAGCAAATGAGCCAGTGCTGTGGTTTGAACTCGGTCAGACTTAAGCCCCAGCCAGCCACTTGGTCATTCCCCTGGTGTGGTGGGGGAGAGAATCAGAGGAGTAAAATAGGGTTGAGATAAACACAGTTTAGTAGGCAAAGCAAAGCCATGCATGCAAGAAAAGAAAAATGAGGAATTCATTCACCACTTGCAATGGCCAGGCAGGTTATTCCCAGGGAAGCTGGGCTCCATCACATGTAATGGTGACCTGGGAAGATAAACACCATCTAATGTCCCCCCATTCCTTTTTCTTCCCCCAGCTCTATATGCTGACCATGATGCCAAATGGTATGGAAAATCACTTTGGTCTGTTGGGTTCAGCTGTTCCATCTGTGTCCCCTCCCAAATTTTTGTGCACCCCCAATTCCCTTGCTGACAGGGTTGGATGAGAGACAGAAAAGTTCTTGACACTGCCCAAGTGCTGCTCAGCAATAGCTCAGACATCCCTGTGTTATCAGCACTCCTTTCAGCACAAATCCAAACTGCAGCCCCATTCTARCCACTATGAAGARTATTAACTCTATCCCAGCCAAAACTAGCACAGCCAACATCAGARGAAATAGTTCTTTTACTTCCCTTAAAGATAAATACACTTTTATGTACTTTACCAAGCAGGGAGAAATTTAAATCCAGGCTTACAGTTTCATTGAACTGAGGTAGATATGTATGTGTGTGTATATGTAGATACATTTCTTCTATCAGCAATGAAAGCTCTTAATCTCACTTTAAATCCTAGCATGTTCCCTTCAGTTCTATCAAGGACTACTGAAAAAAAACCAAATGTAGAATTGCAGTATATTTTTTTTCTCAGTGTAAAGAACTGAGACTGTAAGGTGTGAATTTCTACTGTAATTTTTTTCTTTTTGCCTAATTCTTTTATTAATGAATCAGGGTTTCTGTTTAATTTGATTAAATAAGAGGAAACCAAATCATTTTTGTTAATAACAATGTAATTTCTATATTTTAAAACAGATCAGTCTTGGCTAATAAGGATAGGTACTAGGATAATTCAGTCAATGATTCAGAAAAGGAACAGAGCATGCTGGCATGCTGAGTAAGAGAGGAATGCTCAAGGAGGGTCAGAAGGTGACCAGGTGACAGATTTGTTTCCCAGGTGCTGTTGCTGGCACTAAGCCACTGTGTCTACCTTGTTCTTTGGGGGCTGTGGCACCATGTGCACTCTGCAAGGCACAGGGCAGGAGTGATCAAGAGCTCATATGAATCAAAGTGATTGAAAGAGAAAGGAAGGTTAAGTCTGAGCTTAGAGAACCTGCTTTACTCCATTTCAGTGTCTGCTGAGAACACCAACTGCCTGCAGCCATACTCTGTTAGGTTAGCTGAACCTTTTCAGCAGTGCCATGCTCCCAAAAAACTGTCAGCAGTGCCTGGCTAAAAGCTATCTGTGACCATCATATTAAAATGTACAGTTTTAGYCTTTTTTTTCCCCATTGGGAAGAAAAGACAGCAAGGATGCTGGGACTRCTTCACTCTACCATGACCTCCAGAACCACAAGGTTTTGTAATAAAAATGTCTTTCCAAGAGCCTTATATCTAAAAACTTCGTATTGCTGCACTAGAAAAACCCAGTGACAACATACACAATTCAGGATTAAATTTAAAAACATTTTCAATGGTTTTCAGTATATCAGAGACATWAAAGTTTTAACCATATGTCTTTTAAAGTATGTTGGACAAGTCAAAATATTTCATTGGATCTTGATTAATAATTAAATGGAGCCCAGCATTTTTCTGTTACAGTGGGATTTAT
>CADDXX010000507.1:0-16166 GCA_902810485.1 Alauda arvensis | reverse complement strand
CCTTTTTATTTCTCAATATTTTTTGAAAAGGGTAGGTGTCTGCAGTAGTCTTTCCTTATAAGTAGTTCTGAAAAAGTTTCAGAAAGGTAAAAATATAAAACTTCAGTGTTGGGTCCAGGCCTACACACAATTTTGGGACTTACTTTGGGRCCATCCCACATCTCTTATGACCATAAGTAATCACAAAATTAATCACTGTTGCCCATCAGAATAGAGAAAAGGTAATGTATCCAAAGATATATTAGAGCAAAGSAAAAGATTAAAGGAAAAAACAAACAAAATCCTTTTTGACTCATGGAGAAGAACATAAAATGTCAAATGGAAAATATTATATTATAACCCTCACATGCTGAAATTCCCTKCAAGGCCAACTGTGCTATTTACTGAATGAGTTGATAATTATTTCCATTCTGCATTCAACATGAAACACAGGTAGTGTGACATTAATTTGCTCTTCAGGATGATTTGTATTTTCCTGTCAGGTACCCTGGATTTAGGAAWTCTCTGTTTTGCTGTGACTGACTCTGATCTGATGATTTTGAGGCACTAACATAACATTCTTCATTTTTCCCATGGTGAGTTGAAATGAGGTATTAAGGAAAATATAAAAGAAAAAAATCCAGTTGGTCTCTATAGGAAACAGCTTTCTATGAAACATAGTGGGGTTGCATGCAGTTAAAGGTGGCTTGTAAGKTCATGTGCTGTGATTTTGTTATTCTGCATTCCATAAAACTTCTGCATCTTGGAGTAAAGACTAAAATKAAATACACCTAAATACAAGTGAGTATTTTTCATGTATGTGAAACCCCTGCTATTTTTAATGTACATTCTTTCCTCTTGAGCTGTATTTTATGCCAAAATCTTCTCAAGGAGTATGCTGTCTAAGGAACAAGCTGGGAGTAAAAATTAGTGGGAACCAGTACCAAGAAGAAAAAATACCTGATAAAAAATTTGGTATTTTGGAGTTCTAAAGTGGTCTCTTGAGTCTTGCTTGAATTTGAAAAATACCTCAGCTGCACAAAGGTGATTTTTGAAGATAGTGAAGATATTAAACTCCGAATAAGAATTCTAAAAAAACCTCATTGCATCATTGGGAGCTCATAGGCTGAAAACGTGCTAGAAACCTCAGTTTAGAGCAGAATTCTCATTAATTGTAAGACCACAAATATCTTTTGGCCCTTTCAATTGAAATACAATGAATTTGCAGTGGAAAATACATTCTTTTTTCATAAGTGCTGGTGATACATTTAAAATACCTCTCAGAAAGAACTTCTTGCTAAGACTGATCATGTTTATGTCATATGTAAAGTGCATCTGCAAGAAAAAAGACAAGAGAGAAAACAAAAAGAACTGTTGAAATTATGTAAGAAATYATATAAATTATAAGAAAAGTGTATACTTTTCTATTGCTTCTTGTTTCTGTTTTCTGTTTGTGTGAGATTAAATCTGATATTTAAATGGAACACACATACATAGGCTGGAAGTAGATTTTTTTTTTTACTATCAAAGTTGGAGTAAAGTCTAGGAATTCATGGTGGAAATTTACATGCATCCTCTTTCAACAATGCATTCTTCTTTCAACATTCTGAGTAGAGTTCTGCCATTTGTCTTCCTCTATAATCTGAAAGCCATTACTATTTCATAGGAGTTTAATATAGTGGGGAAAAGAGTGTTACAAATTAACAGGGCAAGGAAGAGTTCATTGATGGCAGATAGGTAGAAATTTTTCAGGTAAATTTTTCATTCAATAAGAAGTACTAGTCATTCAAACAGCCATTTTTTATTTAACTTACTCTATTCAAATCACAATTTTTAAGTCCAAAATTATGAAAATTAAAACTTTTTCAGAATGAAAGGTTAATTTTACTCCCCATCACATTTTCTTGGCGACATAGTTACTGCATGCTTGAAGAAAGAGAAGCAAAAGTATAATTATTTATGTGAAATGTTTTTGAACTTAAGTATCATACAATYATAAATTGCAAAATTAATTGTATTTGGGTTTTTTCATTGTTTTTGTTTGCGTGCTTGTTTGTTATTTGTTTGTGGGGTTTTTTGTTTGTTGTTCTTTTGGATTTTTTGTTTTGTTTTGTTTTGTTGGGGTTTTTTTCTGTATTTTTTTTTATTGCAGTTGGCAATAGCTGATCTCATACTCTTTTGGGACAGACAGCTTACCTGATCTTTTTGTTTTGGGCACTCTGAATCTGAGGGACAAAGAAAARCTAAGAAGAGAATAGGTCATTTTTTTATGAGCAATCTCTGTGGTCATAACATTATAAAATAACTAATATAATGAAATATTTTTTGTCTGCATAAATTTTTTTGAAACTTGATAGAGTTTACCAAAAAAAATTTGAAAAATTGCATTTGTCAGAAAAGTTTTGATTGAATTCTGTATGCTAAGATTTTTCTTATGTTAAGAAAAATGCTGTGTTTAAGCAAGTTTGTCACAATGAGTCATGCTAAAACAGGGTTCGTGTCTTCTGAGAATGTTGTTCCTGGTATCTTATGCCCTTGTAAGCTAAAAAACCCACAAGGTTTTATCTCATCAAGCAGCTTTTGACTTCTTATGTACATTCTTTAAGGAAAAAGAATATGCCAGAGGAAAGCAGAAGACACATATAGTCAACCCACATTTGAGTAGAATATATTCCCTACCCTGTATATTTGCTCTTGGTGTGTTCTGTTTTTTAGATGCCTGTTGACTCCCTTGCAGGACTGCAGTGGTGGTCTCAGAGAAGTGACTCCACTTAAGTGTTTCTTAGGCAAGGTCATRAAAGGATTCAAAAGTGCTTTCAAGTATGTGGAAAATACATTTTTAAGAAAAAAAAGTAGAATTTTTATCTATAATTATATCTATATGATCTGTGTCTATAACTGCAATATATATATCACTCCCTGAAGTTATCCTCCATTGGTTGTTTGGCAGTGACATTCTACAAATTTGAACCATTAGAGGATTATGAAAAGATGGCAAAAAGGAGAATCACATTTTCAGAAAACTTGAGTTGCACTGTTCCATATCATACCAAAACATGAAAATACTACTGTTCAAGAATCTCCTAGAAACAAAATTCTTAGTTATTATCCCTGATACATTAATTCCCTTCTCTGCTCTCTAYTTAACCCCCTCCTAGCTGCCCTTCTGCAGCCTAGCTGATCCTTCATTCAGCTCCACAGGTGTTGGCCAGTGTCTGAAATCATTCCCACCCACATATCTATGACAAGGTCACTTTTTACCTCCAAAASAAAAGCAGTGCCTGCTTCTTACCATCACGTTAGCACAGAAATGTGGGCAAGGAACTGGGAGCTAATTTGTCCTTTTGTCCTGGATGATGAGCATTTTGAGCTACTGTTATCTCCCACTTACTCTCATTCCATGTATCACAGTGCAAACTTGCATTTTCTCAGGTGCAACTGAGGACTGTGTTTCGTTTGCTTGGTTACTAAGTAGTTTTCTTGGTTATAAGGGAGGATGTCATAACCATTGATTTTGATCATGTAATTACGTGCTCTGCAGCACCCTCCAAAAATATGAATCTTTTGCCATATGAAGAAATAGTAATATTAGCTTCCCGGTGTTTCTCTTTACTTGCTTTTGCAGTACATTGTGAATTAAAAACCTTATAAAAGTCTGTCATTTTAGTAATTACTGCAAAATGCTCTGTAAAATGGCGTTGCCACAATTGAAATTGCTCAATCGTGTCTTGCCCACTTATAGGGTAAGAAGTTATTAAATTTTAACGTCTAAAAACCAGAATATGAAATATTAAGGCAAGCCACAGATTTATTCTGTAAGGCTTGATATTTGGATTGACATCTTTCCCCACTATTACTATTGCTCAATTACTCATACTCTTTCCTGCACACTGTGGAAATACCTTCATGGCCACACAGCTTCGCTGTTCTCTCCTTTCATGGGCACTCAGTTTGTTCTCAGAGATCTCTGAGAACATGGGGTTAAAGAAAACACTGTTCTTTCCCCTGTGTCCTCTGGAAGTGAGAGTGGGAACAAGAAGARGTTCAAAGGCTCACAGGCTTCCAGTTGATGGCAGCTTCTTCATCTCCTTTTGGGAATCCAGGCTGTCAGGAGGTGGTAAATTTAACACATAAAAGCAGTAATAATTTAACAGCCTCTGCTAAGGGATAGCATGAACTAGTTGTGTTTTCTGTCTAGAAAAACTTTGGAAGAAATGTGGAAAATATACAAGGAAATAAAAAGAAAAGGCAGCCTTGTTTAAACTGAGAGTAACATTTATTATAAATGTTATTACTTAGAGGTGCAACCAYGCTGATTGAGGGGCTTGCTAGAGGCAGACTTCAAGAGCTTTTGGAACAAACATATATTAGGAATTATATATGGCTGCTGTAGATAAAAGAGTCTTGCCTTGTAGATTSATATTTTTTTATTTAATTATGATTTAGTGAGCACTGAAAAAAATATAAATCTCTCTGTGTGTGTGTGTGTGTGTCTGTGTGTGTGTGTTTTTAGAGGACAACAACCCAGAAGCAACTTTCAGTACTCCAGTGGAAGAGTATTAACGTTAAGCTTGAGTAAGCCAAATGCAGTCAGGAACAAGCTTTAATTTTAGAATTTTGTCCTAAAATGGTCATGAATGATGTGCTGGACTTACTCATCAGTGTGTCAGATGAGTGTTCAGATTTAAGAAAGTAGGGGTGTTCTCCACAGAGTACTACTGAAAAAAATATTAGGCAAATTAAAGAGAAATTTCATCCTGCCTTGCTATAAATTTTTGTTTGAGAAAGAGATTGTACAGAAGGAATCAGTGGATAACCCCAATTGCCTAACTTCATGGCAGTTTTTCGACTGAGTTGAGGTGTAATAAAAATAATTTTATTGCTATTAATATTACATCACTATACAGTGTCTTAAAAAGGGGTTAAGCAAAATCTGTTCATTTTTGTTATGCTTGAATATCTACAATTTTWATACTATCTYTTTGAARACCTTCAYCAAATATAAATGGTTTAGARTYAYAAAGATTTTGGAAAGCAAAATATTTGAAAGGATCAGATCACTGCCAGTATATGCTATATTTTAAAATAGTTACTTGTACCTTTTTTGAAGAGAGGGCCAAATATGGGTGCTGACAGTTTTTCAGCACAAAATTGTGTTTGCTTGTCATTAACATACATGAACTGCCACAAAATTTCATTGCTTATGTGCCAAATTTGGCAACAGGGCTAGCAGAGGAATCTTGATCCAAGACCATCTAAAGGTAGAAAATTTCTCATTTGTCAAAATACATCTTCTTTCAGTTCCACTCGATCTGGCAGCTTGCAGCTGTAACTTATACTTGAGTTCTGCCCTACAGTTCTGTGCACTTTCCCTCACTTTCTTTCTTATGAGTAATGTACAAAAACTATTTTGGTGAAGACTGCTTTTTGCTTGTCAAAACAGAAACTAGAGTGAGGTCTTTTAGAGGGATACTGATTTTTATAAATACAGTTTACAAAATTCTCCTTCATCTTCGTGACTAAAATCAGGGACACTGACTCTTCTTCATCCCTATTCTTAGTATATCTGAAAAACCCTCCCAGCTGTTACACAGAACACTATAATTTTATACAAGAAAAAAACACCAGTTCCCCTCCTGTATGTGAACTAAGAGAAGTTGTGGAAGAATAGACCAAGGATCTTTTATCTCAGGAATCTAAATATTAAAATATTGGTTTGCAAGAGTGACTTTTACACACTTTGTGTGTCTGTGAGCATGTATAAAAATTTCTCCACAAGGTTATCTCGAGACAAGAAGAAAGGAAACAGTATCAGCACCATGCTTTTAAAGATTAAAATTTAAGTTCCTATCCTTAGTCTTAGAATTGACTTTTTTTAAGTAACAAACAGCTCTCCATCTTTGGAGTGTCATAGTGTTTGATCCTGTGCTAAAATACCTCACATTTCTTCCCTAGTCTACTTGCAGGTTTCTTTTTTCTTTCTTTTGTTGTTATTGTTGTTGTTGCTGCTGTTGTTTTTGTTGATGAGCCCACTGGAACTCTCTTATCCCAGCTAAGAAATAACAAGATATTTTCTGTCACAGAAGCAGCTCTAGATCAAGCCATGAAGAGGTAGCACAGGAACAGAGAGCACAGAGAGTTGGTTTAGGATGAATGAAAAAAAAAGTATGATAACACAGTTGCAAAGAGAATAAAAAGTAAAGCACTTCTTGGGAACTTTTATTTCTATAAGAGCTGAATTATAATTTAATCTTTAATTACATGGTCATGTAGTTTTTCTATATGTGAAAGTGAAAAAATAGTACAACTTCATCAAATCCTAATGRGTTTACATGAAACCAAGAAATAATRTTTCTTAGATGTGTGATCCAGACCTTTGAGAATGCAAAAGTCTGCCTTCATCAAAAAAATTCCCTTAATAGGGATTTTATTGAGGATTTTTTAAAATTTTTCTGCCGAATATCTGAGCAAGTAACTGTTCCAGCACTTTGTATGAAATATAAGGCCTATGAGTAGGAATGCATGGAAATTCTGATMTCAGGAAGAGAATCCTAGATGTTCATTTTCCCATCAGCTTTACAGAAATGCTTCAGTGGGATAAATCCCTTGGTTTTCACAGAGTATCAAAATTAATGCCCATGGTGTAAGAGAAAGAAGCAATAGGAGCTGTTCCTGTCAAAAGGATTTTCAGATACTCTTTTGATCATCAGCTGTCATTTCACTCCCTTACATCTAGCTCTGTCCCACTAGTCTATATCACTTGTCTCTTTTATTTTTCTCCATCTCCTCTCCCAAGTTTTCCACCACTGTGGCAGAAAATGTATGTATTGCAAGGAGCTCCTTCATTCCAAATTTCAGCTCTATCTCAAGTCTTAATATTCTGTGGCTGGTGTGTTCTGTGGGGAGGTCTGCCTGGTTTGGGTTCACAGCCCTCAGCCTCCAGTCCCCCTATATACTCTGAGCAGGCACAGAGTATAAAGATCCTAAAAATCCTCWGCTAAGCCCTCATGAGTTTCTGTTTGATTTTGCAGGAAGTGTGTTTTCATTATTCTGTTGTTTTTCTCTTCTCTCCAAGTTAATTAAAGTTAATTGATTAATTGGTACTCTGCTATAGCAACTACTCAGCTGGAAAAGCACCAATCTGCAGAGTGATCATATGTGTAGAGCATGTCTAATTTGTTATTTTATGTGAAAAGGCCAGAACTCCTTTTAAATCAGCTTTAACAATGTGTATTTTCCAGGAGAAGCAGTTAGGAAGAGTAGAACATAAGTACTCACAGATTCTACCCAGCTTTCTGCAGCAGAGGTGCTTTAAATCAAATGCACAGATGTAGTTTTGTTTCCAGCCAGGCAACTTCAGGAATCCATCTTCTGTTAAAATGGTTTTTCTGGCTTCTTGCATTTCACTTTGCCACCAGTGCACCTGGGAGATCCTCTGGTGCATCAGCAACCTGCACTTTTAGAGGGGAAAAAGTTCCCACTTCCTTTAATAATATTTTGGTAAGAGGAGCTGGGTACTTCCATAAGTCAATGGTGGCAATTGAAATTGCATGTTTGGAGCTGTACTTTCAGTCCCATTCTCATGCTACCGTGAAATCTATTCTTCTTTGTTAGTGAATCTGTAGAAATTGGGATATTGGTTTCAGTTCATGGTATTTGCATGTTTATGTAGAGTCCACTGCTCTAATGGTTCATTCTGGAACACACACATCACCAGTCATCCTTATGTACTGTATAAGAAATCTCAAATTTGTCCMAATAAATCTTAGAAAATGCTGAATATGCCAAAAACATTGACTTGGTTTGAAATGTTTCCTTATGATTTCATCTGTAATCAGTTCAAAATTTTTCCATTCTTCTCCTGATTCAAAAATTTGAAAATACAAATTCCAAGTTATATTTTGCCTGGAAAAAAAAACCAGTTCTCTTGCTATTTGCTTTAWTTGAGCAATTGAGCAAAGCAACAAAATTACAAAATATCTTCCTGTCGTTGAAGTTCCTGTRGAAAGAAGGATTTGCTGTTGTTCAGAATATGGTAGCAAGGTACTCATATATTCACCTCTGTAAAGTTCTTCCAGTATCTGTCAGAGGGTTAGGGTAAACCTGAGTTCCATTATTTCCTCTGAAACTGCACACTAATGCATTTCYTTTCTATAGAATAACTTGGTTTTGTGGCCAGGGTGAGCTGGAAAATGAATGTCTGAGAGTCCTGCTTTCCTTATGGTCACAGAAAATGAGGTAGAGTATATGGTGTAACTTACAGGAATGAGAAATTATGACAATTGAGGGGAAATGTCAACTTATTAATTATTTATTTTAATAGACTATAGATCCACTTAGAGTTTCTTTCTAAAATGACAAATTTGTTCCTAAATATTTTTATGTGTATTTAAATATGCAGCATCATACCTAACCTTATCCAGTATCTACATAATATCTAATGTATTAGATAGATTGAGTTGTGAAAAGATTACTTCTCTGTTAAACACAGAAATTTCACTTCCCCTTATGCTAATATAATGATTTTGTGGTTAAAATTGTCTATTAAAACATTTTTCCTAATTTTATTTTAGGATAAAGCTTAAAAAAAATATTCAAATTCAAAGGCATATGTCACATTTGAGCAAATAATTATTGGTACTTTTATCAGATTAGCTGATTACTGGAAAAAAATTGACCTTATCCTTTTGAGTAGTGAACATTAACATTAAGGGGTTTATATTTTTTAAGGCCACTTTCTTTTTAGAAATACTTAGGAACTTATAAAGCTTTGCAGGGAAATTCAGTTTCTCCAGCCCAAAGAACTAAAGGTCAGACCTAACTGATAACGTAAATAAAGCTTCTGACATCTAAACAAATGAGAAGATAGATTTACATACAGATTAAATTTAAGATGATTGCAGTTTATTTATTAAAGGGAAGTGAAATCAATTAAAATACAATGCAAGAAGACATCACTGAAAAGAAAAATCAATATTCCTTCAATGCAGAATCTAMTGAGAAAATCATCATTTAGAAAAAAGAGCATGTTAATTTGGTAGGAAAAAAACACACTGTGACTCATAAACACTATGAGCAAAATCAGGCAAATCACATAATTAAAATAAAATATATTTCTGTAAAAAATAACTAAGACATTTCTAAATCTTGATATAAATCATTAAAAATTTGCTTAAGCAATATCTCCTTCAGTTGTTTGGGTTATATAATTTCATATTTGGATGGACATTATTACATTATATTTATTAAGCCTTATAATTTTATTCAGGTRTATTCTTTACTGGAGACAGAAGTCTACTTTCCCTAAACAACTTCATTAATTCTTAGTGGTTCATGAAAGAAGAAACATKAATGGGACTTTGAAAAACGTCCATTATTGTCATCAATTGTTTTGCTAGTTTTTGTAGAGAACTGTAGCATGTGGAATAATAAATTAAGATGTGATGGATTTGTTGTAAATRAGAACATCAATATTAATTGATTAGGGAAGACAACTCTTAGTTGAAAAAACACAAATAATAATTTTAGCAGACATTGGTGACTTAACATGATCCATTCTGCCATGGATCCATCGTTGTCTGTAAACATGAATCTCAAAAAAACATACACACCTCAATAATGAGTGTGTGAAGAGTGTGGACTCTGCATGCAACTACCTGGAAATTTTTAACAGTCACTGAATGAATGGAAAGTGAGAAATCTGTGGTGTAGTCCAGTGGTGTCAACAGCTGAAGGTGGAGAAATAAAGAAAAAAGGACAGCAGAGTCACTGGCTGTTTTTCCCCACCTCTTTAGAAAGGTAACACCTGGATGACTTYGTTGCAGGGGAGATGAACCTCACTCAGTGCCTCTGTGTGCTTTATAAGAAGGAGGTAACATTTCATGCAATATTCTGTCCTGTGGGCTAGACCACATAATTCTGTGACATCAAATACCCACATAATTATGTGACATCATATGGGAGGCTGACAATTAGTTGCTGTTCATATGCAACAAGCCCACAAAGCATGGAAGGAATTATTAATGAAAGAGGACTTTGCTGTGATGCCTTGGGAAGGCTGACCTGAAACAGAGACTGGACAGAGCTAAAGTAGACATTTATTGAAAGGCCCTGGGATACACCTTGGGCACAGGAGTCTGACCAGGTGGACCCCAAATAGTCCCATGATGGCCCCGGTCACGAGGCCTTACACTTTTATAAGTTTGTGTTCATTTGCATATTGGGGTTTAATTGTCCAATTACAATTTCAGGCTGTGAAGTCTCATCTTTCTTGTTTGTCCCTTCAGTCCATCATTGTTTGTGCTTTTGAGCCTGAAAGCTGTCCTTGGTTTTCAGCAGGAAAGGATTTGTTTAACCTACTAGTGCTTAATATGAGGCTTAAAACTCTACTAGTGCTTAATATGAGGCTTAAAACTGCACCCGAGACAGCACAGAATTTGAAAAACATAAAAGCTAAAACTTAAGGCATCAGCTGCACCTGCTACCTCAGGAAGGATGGAATTTGATGTATTATCCCCTGGATGCACCCATGGTGGCTGCATTTGTGGTTAAGTTCTTGTGGACAAAATGTTGAGCTAGTATGACTGAGAGAATTAAATGTAACAATCCCTTGGAGCAATTGTGGACTGCAGTGTAATTCTGTGGAACTACAGGAATTTTAAAATAAATGTCATCTTTAAGAGACTATGTCTAATCAATCCCTTACAAACTCACCAGAATAACAAAAGATGCCTGTGAGGGAGAATAGTCTGTGGAATATCTAGCATCAGTTGAAAAGTCACAGAATAATTTCTTTCTAAAGTGTCATAATTTAATTTGTATTTAATATGTAAATGATGATATTTACATCAAAATGGTAAATATTTTATTACGGTATATTGTTTTGTAGTGAATGTACATAGATGGTGTAAAAGGTTAGGGGTTTTTTACTATAATTTAAATAAAAGAACTGTGAATTCACAAGACAAAGTCTGTCAACTAACATTCCACTATTTGGTGAGTTTATCTGGCATAAGGGCTGCTAGGGAGCATTTCTGTAATGTAAATATTTAGCATKATATTAGACACTCCACAGTGTTTTTTCTGGTCTCCAGTTGCCTGCCCAGAAGGTGAAATGCTCATTCCATGATCCATGCCAACCAAAAACCTCAGCAAACGGAAACAGCACCAAACATTCCTAATCTGTGTGTGAGCAGCTAAACCTCTCTGTCAGATTCAGCCTTGAGCCTCTGGTAACAAGATTTATTCCTGAGTTATAGGACTTTGCTTATTGTAGGACAATAAGATGCAGATAAATAATGGTTATTTATGTTTTAGGTAAACCTAATTTAAATGGTCAAGAAAATTACTATTTTCTTTCAAAAGTAAGTAGTACTTATTTTAATAGTACTCGTATTGCACAGTGAATGCAAGACAGAGATAGGCTACACTTTACAGCAGGAGATTTAAAAATATATATATATTCTGAAAAGGATTTTAGACCGAGTAATGAAAAAAACTTAAGCCTTTAATTCAAAGACTAGTCAATTTAAGGGTAATTTGGAATGCATATACATTCACTAAAATTAAGGTAAGTGGATTTTTTCATTTTTCAGATGAAGTGAARTAGGGTGAGCAAATAATTCTCATTAAACCTTAGTAACTGGGCACTTTGGAATACAGCCCAGTATCTAACTGTGTTGTAGTCATCTAAGTCTATGCAAAAATATGACCTTCAGATCTCAGGAATCCTTCCAATTTATCTTAACTCASTACAAAGACCAACACACTAAATGAGCACCTAATGCATTTTTATTTGCTTTTTATTTTGAAATCTTTAAAAACAGGTGTATCGATTTGATGAGTTAGAAAGTCATCTGCAAATAACTGTCTGCTCCAGAGAGTACACATCCTTAAAATCATACAGGTGGAGGAAAGCTTCCTTTCATGCAATCCAAACACAGCAGCTCACCCCTGATGTGGTGCTGAACCACGGACTGATTTCCAAATAATGAGATGAATCATGATCTGAACAATTTGCTGCCCTGACAAGTCTTAGGATCACTCAGGAGAGAAAAGACCACAGAAGTTTCTAACACAACCTTTGCTCATCCAGGAGCTCCAAACGATGCTGAATTCAAGTCAGGTCACTTAGGGCTTTGTTGAGTCAGGTCTTGGGAAACCTCCAAGAATGAATATTCCACAGCCTCTCTGGCTGACCTGAATCATTTCCCAATTATCTTCAGAGGAAAATTTTTAAACTTAAATGCGGTTGAAATTTCCCCATTTCAGTTTATCACATTTAAATGTGATGCAAAATAATAAGATTCATCTCCGTGATGGTTTTATGAATGTAAATAATATTTGAAGAAGTAGGATTTTGTTAAGTTTGTTTTTGGTTTTGATTTTGTTTTTTAGTGTCTGTGTATTATCTCTTAAGTAAAATGCATCTGTTCTCTCATCATTGAATGACAGGAAAATGAGGTTTCGGAGGAATGAATGTCATATCTTTTATCATTTTAATAACTGGATTTTTTCAGCATCCAGTTCCTACAAAAAATTACCCAATGCAAAACTGTGATAGAAACTGAGCTTTCCCTGAGATACCTGGGTATGTAAAAAATTGGTGTGTTTTTGTGATGTATTATATTACAACTTTTCCATCAGAAGGACACTTTAATCAATGTATTGTTAAATCTACTGACTTTCTATCTACTCATCAGGAGGGTAGGCTGGTATGATTTATTCTCCAAAGTACATGGATGACATTTTGTCTACTAAAGCACAGGATGCATTTGCAGGGTTATTATAATTCAAGTAAAAAAGTGCTGAAGCCCACATGATAACAATTTTGATGGAGGACTGTCATCTARATCTGTACATATTTGAAAATCTATATAGTGCTTAAGTAGGGAAAAGAATGGTTCCTATCTTGATTAGGAAAGTTGTTAGATTGTAGTTCTATTAAGTAAGTGGTTTTATACCCTCTGCAAAAACAAACTGTGCAGAAGGAATTATTTTAGAAATCATGCATAATACAGCAGGGGGTGACATGAGAGGAAAGTGTGGCTTGTATGAAGGCAAGACTAAAGTTTAGAAGGAGAATTTCCTGAGTGTAGAGCGACCAGAGAATAATGCCTTATTTGCAGATCTGTTCCTTGCTGTGCTCAGGAGGAGACATTGTCTTCATTATTAAACTTGAACCTGACGTTATATGTTGGTGGGAAATACAGTGCACATGAAATTCTGTGGTAGAGTTAAACATTGCAATTCATGGTGTGCAAAATAGAAAGGAATCATGATTTCACATTTTACTCTGCAGTATTATTGACAGGTACTAAAATAATAAAATTTAAAAGCAAAAAAGAAAAAAAGAGAGCTCAGGCTGCACACCTTATGTTAGGATATAATAATGATTCCCTAATACCTAGAGAAAGATGCAATAATCACAATCCCCAAAATCTCATGTCACCTCAGATTCTCAGCTCCTAGAGCTATTGTGTGCTGACTTCAGCATAGAAGGGGTTAACCTGGGGCATGATTACACATTTCAGTACGGAAAGTGAGGGAGCAATACAAAAGTCAGTAAGTGTTCAATTCACAAGGCATAGTGAATAAAAGGAGAGAGGGAAAGAGTATGTAAATTAATGTTGAAAAGTAGAAAATTTGGTGGATGAAAGAAGCATCTATTTTTTGTTTATTTTGCTGGTCAGTCTTTTTTCTTTCTCTTCCTTCACTTTTAAAACTGTGGAGCTTGGAGCTCTCACATGAATAATGGTTTGATAGAAGTAGCCCTTCAAAAATTAGGTGTTTTTAACTTGTTGACAGTGTGTTTGTTAAAAGACAGAAAGTTCTGCTGGAATATTGATGTTAAACTTTTAAATATGGGATCCTGAAAAAAAAACATAATACATATTTAGGTGATTATGATATCAAACAATGACAGAGCTCTTAAGTACAAATATGACTATTTGAATCCATGTTATGTCTCCTGAAGGATTGCATCAGGCAAAGATGCTGTGTCTTGGAGTACCTAGTTAGACTCTGGGGAGTCCTAAAGAAAAACATGCACCAAGAAGGAAAACACTGATGTGTGATAACTCCAAAATCTGAAAATCAAGACAGCAGAAAGGGAATCCTACATCCTCTCTTGCTTCCTTGCTTTCTTGTCCCAGCTGCAAGTTGAAGTCCCTCTCAGGGACACTCTTGCCTTTACAATTTGACCATATTGGCAGTAAAGTGAAGATGAGGGGGGAAATTTCTGGCATTGTCCTCAGCCCCAAATGCTGTTGTGCAAAATGGGTAATGCATTAGTGGGTGCTTGCCATGTATATTTTCTTTGGTTTGTGTTTCATGCAGAGCTTGGCTGCTATCTCCAGCATCGTGACAGATTTACTGTGCAACGTATAGAATTTTTGTTGTATTCCTACTTGTGCTTCTTTTCAAATTATATATTTTGACAGTAGGCAGAATATCTGTTGTGGTCCATTTGTGCATGGATTTAAAGATCCTCATAGTTAATATTAGGAAATGAAACGTTTTCTTCTGAGCATGGCCTCTGTTTGTCTGGGAGAGGGTTTGGTTCACTGAATAGAGTCCTGCACATAACTGAACCATATACTCACTGTAACAGCAGTATGGATCTCAGAAGTTCTAGAAAGAAGATTTAACATTGTCTGATGTCAGCTAATTTCCTGTCTCTGCTAGAGTGATAAAAATATGAAGAGCTAATAAAGTAAAAAAGTCTTTTTCAGCTTTCAGAACATACAAAGACTTTCTTGCAGAAAGCCACAAAGAAAAACTTAATAAGAAAAAAAGTTATGACTTCCTTTTACAGTAGTAAATTTGTGGCAAATAAATGCCTGGCTATTTTATATTTACAATATTGTGATGTTAATTCTATTTGTCTAAAACTGCTTTATTATCACAAGTCACTAAAACAGAATGAAGCACTTGTTCACAAAAAGAAATAACATTTCCCAAAACAAAGTTTTTAAACTCAAGAATAAATTTAAGTCTTTTTAATAAATAGCTCTGAAATACAATATGGTCTATTAATATGTCATTTAAAATATAAGATGCTGAAAAAAGTTATCTGCAGGAATTTTACTTTGCCACGCTACAGTATTTCTAAATTGCTAGAGAAATTTTCTGTATTAAAATGAAGAAAGAAATACATAAATATTAATACATTTTAGCTTCATTAGAAGTTCACCAATCTCTCCTTCAAAGGTTGGATTATTTGTGTTTGCTTTAATAAAGTTAATCAACATAAATAGATATAGCAATGCTTAGCTCAGTTAGGATGAAAGCATCAGTATTGGGAAGATATTTTCAGATATGACTTTTATTTTGGGGACAATTTAACTAATTTTTTGAATATTTGTAAAAAAGTAGTTTATCTTTCTCCTAAGATAGTTCATAGAATTCTAATGATTTATTAATTTATGCAAATAAATGAACATTTCTTACACTAAACCAGTCTGTTAAGCAGCCTAGAGTTGGCTTCTGCTTCCACAGGATGTTTTTAACACTATTCATAATCCTGAAGGGTCGTCCAGAAGGTCAAGTAATCCTCTTTTCTCATTAGTTATCATCTCATTATCATTGCCTTGTAATTAACTCTCACTGTCCTGTATCTGACCTGTCCTGGGACTGGAGAGTGGAGCCCACTTTGTCTCCTGCAGCCCAGCAGCAGCAGTGCCTGTCCCCAGCAGGCTGACAGAGATGAGGGTGCACCATCTGAAGGACACACCACAGATTGTTTGTTAGGGATTTTTTGGGTGTGATGAGGAAATAGGGATTTATGATATTATTTGCAGATTTCTGTTTGTTGAAGGTGGGCTTTAAATTAAGCAAAACCGCATAGACCAGAGTGCAAAAATAGTGATCACCTTTCCACATGGAAATCCTGTCCTGCTCTTTGAGTGTCTGCTTCAAATGGAAAAAACTTGCAGATTGAATTATGAAAATAAGGATAACAAATCTTTAACATGAGTTGCTCATCCTCATTTCCCAGAAGTCTTTTACTATAAGTGCATACTTAAGTGATTGTTACATTTTTGAGAGTTTTTGAATAAGCTTCCAAGATGCCACTAAAATACACTATCACCTGCAGTTGCTTCTTTGTTCATGCTAAGATACCAATCTCTGTGCACACATTCTTTCACCTTCCACTCATAATAATAATAATAATAATAATAATAATA